>JAYEPQ010000002.1:64136194-64246194 GCA_036321105.1 Dracaena cambodiana
CTTATTTTGGGAGGGCATTATGTCTTCCAAAACCAACCCGTATTGGATGAGGAAATACCATCATGAATAAAATGTCGGTACATTGATTTGACCAAGAAATCCCCTCCTTTACTCCACCTCCATACCAGATGGTCTACTTGTGCATTATTCGGGGTAAAGTCCTTGAGTGTTTGCTTGATCTCCCTAATTTCCATACAGGCCTGTCTAGTTCTAGAGATAAATTGATTACATCTCAAATTGCCCCAGCACTCCCTGACCACTGCCTCTTTGTTGCTAGCTGACTCAAAAGTCCTTGGAAAGAGAGAACTTAACGGGATCCGGGAGTAACATCTATCATGCCAGAAAGCGATTCTTTGGCCATTACCCAATTTGAACTCCAAACTGTGCCAGAACATGGGTTTAGAGATCATCACTCCCTTCCAGAAATTTGATGCCCTCGATGATTTTCTAAAGCCACCATACCATCCCATATTTTTGGGGCTGTAACTCTGGTTTAGAAAATGCTTTAAAGCACCATCCGGCCTTAGGATTAGATTCCACCACCATTTTGCCAATAAGGCCATATTAAATGTCTTCAGGTTCAAAACTCCCAGTCTTCCCATAACCCTCGGTCTATAGATCTACCCCCAAAGGACTAAGTGGTATTTGTTACTTTCATATACCGTTCCATTACATAGGAATCTCTTTCTAATGCGATCAATTCTCTCTCTGACCCAACGTGGTAACAGAAAGAATGACATATAGTAAAGTGGAAGAGAGGAAAACACCGCGTTGAGCATGACCACTTTACTCCCTAGCGACAGCATTGCTCATTTCCAGCCCCCCAGTTTCTTCTCGAAGGCATCGAAAAGCGGTTCCCAATCCGACCTATTTAGTCTACCAACTTTTAGTGGGACCCCAAGATATTTTATTGGGAGTTGTTCTTTCTTACACCTGAAGATATCTAGAATCATATGGAAAAAGAGATTTTTACAACCCAACTAAACGAGCGAGCTTTTATTGAAGTTTATCTTCAACCCTGACCAAGTCACATAACAACACAACACCCATTTTACAACTAGGGCATCCCTAAGATTACTCCACCCAAAAATAAGTGTATCATCTGCGTACTGGAGATTGATGATCGATAGTTGGGGGTGCCGCTCAACCCTCGCACCAGCCCTCTTTCTTTGCTTTTACCAACATATTATTCAGCCCATCGACAATAAGTACAAATAGGAGCGGGGAAAATGGGTCACTTTGTCTTAACCCTCTTCTCAGTACTATCTCTTTCCCAACCTCCCCATTAATCCTAATTTGTGTTTTTGCTTAATTGAGTCACATAATAATTCATGTCAACCATCTCAGTCCAAAGCCCCTTAACCGAAGTACTTCCAACAAACAATTCTAACTCACAGTATCATAGACCTTTTCGAAGTCCAGTTTTAACAGAAATCCATTCCCTCTAGTCTTCTTACATCGATGGATGACTTCGTGTGCTGTTGCTACCCCTTCTAAAATATTTTTTCCTGCTATAAAACTGGTTTGATAGTCCTCAATAAAATCATATAGTTTAGGTGTCAGTCTGCTGGCGAGAACTTTTGACACGATCTTGATTGAACTATTCAAAGTTGCAATAGGACAGAATTCCTCAACTCTCTTTGATCCAGTCTTTTTGGGGACTAAAGTGATGAGAGAGTAGTTGAAACTATCTAGTCTTGCATCTCCTCTGAAAACCTCACAGAGCAACCATATCAGGTCATCTTTGACTATCATCCAAAAGACTTTGAAAAGGAAAATCAAGAAACCATCCGGTCCTGGTGCCTTATCTGGCCCAGGTCCCATATCACTTTTTTAATCTCATTTTCCTAAAACTAGATCTCCAGGTCACTCATATCAAGGGACCGATCCCAAGCATTTTAGTTAGACTAAGTCTGAAATTTTCCTTCCTTCCTTCGAAAGAGCCTTTTAAAGTGCTACAGAACAAGTCCATGTATCGACTGACCCTGCACTAAACCCTCTTCCATTTTCAAGTAATGTATCTTGTTCCGCTTATACCTCATATTGGCATATTTGTGAAAAAAACAGTGTTTGCGTCACCTTCTTCCAGCCACCTATCTCGAGCACGTTGTCTCCATTTGATCTCTTCCCTCTTATATATAATATTAATCATTCTTCTAAGTCTTAAATCCTCATCATGGGACAGACTCTTGTTCTCTTACTACTTCTCCAGAGCATCTATCTCCCCTAGTATTTGACTCTTTTGGGCCCTTGTTTGCTCAAGGAATCATCTTTCCCATCTTTATAAGACTTTACGCAATCTGCATAGTTTCCTACAAATGTTATCTGCTGCATCGTGCGCACCTATAATTTGACACCAGCTTTCCTTGATTAATTCATATACCTCCTCATATTCTAGCCACCATTTTTCAAAACAGAAGTGTTTGTATGCAAACTGTTCTCTCTCTTGAGTAGAGACATATTGGAGTGTGATCAGAGGTAGGTCTTTGCAATAAGAGTACTTCCGCCAATGGAAACTTAGAATCTCATGTCTCTGACACTAGGATCCTATCTAGATTGGCTAGATGAGGGTTCTCACATATATAGGATCACGTGAAGAGACTATCGTTAATGAGTAGTTCAATTAGTTTTTCATGACTGGTCGTATCTTTGAAACCTTCCTGTTCTCTATGGTTTCTATCTCCTTCCCGTCTTTTATCAGCAAAACGGGTGACATTAAAGTCTCCACCTAAAATCCAGGGGTTAGTGCACCGATCTCTAATCCACTTTATCTTCTCCCAGAAAGCAGTCCTTAGCTGGCTCTTATTAGGACCATACACTGCTGTCACCATTTGTAACCATCCATCACTCTGCCTTCTCACTTTTACTGCTAGTGAGTAATCACCCCCTCCAAATATCCAACACCTCGAAATTCTTATTGATAGCCATTAAAATCCTATCTGAAGCACCCCTTGCATTTTTTATTATAAAAGTAAATTTATTCAAAGAGGCAATAGTCCTTAATACACTATTGTTGGGGTCTATGAGTTTTGTTTCTTCTAAACACGCTATGTCTACCTTATTATTGCGAATCACCTTTGCGACCATACGTCGTTTAATCGGGTGAATCATACCCCTCACATTCCAAAACATACAATTCATGATAATGACTGATAGCTTCACCAAACAAAGAGCGAAGTCTTTCACAACTCACTCGCTCTTCCCGAATCATCCACCCTGGATGAGTCTAATGCCGGTAAATGTGCTAAGTTGTGTGTGTTCGTTAGAATTACTACCCATATAAATGTCACAAGTAGCAGCTAGTGATAGAAGCATATCATCTAATATAATGTTGAAAATGTTCAACACAAATTCGGGAATACTTGTATCAAGCTCCGTATGTAGTGCCTTCCTCTTGGAAGCGGAATCCGTGACCAGCCCACTCTAGTAGGCTTATCCTCCCCTTTTCTCTTCTAATCTCTTGCTCCTTCTGGACAGGGTGCTGGCAAAAGCCTGCTGGTCTCCTCTGCTTTCCCTGTCATCTCTTCAAAGGCTCTCGAACCTCCTTCCTCTTGTTGGCAATCATGTTCCTCTAGAAGCTTTTCCGCACTGTCTTTATCCTATCCAGTCACCAAGATATCCTTCAACAGTTGTCGCTGGTCCTCTATTTCAATATCTGGTTGCAACATACTTATCTCCTCCTAATTTTTCAAGTCGAGAGACCGACGTTTGTCCTGAATCCACTTGGGCAAACATGATGCTTGCCTTTTTCTTGGACGCTTACTGCTCTTCGCGTTCTCTCTCCGCATCACATTCTACAACAGCTTGGCAATCGTATCCCTAGCAAAATTTTTGTCAATGGTCTTTAGGGTTGTTATTAATCCCGTATATAGTTTGCCCTTCCGGGAGAAGAACATGTTTCTCCATCTTCGAGAATCGATCTTCTTTTTGCGGACCATTCCTCTATATCTCTTTCTATAATTTTTAACATCAGTGGCGGTCCTCTGTCGTCAATTGTTAGAGCTTGCCCCTGCAACTCCCCTCCAGATACTACTTTCAAATCAGATCTAGACCCCTCTTCCTCAGCCCCTTTGTTTGATCCCGGCCCCACCATATGCCCTTCGGATTTAGAAATTAATTCAGTTTTCTCTCTGCAGAGCTACCCGCCTACCCCAAAGGAGTGAGCTGGTCTGGCGCCCACCATCTCCTTGCCAAACCCACAGGCGCATTGAGCTGAAAACCCCAACTCCTGAGCCCTTTCCTCAGAAAGGAGGCATCCTCACCAAGTTGGACCGCTAATTGGCGGTTATTACCGCTAATTAACGGCTTTAGATGGTCTTCTGGCCGAGAGCTTGAATAAGGACAGCTACGGTGGTTAATTGGATGTTTTGAGTGCCACTGATCAGAGTGAAAAGTAGAGATTCTGCACTATCCTGCAAAGAGAGAAGTAAAAAGGCAAAGGAGGGAGTGGGGTAAGGGGGGAGGTAGCTAGGGTTTTTTTTTTTTTTTGAAGAGGGGATTTGGGGGAGAAGAGGGCTGCTTGGATTTATAGGGGGATGAAAAATTACAAACAGCTCCTCATCTTTCCCTAATTTTGCTTTTAAACCCTGCATCAAGTTAGTAACATAATATACATGCTATTATACAAATAACTACATGCCTTTACGCATAGATCGGATCGTGAAGTGTCACGACCTCCTCATTATTGCTCACTCGAGGTTCTAAAAAGGTTTTAATCGGTGACCGTTTACTTTGAATAAACTACCGTTTTTAGGATCCTCAAGATCTATTGCACCATGATGGTGCACCGTCCGTACGATGTACGGTCCACTCCATCTTGACCTCAACTTTCCGGAAATAGATGTAGCCTCGAATTATATAAGAGAACTTTTTGTCCAGGTGTAAATGACTTGTGAATGATCGCTTTGTCATAAAACACTTTAGTTTTCTCTTTATAAATCTTAGCACTATCATATGCATCCCGTCTAATCTCATCAAGCTCGTTAAGTTGCAGTCTCCGCTGCTCGCCAGCTTTTTCGAGCTCAAAATTTAGAAATTTGATTGCTTGTAAAGCCTTATGCTCAAGCTCTACCGGTAAATGACACGCTTTTCCAAATATCAACCGATATGGAGACATACCTAGATTAGTCTTGTAGACGGTACGGTAAGCCCATAATGCATCCGCTAGTTTACAAGACCAATCTTTTCTATTGTGATTTACTGTCTTTTCTAAAATCAGTTTGATTTGGTGATTGGAAACTTCCACTTGCCTACTAGTTTGTGGATGATACGGTGTAGCTAAATTGTGGGTAATGGAATATTTCCGCATAAGCGCCTCAAATGACTGATTGGTAAAATAGGTACCGTTATCGCTAATAATAGCTCGAGGAACGCCAAATCGAGAAAAGATATTCTCTTTCAAGAACTTGACAACAACTTTGTTGTCATTCGATTTTGCGGCTATTGCCTCTACCCATTTGGAAACATAATCAACAGCAACTAATATGTATTGGTTTCCAAACGAGTTGGGTAACGGTCCCATGAAATCTATACCCCATAAGTCAAATATTTCGACCTCAAGGATAGGTTGCAGAGGCATCATATTGTGCCGTGAAATTTTGCCTACGAATTGGCATCGTGTGCAGGCTTTGCAATATTCCACGGCTTCTTTGAAAAGAGTTGGCCAATAAAAACCACTCTGCAATACCTTTTCAGCCGTTTTCTTGGGACCAAATTGTCCTCCACAATCTAAATCATGACAAAAAGAGAGGACACTTTATATCTCATCGTTAGGTATGCATCGACGTATGATCTGGTCTGGAAAATATTTGAACAGATATGGTTCATCCCAGTAAAAGAATTTTACTTGGGACAAGAATCTATATCGATCTTGCTTGGACCAATGGGATAGAATCTCCTTAGTCACAAGATAGTTCACAATGTCAGCAAACCATGGTTCGTGCATCAATGCAAACAGTTGCTCGTCAGGAAATGATTCACTTATGGGGCACGAATTAGTTGGAACATTGGGCAGACGAGACAAGTGATCAGCTACTGAATTATCAGCGCCTTTCTTGTCTAATATCTCAAGATCAAACTCTTGTAGCAATAGGATCCATCGAATGAGCCGTGCTTTTGCATCTTTCTTGGTTAGCAAATATTTCAAAGCAGCATGATCAATATAAACTATAATTCGTGATCCAATCAAGTAGGAACGAAACTTTTTAAGTACAAAGACGATTGCCAGAAGCTCTTTCTCTGTGGTAGAGTAATTCAACTGGGCGTCATTGAGTGTCCTACTTGCATAGTAAATCACATGTGGCTGCTTATTAATACGTTGACCAAGGACGGCACTGATAGCGTAATCGGATGCATCACACATAAGCTCGAAGGGTAAGCTCCAGTCTGGCACATGAATAATAGGAGTGATGGTAAGCGCCTTCTTGAACTGCTCAAATGCTCTTAGACAATCAGGTGTGAAATTGAATTGTACTTCCTTGGCTAGTAGATGTGTCAAAAGCCTAGCAATTTTGCTAAAGTCTTTGATGAATCTTCTATAAAAACCAGCATAACCAAGAAAGGATCGTATATCTTTCACTGATCGCGGCGGTGGAAAATTAATGATGAGGTCTACCTTGGCTTTGTCAACCTCGATACCATTCTTCGAGATGACATGCCCTAGCACTATGCCATTTTTGACCATAAAATGGCATTTTTGGAGTGTCAAATGCTTCTCATGACAATGCATGAGAACTAACTCTAAATGATGTAGACACTCTTGGAATGAATCTCCGAAGATAGAAAAATCATCCATGAAAATTTTAAGAAATTGTTCAACCATGTCAGAGAAAATACTTACCATGCACCTTTGAAACGTGGCAGGTGCATTGCATAACCCAAAGGGTATGCGTCTGTATGCAAAGGTGCCGAATGGACATGTGAACGTGGTCTCTTGATCCTCCGGAGCGATGGGAATTTGGTTGTAGCCAGAGTATCCATCTAGAAAACAATAGAACTCATGTTCGGCCAACCGTTCCAACATCTGATCAATGAATGGTAAGGGGAAATGGTCCTTCCTAGTTGCAGCATTAAGCTTCCTATAATCAATGCAGACTCGCAATCCCGTCTGCAAACGCATCGGGATAAGCTCATTTGCATCGTTCTTGATTACAGTGATTCCGGACTTCTTATGCACTACTTGAACTGGGCTTACCCATGCGCTATCAGAGATAGGATAGATAATCCTATTGTCAAGACACTTAAGAATATCCTTCCTCACAGCTTCTTTCATTACCGGATTCAACCTACGTTGAGGATCTCTTATAGGTCGTGCATTGTCTAGTAAATAAATTATATGCTGCAATATAGAAGGACTTATCCCCTTAATATCGGCCATACTCCAGCCTATGGCTTCTCTATGTGCTTTCAACACTGATATGAGTGCTTCCTCCTGAGCGTCAGTCAATTCTGCAGAGATAATGACTGGTAGTGTGTCGTGTTCACCCAAGAAAGCGTACTTGAGATGAATCGGAAGGGTCTTCATCTCAAGCTCAGGAGGACACTCAATAGATAGTCGTAACTGAACTCGTGGTTCAGTCATCAATGGCTCAGGTGAAAGTTCCCATTGAGTGGAAGACACATAATTAGATGACTCATCGAGCGTCTCTAAGAATATACTCTCATCAACTAAACCATTCAGCTCATCAAAGAGTTTCTCCTCTTGGTGCTCACTAGACAACCCTTGGATCATATTCACTTCTAGGGGCTCGTCATGTGGATCACTTGGTTGGCGCCCTAGATTGAATATATTCAAGTCAAGTGTCATATTTCCAAAGGAAAGTCTCATCGATCCACTCCGGCAATTAATAACAGCATTAGAAGTGGTCAAGAATGGATGTCCCAAAATAACTGGGATACAATGGTGTGGATTCACCACAGGTTGAGCTCGAGAACTATGAAATCAATTGGAAAGATAAACTCCCCAATCTTAATCAAGACATCCTCAATCTCTCCCATAGGTGTCTTCACAGATCTATCAGCTAGCTGTAACGTAATCCTTATAGGTCTCAACTCTCCCAGTCCTAACTGCTGGTACACTGAGTAAAGAAGTAAGTTGACACTTGCTCCTAAATCTAGTAAAGCCTTTTCAAGCACTGTAGTCCCTATAGTGCAGGAGACAGTAGGACTTCCAGGGTCTTTATACTTTACGGGTGCTGACTGAGAGAGGATGCTAGATATGTTAGCAGCTAGGAAGACTTTCTTTGGAACATTGGTTGTTCTCTTCTTTGTGCATAAATCCTTTAAGAATTTTGCATAAGCAGGTACTTGTTGGATTGCATCAAGAAGAGGAACATTGACCTTAACTTGTTTGAATAACTCATGGATATGCTCCACCTGAGGAGAATTTTTCTTCAATCAATTTGGATAGGGAGCCATTGGCTTATATGTATGGTCAATAGGAGGATCAGAATTAGAAGGATCAGATTCTTCTGTAGTGCTAGTGGGTAGATCATGGGATGATGATAATGATGAATCATGAGGTGATGATGGAATCGTGGTATCAGTAGCTTGCCGTGCAATAGGAGTGGAATCAGGTGGCATGGTTACGTGACTGTCAACCAGTTTGCCAGATCGAAGTGTGTGAATGGCATTAATTTGGTTGACATGCGACTGATTCAAATTTGAGGAACTGGTATTAGGATTTGTTATGGGTTGACTTGGAAAAGTGCTCTTGCCACGTTCACTCATTTGATTTGCTAGTTGTCCAACCTGCTGCTCTACATTCTTAATAGATTGAGAGTTCACGAGCAGGTGCTGATCTGTTCTTTGAATAAAATCAGTTGATACTTTCATAAGATTCTGCATGTATGTGTCAAGGTTGGACTGAAACTTGAGAAGATTTTCAACATTCTTCTCAAGTGATTGAAGTCGCTTTTCTTGATCATTATTAGACCCCTGTTGTGGATCTGAGTAGTTTTATACAGGTGGTCTATTCTGTTTGTTCCCATGGTTTGAAGCATTTGGGTGTTGATAAGCACTCATATTTGGTCTTGGGAACTGACCAGTAACTGGAGGCTGCATGTTGGAGTTCGGGACTCCCTGATATTGCCTTTGACCTCATGAGAGATTTGGATGGTTCCTCCAGCCAAGATTGTATGTCAGAACGTATGGATTATTAACGGGTCTTTGATACATGGCGTTAGCCTTTTCAAGTGTGGGACCCATAGGATTTACTAACAATGGATACTCCTCTATAACATGATTGGGAGTTCCGCAATTAAAGCATGTGGGACTTTGGATTTGATTCACTTGACCCACTGATGGAGTACTAGGAGTCTCCAGTGCCTCAATTCTCCGTATAAGTGCTGCAATCTTAGTTTCGGCAGCTATAGAGCTGTCGACGCTATGGATCACGCCCTTATGAGCAGAAGTTGATATACTGGGCTTCTCAGTGGGACTCTCCCACTGCATAGTCTTCCATGATAAGTCCTCAAGAAAGTCTCATGCTTCATCCTCGTTTTTCCTCATAAACTCCCTTTGACACATGGATTCTAGAAGAGTTTTGGATGTGTAATCAAGTCCTTCATACATGATTTGACACAACCGCCACTTTTCTATCACATGGTGGGCGCACTGAGCTAATAAATCCTTGAACCGTTCTAAGTATTTCGAGAAGGGTTCTCCCAGCACTTGACGGAATTGATTAATTTGATTTCGAATTTTTATCGTCTTGTGTGTGGGATAATACTTCTTGAGAAACACTGTAACGAATTCATCCCAATTAGTGATTGAATCAGAAGGTATACTGTACTACCACTTCTTGGTATTATCTTTAAGTGCAAAAGGGATGAAGCGGAGCTTAATTGTGTCCTCTGATAAGTTTTGCAGTTTAATCATTACGCATACTTCTTGAAATTCACTAATAAAGAGATATGCATTTTCTGAATCAGAATCAGTAAATTTAGGAAGCATACTAATGTACTGCGGTTTCAATTCATAGTGATTACCCACTACGTGTGGAAGTTTGATGCATGATGGTAATGATGTGCACAATGGGTAACATCGATTCTGAAGGATCGGAATCGGCTGGTCCATCTTGTCTCCCATGAATAAATCTGATCTTACAAGTCGACCAAATTGATCACGGGTCTAATGTGGCATGAACCAGCGACCGTGAGTGTATGCGTGAACTTCCTAAACAAATGCAAGAAGTGGGGTGTGGTGGAGAGATAAAACGGTGGAATAGATATGATCAAATAAAAATATGATTCCTACTGTTCATAATTTTTATTATTATTTTTTTATATTTTTTTACAGAACCAGAGTAGAAAACTACAGAAGCGGAGAAAATTTGGGGTCAAGTTGTACCTGGTATGCCGCTAATCCGCGGGTTTTACCGCTATTTGGCGGCTAAACCAGAGAGTTTGACTCTCTAGGTTTTGCTGCTTTGTTTAGAGACTCTTCTGATCCCTTTTTTCTTTTTTCTTCCTGTATCTGCAATTCTTTTTCTCTGCACACTCAACACACACTGTTAATACGTAAAACTTTAGAAAAAGCAAGAAAAACACCGTCGGTCCCCGGCAATGGCGCCAAAAACTTGATGTGATAAACTGCAAGCGCACAGTATCGTTGTAGTGCTGTACAGGTCGTCCCACAGGGATCTAGGGTGTTTTTGCAATTCTTACTTTTTCCTCAGTCTAACAGACTAACCAAAGATTTTAGTTTGAAGTCGGATTAATCTAAATAGCCTAGGATCTAGAATCCACTAATCTCCAACCATGTTCTTACTTCTATTATTTTTTTCTATCATAAAAATTCGATCTTTTTAGTTTAATTTTTATTTAAAGTGCCCTAAGCATGAGTTATCAAGTGTTGTGCAAGTATAACTCATCAAAGATGCTACTTCTTATAAAAACAAACTAAATCTTTTAGATAATTCAAAGAAAAAGATAAAACCAACAACTCCAAACCCTAACTAAGCATAGGCTATCAAGAAACCTAATTCAAGTATAACCTATCAAAGTCCTAATTTTCGAGTTCTTGTATTTTATCTTTTTATTGAAAAAGCATGCCTTTATTAATTTTATTTAAGAAGAAAATATTAGAGAGCAATTACATGGCAGATCTTAGCTTCATCTACATCCTAGAGCTAAACTAATTAGCTACTCATATTTTTACTAAGAAAGATCAAATTTTTATTCATGAATATGATAAACCCTAATCTAGAAAGCAGTAGAACTTAAACTAGAAAGTAATTAAATCTATCTAGAAGCAAGTAAAAAATTTCAGAATAATAGTTTACCTCTGGAGTACAGTGTTGTGGCCGCCACCCTCTCAACAAAAACCCTAACTTTTATTGATTTCAAAATGAGTACAAAAGTTCAGGATCCCCCCAAAATACAAGGATACGGCCAATTTATAGGCTTCGAAAATCAAACCCTAATTCTAGCAGAACCACAAAACTAGAAAATTACAGTTAAGCCCTCGAAGAAATTCCCTATGTAACGGCCACTGTTGGGCCGCTATTTGGCGGTATAAACCACCATTTGGCGGTTAAACAAAGCCCAATTGGTCTGAATTTTCTTCTATAAAAGTATCTTGTTTTGTAATCTTTATTTGCTTAACTGTATTTGACTTTTACTTCCTGCAGTAATTTAATCTTGTAGTCTCGCCCACTTTAGAAACTTTTCAGCCTTTGATTTCCTACTCCAACTCTGCTTTCATGCCATCTCCTTGTTCAAATTGGATCACCTGAAAAGACACTAAAAATACCCGAGTAGCATTTATTTATATACAAAAATAGATAAAGTATGCGAGGAAAAATACAATATATGATACTCATCAGGTATCCTCGAGACCCGCAACCCTGCCCTTGGAAACCCACTCCCCCCTCCCCTTTCTCTATCTGGCAGTGTCCTTCTCCTCCTCTTCTTTGCAAATCCCTCACCTCCCTTTCTCTGATTCCTTTCTGCGACCCATCAAATTTGGCAAGCAAGATCATGCGCCCCTGATCATCTTTAACCAACCTACCAAAATTTGTCCCTCTCTGATCTATGTTGATTTTCTCATCTTCACTCTTTTCCTCTCCAGCGAGGAAAGAGGATTGACCTCAGTCCTCTTGTGGGGGCTTTCTTAAGCGTTGTAGCTACAGGCGTGTTGGCGGAACCAGTGCTTCGGCTCTTTTGCCTCTTGTCCTTTTCCGGTTATGTCTGACTTCTAACCGGATCTAAAGTTTCAGTAAGATCTACTCTTTCTAGTAAGCTCTTTTCCTTCTCTCCTAATATGAGAAATCTCTCTTTCATGCTTGTTGACCTTGTGTTGCCATTTTGGGAAATTTCTCCCACCGGTTCGAAACTAGTCGAGATCCGGTCTATCGGTAAGTTGTTACTCTCCACCCTTTTCCATATGTAGCTTCGTCGATCTCCGGCGGGGTGTAGTATTACTCTGGCACATAGCTGATCGGTTGAACCGGCTAGACCGACTTCTGAGTTTCCTACTTCCCCCACTGATACCGATGCGGCGATGAGCACATCCACGTTCCCCTTGACTGACGAGTGGGTTGTTTCTCTAGGCACCCCCCATGAGCTTTTCACCTCAATTCTAATGGCACATAACTACTCCCCTATTATGGCGATGAAGTATTGCAGAATGTCTGTTATACTCTCACACCCCACCAGCACCCTTGCATAGTCCATACAGGATTTCGTGCTAGTCTCCTCACTGATGGCGATCAAGTGAGCAGACTTAGCTATGAGCTTACTAATGTCACTACGGTTCCAATGGTGTAATGGAATATCATGAATAGCCAACCATGCTTTTGTTGGAAAAATGTAAAATTGGTCATCTTCATTTCCATTCCACCTGCAGACTCTAAAGGCAGCCTTATGTTCTCTACACGGCACCGACGTCCTGCTAGTCGCATATTACAGCTCCTCTGAAGAGGGAAAATGGGTCAGATACTTATCATCGTTCTTATGAAATAGCTAATTATGCTTCCTGAAACCCTCAGAGATTGCTCTCAGTCCTTCCATCATATCGGATGTAGAGGGGTTGTCGTGGCCAGGGTAGATTACCCCTAGAGTCTTCTCTAGCTTCATTTGTTTCTATATCACAGCCTCCGAAGTGAAAATGAAAACCGTCGGGTTCACCCTTAGAAGGTGCAGCCTCGGTTCTCTTCCCATCTCAGGTCTTTGTTCAGGCTTGTTCAACGGAACCCTCTGCCCTTGTACATCCCCCTTCTGTCGTCCCTATATATTCGGTTTGTGTACTTGTTGTACTTCTTTCCTCGTCAGAGCAATTGGGCATTCACCAACCCTGTGTCCAAGCACCTTGCAAAACCTGCACATGATGAACGGACATTCATCCTTAAAATGTCCCTTCTTCCCACACACCCAACAAGCCTCCGGGTTTCTCGGTGCCAGCCTTCTTACCAGAGAGAATTTTCATTTCCTCCCCATTCCTACTGTCGTTGTTGCCTGAGTAGCCATCTTTTCTTTTCTGATCGCCGCTCTAGACTTGACTTGTTGTCAGCTCCTCTTTGGCTCTGTCTGTTTGCTTGTATGGTTCTAGCCTTCCCTTGTTGCCGCTAGTAAAGCCAGCACTTCCTCACCTGAGTAAGTAGCGTCTACAGTGATTTATCTCCTGATGACAACAATTTACCGGCGAGCCTCTGACTATCTCAGACTAGCTCCTTCTCCTATGCTTCGGATTCTTATCCGCATCACTTTGCGCCTCCTCCTTACTCTTTCCTTTCCCGAGCCACCCCCATTCGAAATTCATCAGCGGAGATGGTGGTTGGTTGCAGGTCACCGCTGGCCTCTTAACTACCCCTGTGAAGGGATGCCGAAAACAAAAGTGCGGCTTCGGAAGGACGAAGCCGATAATGAGAAGCACTCTGAGGCTACGAGCTCCTCAACTATTCCTTCTGTGTATCCTATACTAGAACATTTTTTACCAGTATTGAGAATAACTTAATACATGTAATGCTCGAGCATGGCCTATGGATAGAACCAAATTACGCCATGCTTCATGCTTTATCTTTTGGTACAGGTTATTAATTTCAGTACTAGAAGCAAAATTGTTGCAGTCAGAGGAACATAGATTGTATCTGAAGGTTTTCCACAGAGTTACACCTATGATTGTCAAAATATATATTCAACCAACCTGTGGGTTCCGTAGTACTTTAGCCTTATGCTTCTTCAGATTTTACTCTATATATAATATAACTGCAGCATGCCAAGTTACTATAGCATGACTAAAGGTATAACGCAGTAACAAAACTTATTATTTTTTTCCAATTACATTAATGAAGTACTGAATTCTGCATCCACATCCAATCAGAACTTATTTAGAACAATGACTTTACCCTCTCCATATCTTTTAGATATTTGGAATATTTCTTCTCATATTTTACAAATATTTATATTTTAACGTGTTTGCTATAAAAACCAAATCTGTCTACTCCCATGATTTTGATTACAATAATTCAAAAAGAGAAAAGAAAAAAAAACAAAATATTACAAGAAAAGGAGATGTCGATATGTGCCTCCTTCTGTTGTACTAGGCTATGAGACTCGCTCCTGCATCTCATTGACAATCCGATATTTTGTTCATGGATGGGAGAGATGAATGGTGGCTGGCCTTCTTCGATGGAATAGACTTGCGTGAGCAAGTAAATAATTTAAGTGATTTTCTCTGAGATTAGCCAAGAAGTCCCTTTTCCTCTCTTCCTTGTGCCTATTTATAGGCCAAAAGAGTTTGAGCGTTTTCCTTCTAGAATAAGGATGGAAACCGCTTTTCTTTAAAGATGGGTTGGAAATACTCTTTCTTTTTTATGATATGATTGGAGATTTACTTTCCTTTCAGGATAAAATTGGAAATCCCCTTTCTTTTTAGTGATAGAATTAGAGATACACCTTTCATGTAAGATAAGGTTGGAAATTCCCTCTTTAGTGAAATGTTTCCATCCTACAAGACCCATTCAAAGTTTTGAAATCTCACCCTCAATTTGTAATGAGTTTCAGAATACTTTGGACTCTTCATCCACTTGGTCGTCAGATTGTTGAACCTAAACTTGAATCACCCATTGATAGTCAGACATGTCAAGTTAACGTGATCGAAGTTAGGAGCATACACGATCGAATTGGTAAGGCCTTTAGTGACCAAAGTATAACAATGCATAGAAAGGTATCAGATATAATCATTAACAAGGTGAATTGGCTTGTCAGAGATAATCATTAACACGACAAATATCTCATGGATGTAGTGTTGAACTTCTTCGAAGAGTCCATATAGCCATTTCTTCCTCACTTCCTGTAATGGTTTGCAGTTTGGCTAATTAGATTATTACTTTGCCTGCTCCGACCATCCAAGTTAATGACTCTCTAGAAAAGTTCATCAACCATTTTTTTAGCAACTATCTTCGACTGCTCAACCGTTATATCCTATGGTTCTAGGAGTTGTGAATCTTTCTAACTCAGGAACCCATGTTAATCAGTTATTTGGACAATATCTCGAGGATTGGGGGCCCTAATCGAGTAGCTCCCTGTTGAACCTGCCTTGATGCTTTAGACGAATAGTTTTGAGTTTTGAACATCTTTTAGAGGTGGCCTGATCCCATGCCAAACTTTTTACTCGACATGAGGAGCTTTGGAGAAAGGAGGAGGCATGGCCTCACCGAACTTCAGACTGCTCATGGAACAAATCATGAGGAACTTGAGAAAGAAGGGCTGAAACTGAAGAAAACTCATAATACTATAGCCCGTACTCAAGAGACTATTGTCAAGGCTCAGACTACTCTAGAGGCTTGCCAGTTGAAGCTGGAAGATATTGCAAGACACCAAGAGCAGCTAAGATATAGTCAGGGACAACTTCAGCAGTAGATGGTTCATCCAATGGCTATAGAGAATGCCGGAACCCAAGCAACTCAACAATTAGATATTAACGAAGAAGAACTGCATTGACATGCTTAGATTTCTGTTGAAGAAACTGGCAGCAAGAACTGAAGAAGATGGAGGCTTAGATGAAGGACTTAAGAGAGGCTTAATCTCCTTATATCTTTCTTTTTCCATTTTTTTTTTAGCAAAATAAACCTCAACATACTGTCTTTTTTATTATTTTGAGTACATACTAACATGTATGCTCATTAGTCTTCAAAATACTCATAATGTGATATCTTGAAACTTGCAATATCCTTAACCGTTTAGAGGTACTTGACATGATGGATAAGGTGAAAATGATGGTCAAAGGTGATCTCTCACTTGAGACAAAAATGATGGTTAGAGGTAATTGTTAACTGACCTCTAGTTGTTGCTCCAAACTATTCAGATGTATATGGTTAACATGATAGGGATTTTGGGGAAGGTTGAATCCTAACTATTCAGAGGTATAATGCTAACATGACAGATGTAAAGAGGGCAAGAGGAGAAAAACAGGTAAGTAAAGGTGAAGTTTGCCGGAGGTGTAATATTAATATAGCAAAAAGGTTTTGTCTAAAGTGCAATGTTAATGTGGCAAAAAGGATTTTGGCAGAGTTGTGTTAACATTCCAAGAGGGAAAGAGGTATAATTAACATGCCATACAATCCGGACTGTTCAGAGATGTGTAATATTAGTGTGATAGAAGAGATCGAAAACTTGGTCATTAGAGGTGTAATGATAACGTAATGATCAGGGGCCATAAGCAAAGGTGTAAATATTAATGTACCATATAAGGTTTTGGCGGAGGTGTAATATTAACGTATCAACAGAATTGCCAAAAGTGTAATGTTAATATAGCAAAAGGGGTCTTGGCAGAAGTGCAGTGTTAACGTACTAAGGAGTTTTGACAGAAATGTAATGTTAACTTGTTAAAGAAGAATTTTGTTTAAGGGTTTGAGATAATTTAAATCTCATTGTCAAAGATGAGAGTTTAACGTGACTGGTTTATTTGAATAATCACTTTTTTACTGAGAGAGGAAGTGATATGAATGAGAGGTTTGAGATAGTTTGAATCTTGCTGTCAATGATGAGGGCTTAACACGACATGTTTATTCGAATAATCACTTCTTTATCGAGAGAGAAAGTGATGTAGATGAGAGATTTGAAATGGCTTGAATCTTGATACCAGATGTAAGAGCTTAACATGATAAATTTATTTGAAGGATCACTTCACTTTGAGAGAGGAAATGATATCAGTGAGATGGTTTAAATCTTACTGTCAAATGTAAGAGTTTAATATGATATGTTTATTTGAAGAGTCATTTCTTCATTATAGATATAAAAAAAAATTACTGTCAAAGGTAAAAACTTAACATAAATATTTATTATAGGGGGTCACTTCTTACTGAGGGGGAAAGTGATATAAAAAAATCTTGCTACTAGAAGTAAGAACTTAACATGACAAGTTTACTTGAAGGAATACTTCTTTGCTAAGGAAGTGATAGGTAAGATGGTTTGAATCTCACTCTTAGGGATAAGAGCTTAATGTGACATATTTATTTGAAAGATCACTTATTACTGAAAGAGAAAGTGATGTTAGTGAGATAGTTTGTATCTTGATATCAGAGTAAGAGCTTAACATAATAGTTTTGTTATATGACATCATTTCTTCCTAAGAGAGGAAGTGATATGAAAAATCTTACTGTCAGAGGTGAAAGTTTAACGTCACAGGTTTATCGGGGGGATGACTTCTTATTGAGAAAGGAAGTGGTGTAGAAAATTTTATAGCTAAAGGTAAGGCCTTAATATTGCAAGTTTATTATGAGATTTTTAGCAAACACTCAGTTATCAACGAATTTGACATACCTTTACCAGTCACCTTTTGCATTGGGCTAGCCAAACTATTTCTCTCAGTATGATGAGTTTTCGAGAATTTTATTTGGGCTTATATTCCAAATGTTTCCTCTCTCCATTACCTTTGCAACTTCGCAAGAACTGTGTACCCTTATGGTTGGACAAGGGTAAAAAATCAAGGGGTATTTACAGGTATGTCCTTAAATCTTTGTAAATTATGATTTAGTCCCCCAAATCTTCATATTCAGGATTTAGCCCCCCAAATCCTCTAAGTTACTACAATTTAGTTCCTCCGTTAGTTTTTCCGTCCAAAAAAATGACAGAATTTAATTTTTTCTTTTTTAAATAATAAAATGACTTAAATACCCCTATGAAGAAAAATGGGGGAAGAATAGAGAGATATAAGAGAAGAAGAAGGGGGAAAGCCCATGAATCCAGTGAAGAAAAGGAGATGCGAGGAGGAAGAGAGAAGGAGAAGAGAGGAGGAAGAGGGAAGGAGAAGAGAAGAGAGGAGGAAGAGGGAAGGAGAAGAGAGGAAGAAGAGGGAAGGAGGAATTAAAGAGAGGTAAAATGGGAAAATCAGGTCAAAAAATAAACTGGGCTAATGGAAGTTAGGGAGGGGGACTAAATTGTAGTAACTTAAAGGATTTGGGGGACTAAATCCTAAATATGAAGATTTGGAGGACTAAATTATAATTTATAAAGATTTAAAGGACAAATCTGTAAATACCCCAAAAATCAAATATTGCTCATGGTTTCAGGCATACAAGGGCAATAATGGAAATTAGAGGCCACTCATCGGTGAAACGTGCATTTTAGCACCCCTTGCTTATTATACCACTTTATCTATTGCCCCATGCATAATTCACTTCCTTCTCTCCTTCCAGAAATGCAAGACTGACAGCAAACAACATGTTGGTCGACATGATGCCAATAGTCTCCAATAAGGGATAGGTATACATATTTGTTTTATATGCACAATCTATGATGATAATACCTAAAAATGCACGTAATAAGTTTATATCCATAGTATGATCCAAGAAGAGGTCAATCACATAATAATTATGTGGACATCTTCTGTGCCACTTGATGCACTTGGATTTTGATACCTTCAACAAGAGGTGCTGCATATGTGATTTCCTGCCCTGCTCGATAACCCTATATTTATGTGTATTATATATCGTTTTCATGGTACATGCATTCTTGGGATTCTTTTGATTCAATGATATCAAAATATCTTTAGGATGCACTTGACACTTAGACATTTCAACTAGAATAGAAGTTTCACTTGCTGATAATCTCCCTACATGATATTCCACAATTAGATGATTGTACACTCTATGTATTACCTTCAATGTTTAGTCATCTCCATATACAGAATTCTGCTGACCCTTTAAAGAAAAGGGCATCTATATCTTTTTATGATGAACTTATCTTTTAATATTTCTCTTTATCTCTATTTTTTTCTTTTTCCATCTTGATTATCCACTTTGCTCACACCTAAATATAACCTTACTTTCTTATTTCGGCCACCAACATCTGATTTGGAAATTATAATGACTAAGCTGAGTCTCTTACCTTCATTCCGAGTACATTGGCATAAATCATCTCTACTGTCAAATATTTACAAATTCATAATCCAATAACTTAATATCATTTAATAGCGAAAGGCATTATCTGTTCAAAAAATTAGTCTACACATACCTGAAAAGTAATAAACTGAGAACTATATTCCAACATATAAGTGATCTGAACTTGACTGTACTGGGTTGGATCCATCGGTCAAAAAATATAAATTTTTGCTTTTCAATTTAATAAACTATATAAAAATATTAAATATTATTGAGACTATTAGAAGTCTTTTGCTTAGTAATTTATTCTTTTTTAAGAATGAGCTTACTTAACCTAATTAACCAATAAAGTATCTTAAAATCATGACCTTGGAATATGTTTGATCAAATAAAAATCCTAAAAAAGTATGACCTTGGGGTTTATATTTTATGATTTAAAAGTATATACAATTTTCTTATCATTAAATTTTGAATACTAAAAAGAATGTAGCCATCTTGTGTTAGCATTGATGAGATAGATCAAAAGGTTTGCTCATTCTTCAATAATCTCTCTCTTTTTCTCCAATTCCATTTTGGCAATACAATTAAGTTGTGATTGGATTTAATTTTCATATTTAAGAATCATGACCTTAGACAATTTTGATCAAACAAAACTCCTAAAATATAAGAGGACATAAAACATACACAATTTCCTTATAACAAAATATTGAATCATAAAAAAATCATGTGCAAATTTTAATTTTATTATATATCATAAAATAAATTACGAATATTGATTATAATCACATTCCTTAGTAATATTTTTTTATACATTAATAATATTGTTTGCATCTTAATACCAAAATGGTTTTTTACTCGTTTGAGTCTTAATACCTGAACAACGTTCTAGCTTCGAGTCTTTTGAGTATGCAAACCTTGAGTTTGAATATTTAGCTAAAAACTACAAAAATTTAAATTAAGAAAATAAGTGATTCCTATCTCCACACATGGTGAATCCTCCATTGATATTAATTACATATTTGTATCTGATAAAACTATGAACTAAGAGACTGAAGAATAACTTTATATTTTGAGATATATGTAAATAAAATGGTACAATGACAATCCCTTTATAGATGAAGGAGACAAATATAAAAGGTAAAAATAAGAGAATATATAATTTGATCATAATTACATATAATTCTCAATCAGTATAATCAGTCTAATTTGGAATATTTGACAAATATACTAATTTAGGAAGATTTCTTAGATATGCTAATAAATTAGAGGATTTGTCAAATGTCCTAATTTAGGAAGATATCATAAATTAGTGAGTTATACTAATATCCCTCTCAAACTCAAGATGATTTGGAAAACACCAACTTGAGTTTGGAAATGATATTATGATGACGACCAGGTGGATGGGCCTTGGTAAAAAGAGAAAGCCAGTGGACAATCAGTGAGATCAGATATAATGGATGACAGGTGGAGGATCTAAAGATGTTATGGATTGAGCAGCAATACCGAAACAGCCGCATATATTGAGAGAACACAGAGAGAGCGGCGATATCAGTAGTGGAGCCGACGTCCCTGGCACTATCAGATGATGCAGTCGGCCCTACCGACAACACAGAAGACAGAGGCGACAGAGTCGGTGGTGATGCATCAGATTTTTATGAGGGAGCAACAGATAGGATCTCTGGCATAAGAGGCGACAACCAAGTAATAGACAGTCACCAGAGGAGGAGATAGAGATGGCAAAGGTTGCATCTTTGAAGATAGTGGTGATAACGAAGTAGGAGCCGAAAATGACACTAGATTTCAGCGACAGAGCAATAGGTGGAGTCACTAGGATACGAGATGGAGACGTCAAAGCAATGCCTTTGAAGATGGCGGTGACGACGAAGCAGGAGCCGAAAATGATATACTAAATTTCGGCAACGGAGCAGCATGTGGAGTTACTGGGACATGAGACGGAAATGTCAAATATGATGCCTTTGAAGATGGTTGTGATGACATAGCAGGAAACGGAGCAGTAGATAGAGTCATCGAAGCACAAGTAGGAGATGGTAATGGTGACGCCTTTGAAAATGGTGGTGACGGCAGAGCAAGGGCCACCACAGGCCTAGGAGTTATAACCTGCAACAGCGAGATGATAGATGGCGCGCGGGGGGGTCTAGAGCAAGGACTGCAACTACAACCGATGCAATGCTGACGCTAGCAAGCAATGAAAGCGCTATTACAGTTGCAAAAGTAAAGGACGTCATTACTTGATCATTCAGAGATTTGAGAAAACTTTGATATAGATATTAAGAGTAGCAGTGACCATAACGAAATCAGTAGAATGAACACGACGAGTCTTCTGCGTGAGTCGACTGATCAAGGCGTGGGTCAGAGACCGGATCGAGGCGTGGTTTCAAATATCGAGTCGAGGCGCGGGTTAGAGACGTCACAACAAAAGAAGTCAGACCTCAGTCTGGCTCTGATACGATAATAAAACTACGAACTGAGAGAGTGAAGAATAACTTTGTATTTTGATTTATATGCAAATAAAACGGTACATGGCCATCTTTTTATAGATGAAAGAGGCAAACATAAAAGGTAAAACAAGAGAATCTGTAATTTAATCCTAATTATATATAATGCCCATTCAACATAATTAGCCTAATTAGAGATATTTAACAAAATACTAATTTAGAAAGATATTCTGAGATATGCTAATAAATTAGAGAATTTGTTAAATATCCTAATTTAAGAAGATACATATCGTAAATCCAAGCGATCTTTTCATAACTCCTCTTTCCTATTCCACAGTCGCAGTCGCAACTGGTGGACTATTTTCCGACCTTTCTCAACTCGGTGAGTCCCTTCTTACGTGATGAACTGTTGGCACTATCCTAAATTAGAGAGACATGCTAATAATATCCATCATTATCTTCACATCTTTTCGAAATCCCCTCGGCACATCTAAATTTCAATGATGATTAATGGCAAAGTATTTAATTTAGGGTTTGAGAACAGATTTTAACTGATAAAGTTTTTAAATTAGGATTAATGGTTTGGTTATATAGAAATAGACTCTAACTGAGAATATATGAATAATTTAGTCCATAATTTATAATGCAAACTAATAATAACATTGAACAATTTGGTACGAATACTTACTAAATAGATGGGTCTAAAATTTCCCTATTTCATATTCCACATTATTTCACTTGTCTAATTACTAGCATACGTGGTAACATTTGATCCAACTTTCTTTGGATTCCTAATACACACATTGGTAGTTCTAAATTAAAGATGGTAATGGACTTTTTGGGCTCTTATTTAAAATTTTGGATTAAAAAAATAAATTTTTAATTTAAAATTTAAAATTTTATATATGATAGAGCTAAAAATTAACCATGACATGTCTATTACCATTCCTACTTTTAAGGGTTAGGCTATAATTAAAAAAAAAAAAAAAAAATTCTCAGCGATTTTCAAATTGTCCCCCACACATCTTAACAAATAATTAAAATCCCAACCACTTCGCTTCTTTAATAATCCCACTCTGTAATTCGCCCCCACATCTAAATTTCTAAACAAGGAATAAATTTAAGGGGTATTTATAGATCTGCCCCTTACATCTTTATAAATTATAATTTAGTCCTCCAAATCTTTATATTTAGAATTTAATCCCCTAAATCGTTTAAGTTACAACAATTTAGTCTCTCTACCTAACTTCTGTTAGAACTGTTTATATTTTGGTCTGATTTTCCCGTTATACTCCTGATTTCCTTCACTTAATTCTCCTTCCCTCTTTCTCCTCTCCTCAGTTCTTATTGGATTCTCTCTCTTATTCTTCTCTTCTCTCTCTATTCATTTATTAGGTTCTTCCCGTTTGATCTCAATATAGAGAGGGAGAATCCAATAAACGAATAGAGAGAGAAAAGAAGAACAAAAAGGAACCAATAATAATTGAAAAGAGAGGATAAGGAGGGAAGGGGGAATTAAGTGAAGGAAATTAGGAGTATAATGGGAAAATCGGACCAAAATATAAATAGTTCTAAGAGAAGTTAGGCATGAGACTAAATTGCTGTAACTTAAAAGATTTGGGAACTAAATTCTAAATATAAAAAGTTGGAGGACTAAATTATAATTTATAAAGATATAAGGGACAGATCTGTAAATAACCCTAAAATTAAAATACCACATCCTTAATTCCATGCGTACGCATTGACACTGTCTTAAACAAAGAATATTAATTGCATGCAATGCAAAATATTTGGTAATAAAGAATAAAGATATGCTAATCGAGACTAATTGGGATTCTTGGCACTTTTGGAGGGAGAGTTTGATTTCATCCCTGTGGGCGCCAGCCAACCCGTTTAATTAGGGGGAAAAAAAAATCAATGTTGAAAAAAACAAAATCCCTTTTTGGGGAGTTATATTTAGTAAGATCCCATGATTTCTTCTCTCGATAGATTCTATGAACCCTCTCGATTCTTTCCTTTATATCGAGGAACCCCCCCTCTCTCTCACTCCCTATTTCACGTCTCAGGGTTCAGAATCCTATTGAGGTAAAAATCCCTCCTTTTTGTTTAATTCTCTTAAGTTTTTTGTACATGTCCAAATTGATCTGGTGTTTGATGAAAGGAATCGATAGTTTAAATGCGTAAATTTTCTTTTTCTGTGTAATTTCAGTTGGGGAGAACTCAAGCACACGTTTCTTTTGGCGCCTATTACGAGGGGAAGAAGGTTTTTTTTTTTTTTTTCCTTCCAAAACATTGTTTTAATCCGAAAGGATCGTTGCTTCTTCTTCTTGAATCTTTCCCGTATACAGTGATTCTATGAGTATTGGTAATAAATTAAACACTCATGCCGTGATTTTTGTTATATGGTTAGAAATTTTGATTATTTAAGTTTAGAATAATTCTTTTTGATATAAATTTGAAGAAACCAAATCACCTGCTGGGGCCTTTATTTTTTTTTGTAAATCGAAGTTTATTATTATTTTTTTTTCTTTGGGGTTCTCTTTGGATGTTTTTGAGTTCTAATTGGGAGGCTTATCAATCTGTTTTTCGTATTCTTCGAAGCTAACAATTTGTTGCTTTTCATGATTATAGATTTACACAGTAATATCTTGCATTCCATCATAAAAAAGCAAAAAAAAAAAAAAAGTCATAGGTCCTAAGTTTGTTGGTTAATGTGATTCCATCTGTCGAACATTTTCCTGCCTATTTATTTAGGAAATGATAATTGTGATTGCTTTCTGGAATTTTAATTCTAATGTCATTGTTTACCAAGAATAATTCTTTACCCTTTCAGCAGCTCTAAGTTCCTCCTTTCAAAATTGGCTTTCTATATGTGATGGTCCCATCATCCTCTTGTTAGTGCAAATTTTTTTTAGCATAAACGGTGGGTAATCCCCCTGCGTTTCATTAATCAGTCATTAACAAAACAAGCTACTCTTGTTAGTGTAAATTATTGCTATAATTTGAAGACTTATTGATGCTAACCTCCATGCTTCAGTTGTTAATTTTTGTGCATGCATGAGCAATGCCATCAATTCCTTTTTTTTTTCCTTAATACTTTGGTTTCAATTTATATATTAATAGTTTAGTACCCGCATCAATTTCTGTTAATATTAGTAGGAAAATCCTTTTCCTTCTTTTTGCACCAATGTTATCCAGTATGGGATTGCTTAGGTACATCATAGAAAAATAGGTATGGGAATGCAAGGAGCTCCAAAGGCGGTATGCTTGGGGGTAGCATTCTTCAGATCGCTTAGTTGGAAAGAAATATCTTTATGGAAAACATAACGATTTTTTGGATAGTGTCCTTGGGGGTTAGCATTCTTCAGATCGCTTAGTTGGAAAGAAATATGTTTACGGAACAGAGAACGATTGTTTGGATAGTGTCCTTGGGGGTAGCATTCTTCAGATAGCTTAGTTGAAAAGAAAAATGTTTGTGGAACACAGAATGATTTTTTGGATAGTGTGTGCATTAGAAATGATATGCTTGATTTTTTTTGGGTTTATTTTACTCTTGCATATGTACATGTATGCGTATGCATTTTTGTAAATAGTCTAATTACAAAGTCTAACTAGGATGTACTTCTCTTCTTCTTAAAAAACTCTTCAACTTTATTAATTTCATCTTCCTAGGAAACTATATATTTTAATATAATGTATTTTGAAATAGGTTTTATGCCCTGCAAATAAAATATCTTGTTCTTTCCCTTTTTTTATACTTTACAAAGAGAAATTTGCTTGTATCCTCTCTATCTCTTTCACTAGTTTTATTATTAGGAAATTAAATAAAGCATATCATTAGTAATGCCCAAGGATTGCTACAACAATTAATCAAGTTTTTGAAGATGTAGAACTTTGATATCTTCGTGTTCTAAGTCATTAGTGTTCCATGTGTTTTTATGATCGTGGTACCTAACAGGTCTAGTGTTTTATAGCAACACAGTTTTAATAATTAGTGTTGATCTCCTAATAATATGTCTTCTTTTTATTTTTCTATAAGTGCTCACAATGTATATTTGCTCATAAAAACATGTTGGTTTCTATTCATATACAAAGTAACCATGAAAGCAGGTCAGTCTAACCAGTAAGACCCCATGATCCTACGAGTACTCGACTTCAAGTTATTTCAATCAGGAGACTTAACTAGGGTAATTAATCAAGCTACACCATACATATAAACCAACCTAACTTTAGTAAATGATGATAAAATAATAAGCTTTTATCTAAAGGGGCAGGACAGTCTTCCAAAGTTTATTTCCATTCTTAATGACATAAGTAACAATACTTTCCGAACACATTCCACAAATTTTTGTGACTTGAAATTTCTATTTGTGTGCTTCTCGTATAAATGTGTGCAACCTAGTAGCCCTAGTAGCTAAGCAGCATCAGTCATATGAGAAGGTTCCCTTTGAGATCATAAATGTTCGGCTCCTCATTGAATTCCTAAATGCAAGAACCATGCAGCTTCTTGATGCTGAGTTACCATTGTATGTTCTGATGGTAGTTCATGGCAAAAAATGCTGCTAATTTGTCTTGAAGTTAATTGTTTTCAAATTATTGTTAACAGAATGCATCACCTTTTTTTTTTTCTCTCTCTCTAATGCTGTAGATTTCAAAATATAGTGCATACCCATCTTATATTCAATTTGGCATAAATAAGTTGACAAATTTGCAAGTGTCATACATGACACATATTGACGCAGGACGGAGGCGAAATTAGGGTTAGGGTTTTAAAAATTAGGGTTTTTTAGAGAAATTGGGGAAGAAAAGATAGATTGGGGAAAAACTTACAGGATTTGGGAATCCATCCAGGCCCACGCCCACTCTCCACAATCCACGAGGAAAGATTTGCTCAAGCGAAATCCACGCCAGAAATTTCTCAAGAAATTTTCAAATATTATTTTTTTTTCTCTCCAATACTTTATACAAACCCATATATATAGGGAAACCCTAACAAACAGAATTATAATAGATTCCAAACTCTTAATCCAATCAAATATCCTAGTAAAATCCAAATCCTAATACGATCCAAATCAAATCAAATCAAATCTATTTCCAAATCAATCCTGATCTCCATCAATTCTCCCCAGCTTCAAAACATGAACCTCCGGTGAATGACGAAATTGATAATTATCGAGCAAATCTGGGTCGAACTGCTGGACTTCTTCAGTGCACAACCAAGTGCAATATGAGTCTGAATGTCCACGCCAGCGCACCAAATAACGCTGATATCCACCATCAGCAGTCGAAACAATCTCATCATCTAAAATATCTTCAATCTGATCTATATGATGCTTTCGTGGAGCAGGAGGAGGTGGTGTACGGATAGAAAAATATCGATGTTCTGGCGAAACTGATGATGGTAGATCTGGAATAAATGTTGGATAATCAAATGGAGCACGGTATGGAGTCAGGTCCTCGACGTTGAAAACTGGATTGATCCTGAGATTGTGGGGAATCGTAAGCTCATAAGCATTAGAACCAATCCTCTTTAGAACTCGGTAAGGACCCATATGTCGAGCATGAAGCTTCTTCAAGATTTCTGGAGGGAACCTCTCTGGACGCACTCTAACCATCACCTCATTATCAACTACAAATTCCTGCAATCCTTTGTGCGAGTCTGCTGCAGACTTATAGTTATTATTACTAATTTCTATTTGCCGACGAATATGATCATGCAAATCATGCAAATGCTGTGCAAAAGACTCGGCTGAGGCACTTGGCCTATCACCTATGGGGAGGGGAAGAAGGTCTATAGGTTTTCTGGGTTTATAACCTGTAATTATCTCAAATGGACTCATCCCAATAGACCTATTAACTGAACTATTATATGCAAACTCCGTTATAGGCCTAGTGCCTCAGCGGATTTGAGCAAATTATTCAAGACTATCCTACTTGTCGGGACTTTGGTGACATCTATTCATCTCTGACACAGAATTCTCCTACTATAGTAGATGCCTTCACCATTGTTGATGGTTTTTTATTTCGAAGTACCCATCTATGTATTCCCAATACTTCTTTGCGTGATCATCTGATCTGGAAAATGCATGCGGGAAGGATCGTTGGTCATTTCGGTCGAGATAAAACTATCATTCTTGTAGATGACCGATTTTATTGGCCAAGCATTAAACGTGATGTTGTGCGAGTTGTGTCGCATTGTCGAGTTTATCAGGTAGCTAAGGGTAGGAAACAGAATACATGACTCTACACACCATTACCCATACCCTTTGCACCTTGGGAGTATCTTAGCATGGATTTCATTTTAGGACTCCTTCGCACACTTAGGAAACATGATGCAGTATTAGTTGTGGTGGATAGATTTTCCAAAATGGCACATTTTATTCCTTACCACAAGATTTCGGATACCTCACATATTGCACACTTATTCTATAAAGAGATAGTCCGTTTGCATGGCCTTCCTAAGTCAATTGTTTCTGACAGAGATGTTCGGTTCACAAGTTATTTTTGGCGAACTCTCTGGAAGACAATGGGTATCACACTTAAATTCTCCACTGTTTATCATCCACAGACAGATGGTCAGACAGAAGTTGTCAATCGTAGCTTAGGTGACTTGCTTCGATATTTAGTGGGAGACCATTTAACCACGTGGGATCTTGTTTTGCCTATAACGGAGTTTGCATATAATAGTTTAGTCAACAGGTCTACTGGGATGAGTCCATTTGAGATAGTTATAGGTTATAAACCTAGAAAACCTATAGACCTTCTTCCCCTCCCCATAGGTGATAGGCCTAGTGCCTCAACCGAGTCTTTTGCACAGCATTTGTATGATTTGTATGATCATATTCGTTGGCAAATAGCAATTAGTAATAATAACTACAAGTCTGCAGCAGACTCGCACAAAAAATTGCAGGAATTTGCAGTTGATAATGATGTGATGGTTAAAGTGCGTCCAGAGAGGTTCCCTCCAGGAACCTTGAAGAAGCTTTATACTCGACGTATGGGTCCTTAACAAGTTCTAAAGAGGGTTGGTTCTAATACTTATGAGCTTGCGATTCCCCACAATCTCGAAATCAATCCAGTTTTTAACGTCGAGAACCTAACTCCATACCGTGCTTCATTTGATTATCCAGCAGTTATTCCAGATCTACCATCATCAGGTTCGCCAGGACATCGATATTTTTCCATCTGTACACCGCCTGCTCCACGAAAGCATCATATAGATTAGATTGAAGACATTTTTGATGATGAGATTATTTCGACTACTGATGGTGGATATCAGCGTTATTTGGTGCGCTGGCGTGGACGTCCAGACTCAGATTGCACTTGGTTGCGCACCAAAAAAGTCCAGCAGCTCGATCCGGATTTGCTCGATAATTATCATTTTCGTCATTCACCGGAGGTTCATGTTTTGAAGCTGGGGAGAATTGATGGAGATCAGGATTTGATTTGAAAATTGATTTGATTTGATTTGATTTGGATCTTATTAGGATTTGGATTTTACTAGGATATTTGATTGGATTAAAAGTTTGGATTCTATTAGCAATCTGTTTGTTAGGGAAGAAAAGATAGATTAGAGTATTATCATTGGCGTGGATTTCGATTGAGCAAATCTTTCCTCGTGGCGAATGGGCATGGGCCTGGGTGGATTCCCAAATCCTATAAGTTTTTCTCCAATCTATCTTTTCTTCCCCAATTCCTCTAAAAAACTCTAATTTTCACCCTAACCCTAATTTCGCCTCTGTCCTGCATCACAAGATCCCACGTGGTTAAATGGTCGCCCACTAAACATCGAAGCAAGTCATCTAAACTACGATTGACAACTTCTGTCTGACAATCTGTCTGTAGATGATAAACAGTGGAAAATTTAAGTATGGTACTAATTTTCTTCCTGAGAGTTCGCCAAAAATGACTTGTGAACCGAACATCTCTGTCAGAAACAATTGATTTAGGAAGGCCATGCAAACGGACTATCTCTTTACAGAATAAGTGTGCAACATGTGAGGCATCCGAAGTCTTGTGGTAAGGGATAAAATGTGCCATTTTGGAAAATCTATCTACCACAACTAATATTGCATCATATTTCCTAAGTGTGCGAGGGAGTCCTAAAATGAAATCCATGCTAAAATGCTCCCAAGGTGCAAAGGGTATGGGTAATGGTGACTAGAGTCATGTATTCTGCTTCCTACCCTTAACTACCTGACAAATTCGACAATGCGACACAACTCGCGCAACATCACGTTTAATGCTTGACCAATAAAATCGATTTTCTACAAGAATGATAGTTTTATCTCGATCGAAATGACCAGCAATCCCCCCGTATGCATTTTCCAGATCAGATGATCATGCAAAGGAGTATTGGGAATACAAAGAAGGATACCTCGAAATAAAAAACGATCAATAATGGTGAAAGCATCACTATAGTAGGAGGATCCTGTGTCAGAAATGAATAGATGTCACCAAAGTCCCGACAAGTAGGATAGTCTTGAATGATTTGCTCAAATCTGATAACTTTTGCACTCATCGTCTATAAAGTGCAAAGTTTCCTACTTAATGCATCAGCAGCTTTATTTTCAGTTCCGGCACAGTATTTGAGTACAAAATTGTACTCCTGAATAAACTCAAGCCACTTGATGTGTCGATACCCTACTCTCTTTTGGGAATTGATATAGCGTAGAGCTTGATAGTCTGAGTATAGAACGAACTCTTTTGGTAGCAAATAGTAACGCCAATGACGCAAACATTGCACTACTGTATAAAACTCTCGATCATAAATATCATAGCGTTGTTTCGTCTCATTCAACTTTTCGCTAAAAAAGGCAATAGAATGATTTTCTTGGCTCAAAACACCACCTATACCTACGCCTGATGCGTCAAATGCTATCTCAAAAACCTTCGAGAAATCTGAAAGATGAAGGATCGGAGCAGTGGTCAACTTCTCCTTAATTTCCTCGAATGTATAAGTAGCAAATTTAGTCCATTGAAACTCCCATTTTTTAAGACAATCAGTGATCGGAGCCATGATGGTACTAAATCTCCTAACAAACCTCCTATAAAATGTGGCCAGACCATGGAAGCTCCTGACTTCATGGATCGTACAAGGAGTAGGCCATTCTCTTATGGCCTTAACTTTGTCAGGGTCTGCTGCTACTCCGTCTTTAGAGATAATGAACTCAAGAAAGTGAACAGAGGAAGCTAAGAATGCACATTTTTTCAAATTGACAAACAGTTTTTCCTTACGGAGTGTCTCTAAAACCTGTGTCCAATGAGAAAGATACTCTTTTTGGGTTCGACTAAAGACGAAAATTTCATCAAAATAGACAATAACGAACTTGCCTAAGAAAGGACGCAATATCTGGGTCATAACTCTCATAAATGTGTTGGGTGCGTTAGATAAACCAAAAAACATGACCAACCATTCATACAATCCCTCTTTAATTTTAAAGGCAGTTTTCTATTCGTCACCTTCTCGGATACGAATCTGATGATATCCGCTTCGAAAATCTATCTTCGAAAAGATTTGAGAGCCAGCCATCATATCTAATAAGTCATCAAGTCTAGAAATGGGAAATCTATACTTGATGGTAATTTTGTTGATAGCGCGACTGTCAACGCACATTCTCCAGCTACCGTCCTTTTTAGGTGTGAGTAGAGCAAGAATGGCACAAGGATTCAAACTCTCTCTAATAAAGCCTTTCCGCAATAACTCATCGACCTGTCTTCTCAACTCAGTGTGCTCAACAGGATTCATCCTATAATGAGCTAAATTGGGCAAACTGGACCTTGGTACGAAGTCAATGGCATGCTGAATGTCCCGAAGGGGAGGAAGTTCATCAGGTAACTCATTGGGCATGATATCCTGAAAATCAGTGAGAATCTGATGAATCTCAGGGTGGTAAACGACAGGTGGACTAGAAGACTCTCATAAAGCAATTATCGCATACACTAGTCTCTCCTCTAGACTCTCCTTGAGGAATTGTGATCGACTTACCAGGTAAAGAGACTTTTTATGTACCTGATCTGTGACTTTTTCGCTCTTTGGGCTCTCATCTCTAGACTTAGGTGGTGCAGGTTTCAAAATAATTTTCTTCCCATTAAATTTGAATGTATATGTATTTGACTTGCCGAAACATGTCACATCTAAGTTATACAACCATGGTCTACCAAGCAAGATATGTGCGGCGGTCATATCTAACACATCGCACCAAAGTTGGTCCTGATAACTTGACATCTGGATAGGCACTAGACAACGCTGGGTAATAGATTGAGTAGTTTTATCTATTCATGTTACGTTGTATGGTTGTGAATGGGGTTCAGCTTTGAGGCCCATTTTCTCAACTGCTGTTCTTGCTTGTTGTTGCTGCTATTGGTTGCTGCTGATATTGTTGTTGCTGGTTTGGATGAAGGGGAAGAAGAGGTGCAGGGCAAGTAGAGGGAGGGAGAGAAGAATATGTATTTTTTTCCTCTTTTTTTTTTTTTCTCTCTCTCAAAGCTGATTTTTTTTTTTAGATCTGAAAGTTCAGTTTTTTTTTTTTTTTATGTGATCAGATCTCTCTCTTTTTCTCTCTTTTCTTTTTTCTCTCTTCTTTTTTTTTTCTTTTCTTTTTTCTCTCTTTTCTTTTTTTTTCTCTCTTTTCTTTTTTTTCTCTCTTCTTTTTTTTTTCTTTTTTTTTTTTCAGATGTGTTTTTATTTTTCAAATCTGTTTTTTTTCAGATCTGTTTTTTTTTTTTCAATATAAAAATAAAAAAAAACTGAAATAAAAGAGGATGAAGATGCGGAAGAAGAAGATGATGGAGAATAAAATCTAGGCTCTGATACCAAATTTGACGTAGGACGGAGGCAAAATTTGGGTTAGGTTTTGAAAATTAGGGTTTTTTTATAGGAATTGGGGAAGAAAAGATAGATTGGGGAAAAACTTACAGGATTTGGGAATCCACCCAGGCCCACGCCCACTCTCCACGAATCAACGAGCAAAGATTTGCTCAAGCTAAATCCACACCAGAAATTTCTCAAGAAATTTTCAAATATTATTTTTTTCTCTCCAATACTTCATACAAACCCATATATATAGGGAAACCCTAACAAACAGAATCCTAATAAAATCCAAACTCCTAATCTAATCAAATATTCTAGTAAAATCCAAATCCTAATAAGATCCAAATCAAATCAAATCAAATCTATTTCCAAATCAAATTCTGATCTCCATCACATATATAGTGTCTATCTGTGTTTGACATGCCAATTTTTTTGGGTGAAGTGTCCAAATATCTTAGCTGTAAATTAATCAATGATTTCCCTTTTTATACCCTTTTCAAGAAACATCCCTTTCTCTTCAAATCTATCGATCAAGGTTGAAAATATTGAATCAGTATCTGTATAGGAAGATCATTTACGGTATCAAAATCTAGAATGTCGTGTATAACATTCGAGATATTAACAATTGACCGATACTGTATGGTATACTGTGTATTTGGTACCTCAAGATCTGATACAATATATCTGATGCATATTGTTATCGGCCAATATATGACATTGTTATCAATTGTTTTATTTTGTGTCAGTGCAGACAGTTGATCTTAGAAAGTTGATTATAGAAACTTTTTCCAAAAGTTTCTTGTGAATATGGAATGCTAACTTGTATTCTGTGATAGTAGTTTTGTTGTAATAGACTAGACTGCTTGAGTGTTGGTTCTTTTGGTACATGGGTTCTGGCCAGCTTGTTTTGTGATTAATTGCAAAAGCTGATCATATGTTTTGGTAGCTATTGAGAATACTCCTTTTCCCCATCAGCAAAGCTTGAATTGTAATATTTCTTCATTTCAATATGTGGTTTCTTGTGCTTCAGTTTTACAAATATGTGCATTCACTAATTATTTTTCTGGTAGTTGAAGGTTGATGAGGAAAGATTTATGTTTGTTATTGCTGTACTGGGTGTTTGAGCTGATAAATCCTTGTGGCACTTGAGCAGAACGATCACTTGATCCTGTGTAGTTGTAGTCGTGCTGTATCAACTTCTAATAACATCATTATGTGAACGTTTATCTTCTTTCTTTATGGTATATTGCTGTCTACGAATATGTTTAGTGCGTGATTGGTTTTAATTGGTGTGTGTTGTAGAGAGATGTATATTTTACATTCTATGTTCATATGATTCATGAACCTATTCTCATCCCAAAAAAGAAAAAGATTCTTTCATATATTTCTAGTAAACATTATTGTTGGTATTATTTGTTGCTTCTTAAATTAGTCATCAGATCACTGGTTATTTTCTCCCCTTCTGATGGCTAAAAAATTACTTTACTCCCGATATGCAATTGATATTGACTTTTGTTTTGCAATTATATTATTGTCAGCTAGCTTCTTCTCTATCTGTTGCTTTTCAGCTACTATTTTTATTGACTATCTATTTTCTTTGCTGGCTCTGTTTTTAAATTATACCTTACTTTCAGATTGTTTACAGTTATATACTTATATTTTAATTTTGTTTTCAAACTTTTTTTTAGATTTAGTTGATCCCTCATGACTATCCTCTTTGCAGAATTCTTAGCTTATGCAGGACTATAAATAGGTAACATAGGTAAAATGACTATGATTATGTTACTAATAATGCATTTTATTGGGGAAAAGTTCCAAATTATTGAGTTTCATGAATGATATTAAACTTGAAAACAAGACTATATACATACAACAAAAGCCATCGTGTTAAATTTCAATTTTCTCCTCCACTTGTTTGCAGTTTCTACTAAAACTTTAATAGCTGAGTTGTTGTCAAGCTTTTGAATTGAAAGCTTAAATCTATATTATGTGTTTGGAGGTGAAACATACTTATTTTTAAGTAGGTTGTGAGTTTTGCTATTGTCTTCCTAATATCTTTGATTAGTTACTTATTATCTTTGATACTACTGGTACACATTGTCTTCTACAGAATATGCATCTTGGTGGCAGTTTGTGACCTGCATTTCTCCTTTTAATACAGTTTCCTCTCCAGAGTGAAGATCCGGTCTTGAATAATCTGCTTCTTACGGACTCCAGCATTAATCTGTTCTAATCTGCAAAAAAGTTGACCAGCAACTCCTTAGAGTGACTTAAGGTGATAGAAGATAATGGTGGAAAATTCTATTGGTCCCAGTGAACTTCACTTGAAGAAGGAGCTTACAGCCCTTGGAAACTCTCGGGTTTTACGTGATCCGGACACTCACATATCTTTGAAGTCCCCATTAAACTCTGCTTCAGTTGGTAGTTCCAACTTGAACTTTGGAAATGAGCATTCAGAAAATAAAAAGGAAATGGATAAATCGACTGGCTCATTTGAATTACCTCCAGGGCATGAATACAGGAGGAAGAAGGTATACCTTTATAATTGGGGTCATCATTCTAGTAAATCCAGTGATAGTGGAATTCAGTTGGATAAGGACAAGATGGAAACATCCATTCAGGACAGTCCAGAAGAAGATACGTGTAATACACTGGAATTAGACTCTAAAGGTGATTCATATCTTGAGGAAGCTGAGAAGTCTAGAGGTTTCGAAGGCAAGAATTCAGAGATTTCAGTGAGAAAAGCTGTTAGGAAGTCAAGCAGAGGTATTGTGTTGAGAAAAAAAAATAAAAAGAATTCAGCAGTCACAGAGATGCTTGATCTTGCATCCAACTCTTTAGAGACACCTCAATCTGCTGGGAAATCGGATGATAGTGGGTATTGCAGCTCAGAGGAGTCGCAGAAATCAAAAAGCAAGTTGACCCAAAAAATTGGTTACTGTTCTCAGTGTGCATCACCAGTCTTATCGCGCTCTGGATGTGGGAATTGGTCTAATTCTGCCAAGATTTTGAGAAGTGCTAGAAGAGAGCGGTCATCTTTTTCTTGTACTCCAGCATCAAATAGCTCAAGTTACAGATATAGAGGGCCAAAGCTCAGTGCGGGGAGATCTTGGGAGATCAGTGGGGATGAAGCGGATCAACTGGACGGCAATGTTGAAATATGTGGTTTTCCTTTTAATCTATCGATGCAAACTAGAGAACCATTCTCCCGTAGTTGCTCTTCTGCTTCATTCTCTGATACACCGAGAAGAATGTTGAGAAGCATTATTTGTGGAAGTCATACAGGTCGAAGTAGGAGAAGATCGTCCAGCTCTCATAAGCACAATTATACACCAAAATCATCTCAAGGTGTTCCCTTATTAACCAATAGCTTTGATGGAATTGGTTCTTCAGAAGATTCAGCAACTAATGAGCTTGCAACTAGCTATGGGGAGCTTGACTTAGAGGCAATGAGCCGATTGGATGAAAGGAGATGGTCAAATTGTAGAAGTCAAGGGCCTGAACTAGGCCCACCTGAAGGTTTTGACTCTCGTATGATAGAAGAGACATGCTTGAGCCAGAAGTATAGGCCAAGGTCTTTTGATGAAATAGTTGGCCAAAATATTGTCGTTGAATCACTTAATAGTGCCATTGTAAAAGGAAGAGTAGCCCCAGCATATATTTTCCAAGGCCCTCGTGGAACTGGAAAAACATCTGTTGCAAGGGTTTTCGCAGCAGCTTTGAACTGTCTTTCTACTGAAGAAATTAGGCCCTGTGGGTTATGCACTGACTGCAACAATTTTGCCAGTGGAATTGCAGTGAACATAATAGAAGTAGATGCCAGGAACAGGAGAGAAATAGGAAAAATTAGGTATTTGTTGAGGAAAATGCCTGCTTGCACAGCATTCTCGTCATATAAAGTATTTGTAATTGATGAATGCCACCTATTATCCTCTAAATCGTGGTCTGCATTTATGAAGGTTCTTGAAGGACCTCATTCTCGTGTTGTCTTTATATTCATAACAAATGATTCAGAGAGCTTGCCCCGTGCTGTTGTCTCACGGTGTCTGAAATATCTCTTTTCTAAAGTCAAGGATGCTGATATAGCATTGCGGCTAAGAAAGCTTTCTGCCGAAGAAAATCTGGATGTTGAATGGGATGCTCTAGAGCTAATTTCTTCAAATTCGGATGGTTCACTCCGGAATGCAGAAACAATGCTAGATCAATTGAGTTTGTTGGGGAAAAAGATTACTATTTCTGTTGTAAAAGACCTAGTAAGTCCACCTGTTATATATCTCAGTAATGGTTATTACTTCATTATCTAAAATTTCTATATCATGCAGCTTGCTTTTGGGACTAAATGTTTATGGATCTGATTTTGATCGACTTCATTTAAGCAATTAAGAATGACATAATTTATTTTGAAAATGATGAATATTTCAAAAGTTTAGGAAATTAGTTAAGGAGCACAATTTCTGACAAGGTAATCTAAAGTAAATAAACAATTGAGTAATTTACGACAGTAAGTTTCTACTTGTAGTTTCTAATTGTTTAATCTCTTGCCTCTTTCTAGAATATACTTATTTTATTTTACTTTGTAGGAATACTTATCTGTTGTCAATTTGATTTGGAGTAAAACATAAGGTAATTTGACAAAAAACGTTATCTGATTCAGCCTATCTTTATAGGATAACCTTACTATCGATATGAAGTTGAAACTGTTCTGGAATTCCATTCAGTTTTTAGAGACTTATGATGCCACTTTGACAGGCTGCTTTGCTGATGAACAAGTTTCTTAGCCTCCTCAAACTTTTCTCTTTCTTCAGTTTAAAATTAACTTGTTTTAAATTTAATTAATTTGTCCTTAGTATTGATATATAGTTCACTGAGTCGACATTAATACATATCTTGATTTTTCAGGTGGGAGTTGTCTCAGATGAGAAATTACTTGGTCTTCTCGAAGTAGCCCTGTCATCGGACACAGCAGAAACAGTGAAAAGGTCAAGGGAGCTGATGGAATCTAGTATTGATCCAGTGGCCTTAATGACTCAGCTGGCCAGTCTTATAATGGATATCATCGCTGGAACTCACAGGTTACCCAGGTCGCAGTCCTCTAGCACAGTTCTGTGTGGGCAAAGTTGTGAGTAACTAATTTATCTTATCTCCTTTGAAGGTATTTCTTATGCATGAAAGTTTTAATTATGTTGTGATTCGTGTTGTGATTGAGTGTGTATAACTCATAATGGATGAAGAATATACAAATCTCCTCTCTTCATTTGGATTGCTATGAGGAACTCCCGTGACTTCTATTTGAATGTTGACCTCTTTCTTCAAAGTGAGATTTTTCTTTGGATCATTTTTTAATTGAAATCTCTTCACCTTCCTACCTGATTCAGAAGTTTACTCTCATTATCTCTATCCATCAGAAGAACGTTTGAAAAAGTCTAGGATGACCCCACTAATATATTTGTTTCGCTGTTATGAATATAAGAGAACCTGCTGGATTCAAATGCATGTTTGTCTTCTCTTTTACCTGGTTTTTTCACAAACTCTTTCTTCACAGTTTTTAGAACTCATATTTTGAATCTAAATATAGGTCACTATGACTGAATATAGTTTTAGGCTGTTGCTCAGTGCAAATCTGGAGGCTTTTCTTTCTTTTCTTTTTTATAGTTTGTAGTAGTCTGGTAGTGTTTATGTCGTTAGCTCATTCATCCCATTTTTTTTCATGGGAGATGAGGTTGTAGGGGTTGTCCTGCTCTTATTTGCAAAACAGTTACCATTGGAAACTTTGAAAATCTGGGCTTCACTGGTATGACTGACATTCACACAGTAGAAAGTGGTAATCCAACTGGTAACATCCCCATATGTTCTCAAGAGCACGGTTGATGGCGGACGGAAGCAATTTAGGGTTTGTAGTGGGGAATTGGGGGAAGAAGTTAGGATTTTGGGATAAAATTAGGGTTTGGGCCTCATGTCCAGGCGAATCACACGCCCACTCTCTCACGAATCACTCGAGGTAAGATTTGATAAAGCAAATCACATGCTCTAAAAAGAAATCATATTTCACTCTATATTTCAAATTAGGATTTTACAAGCCATAAATATAGAGAATTCTAAAACAACATGATAATAACAAATTTCTAAAAATCCAAAATCTAACTAAATTCCTAATCAAATCAAATCAAATCCAACTAAATAACTAATCTCATCTCTATCAATTCTCCCGCGCTTGGAAATGTTCACCACATGGTGAATAGCGATAAGAAGAAAGTCAAACATAGTCAACTGAAATTGATCAATCTTCTCGAGACCTGGCAAACCTTTCAATCGAACTAAATATAAGAAAATCGAACATTTTGAAAGTCAAATGTATGCTATCTGATATTTCTAAGGTGGCGACAGTAACAATTGCAGAAGGTCTGGAGAGAAGTCAAAATCTGTCGCTTCTGTAGAAAATGAAGAATTTGGAATGTGAGCTGGAAAGTCACTGAAAACACGATCCTTATGAACAGGGCAAATGAATGTTTTTGTAGTTGGCTCTGGCAGAAAAACTGAATCAACAACTTTAGGACCCGTGACGGGCTCTATGATAGTTTCGGTCTCAACCATAACATAATCACCTAAATTCTCGGAAGCTGATGCGTCGATATTTGTACTTTTCGAATGGTTCTGATATTTATAATGCCAAAATTCTTCACATGCCGAACATTTAATGGAATGACACTGATGAGCCTAGTGTCCGTATCCTTCACATTTAGAATACTGTTCAAAGACAAGATGCAGGCATACCGTGCACGAAGAAAAAACTGCAAACGATTCCAAGTTGGACGAGATTTATAGTTGTTGAGATACCAATCAGAAACTTTTCTAACCAACTTTAATTTAGTATAATTATATTTATGCTCTGAAGTCAATGAAAAATAATGAAAAAATTGCTTCAAATTGCTCTTCTAATTATCATAACCATTAGGATCATTATAACTATGAAAATATGAGACTGCATTATATATATCATACTCCACTTGCTTGAAATCAACATCAGTGTTGATATATTTTCCACAAAATATGAATCCCATATTTAAATCAAGTTAAAAAAATACTATAATTGGAATATGTCGATTATATCTTGAATCCGATGCAAACCAATCTCAAAATGGTTTCAAAATCACTTTAAAAAATTCTTAATGGGTTTGAATTCTACTTAACGGATCTGTCACCCTGCAAACAGTTCAAATCTGCTTTGTTAGATCCAATCCAGTGTCATTGGAAGCAAATCGGGTTCGGTCGGGTTGCGGGCGGTGGGAGGGCGCTGCAGTGGTGAGGGTGCTCTGTAGGTGTTGATTTGTTGCTGTTGTTGTTGTTGTTGCTTGTTGTTGCTGCTATTGTTGCAGCTGCTGCTTGTTGCTGTTGTTGCTTGTTGCTGTTGTTGCTTGTTGTTGTTGCTGTTGTTGTTGTTGCTTATTGTTGCTGTGGCTGCTGCTGCTTGTTGCTACGCTGCTGCTGTTGCTGTTTGTTACTGTGCTGCTGCTGCTGCCTGCTACTGCGTTGCTGCTGCTGCTTGTTGCTGCGCTGCTGCGTGCTGCTGCTGCGGGAGAAGGAGTGGGGAAATTTGTTTTTTTTTTTTTTTTTCTTTCTCTCTTTTTTTTTGACTTTTTTTCACTCGATTTTTTTCTCTTTTTTTTGATCTCTTTCTCTCTTCTTTTTTTTTTCTCACTTGATTTTTTTCTCTGTTTTTTTTTATCTGTTTCTCTCTTCTTTTTCTTTTTTTTTTTTTGTTCTTTTTTTTTTTTTCAGATCTGATCTATTGTCAGATTTTTTTTTCAGTTTTTTTTTAAGATTTTTTTTTCTCTCAAATCTAAAAAAAAGAAGATGAAAAGATAAGAAGATGGAGATGGATTTGGACTCTAATACTTGAATATGTGGAACTTTAGATCTGATACCTGAATAAATGGATCTTGAGGTTTGATACCAATTTGACGTCGGACGGAAGCGATTTAGGGTTTGTGGTGGAGGAATTGGGGAAGAATTTAGGGTTTTGAAAGATAAATTAGGTTTTGGACGTCACGCCCAGGCGAATCACACGCCCACTCTCTCACGAATCACTCGAGAAAAGATTTGATAAAACAAATCATATGCTCTCAAAAGAAATCATACTTTACTCTATATTTCAAATTAGGGTTTTACAAGCTATATATATAGAGAATTCTAAAACAACAAGATAATAACAAATCTCTAAAAATCCAAAATCTAACTAAATTCCTAATCAAATCAAATCAAATCAAATCCAACTAAATAACTAATCTCATCTCTATCAACGGTTCTAGGTTCGATTCCCAGCGATGTCGATTGAGGGATTTGACTTGGGTAATTAATCAGGTTATGGCCTTTATTATTCAAAAACTTTCATCCTATATCTTGATGATAGAAATAAATGGAGGACTATCAAAGTGATCGATCCGGCGTGATTCTTTTTTTGGTTCATGTAGCCTACCCCAAATACTTGGGATAAAAGGCTTAGTTGTTGTTGTTGTATTCATCCTATATCTTGAGATCATCAGAAATGCAAAAGATATTTAAAGATTCTGTTAAACGAAATTCAGAATCCAAGCTGTTCACTAGTTCATTAAATTTTCATTTATAGATAGTTGAGCTTGCAAGTGAGGATGCATCTCATTTTAGAAAACCACAAATTCCTTTGGTGGAAGATTCATTTGTTCAAATTTTATGAGACACAAAAGGAGGCCTTGGAGATACATGAATAAACTGTTTGACAAGGAGGATGGTTGTGTAGATAAAGGGTTCAGACAATTACAGTTTCTGTAGTTGACTGAAGTTTATCGTTCAAAATACATTTTTTGAGATTTGAAGCTGCCATTTTCCTAATTATTTTTGGTTATTGTAGGTATGTGCCTATGATATCTTGTCTCTTACTGACTTGAGTTTCAGAAAAGTGGATAATAATGGAAGATGAAGCAATAATTAGAACCCTTGACCTGTTTAAACTTAGATGCCGCTATGGGTTCAAGTGACACAAATTTCCATGAAATCAAAATTTGTTTTGTCAAATATAAATTAGAGCTCATAACCACCTGTTTAGAGTTTTGGTGTAGTGGTAGGGGCTTTTAAAATGATATCAAAGTCATTCAGGTTCAAGAATCCCACACTTTGGCCAATAAATTGGCCTATAACCTGTGGGGTCTCTTAGAATTACAATATCGAAGTATGCTTCCAAGCCACAAATAATTGTTGGAGAATTCCGAAGTTGGAAATAGAGCCATTTCATATGTATGTCTATACCCAGCAAAGATATCTGCTTCGCAAAGTTTCCAAGAGCATTGAAATAGAATTTGAATTGGAGAATTTATCCTCTCCGTTTTCAGGTAGGAAAATGCAAGTAGTAAAAAATTGGGATTTGAAATAGACAATTGAAGGTAGTAACCTCACTCTGTGATGAAATTAGAGGAAGGTGAAAGAGGACATAAATAAAATGTGAATGGTTCAGCAAGTTAACATCGTTGCATGCTAGTGAATCTAGTTAGTTTACTCTATAGGATCTACATGGGTTTCACCATAAAATTTGCATAGTAACTTTTTAATCCCGTAAGACTGTTAACATAGTTACGTTGAAACCGATTTTAACAATACGAAGTACGATACCAAGGGGTTTCCTTACCAGAACTGTAGCTTAAAACAATATTGCCTTGATGTCATATAAGGACGTAGGTGAAGTTATACTGTGGATGCAGTTCAGCAATTTTTCTACATACGCATGGTAAAATCTAGTTATCATTGGGTCCTGCTTATCATATCTATTAAACAGGTACATAACTAGTCCAACGAACGAAGTTACTCCCTATTCCAAACATGGTAAATGATAAGGACAAAATCAGTGGCTCAAAATCAGTGTTCCAAACAGAAATAGGCATCTCCAATGACTTAAGATTCAGTCACCATCCATGGAACTACAAGCTGTCTCTCAGAGCAGCAGTTACATTTAGTAGCAAAAGAATTTGATTGTATTTTATTTTCTGAATATATAAGAGTTTCCAGTTGCTAAATTGTTCAACTCATTGTTGCAGGAATATTTCCAATGGTTTCAACCAGAATTTCTCTTTGTTCTCTTCTTTGTTGTATTGCGGATGATAGAACAATTATTTCTTAATAACTCTCTTCAGAATTAGATGAATATATTATAGTTATGTTGATCACTGGATGGGGTACTTATCAGTCAAGTGCTTATTTCTGTGGCCTCATTTATTCTGGTACTCATTGTAGATTATATTATTCTGGTGCATAAAACTCCTTAAGTTATCTTAAAAGTATCAAAAAAACTTCTTATTAAATGGCTATTGTGATATAGATCCTCTAACTTTATGGTCATTTTGCTAAAAGTGTTTTGTTTGAAGAGATTCCTCCTACAATCGCTTAAATACGCATTTTTGAAGTATGCTTCGAAGCGCACCTAGAGACATTGTAACAACAACACATGTTAAAAGGATACACAGGAAGTGCTTTTGCCTGTGAAGCATACGCCTGAACGATAGAGGCATTTATGAAGCACATGGAGCATGCCTTTAGATGTGCTTTATCATTGAAGCATTCACTTCTCATAAATTGGGTAAGAAGTACTAGAGATAAGGAGTAAAAAGGTAGAAGTAGAAAGAGGAATTTATCTAAGTAAAAAGTATTAAAGGTGTAAAAGGGTAGAAGTAGAAAGAAGAATTTATCTCATCCTGAACTATAGAAAGAGATAAGGTTTTAACTCTCGTGTTAACCTTCCATTCCTGCTCCTTTTAACTCTCTATCACTTTGTCTCTATTTCTCTATCTCTTCATATTTTCCTTTTATTGCCCTCTTGAATTTTTTTCCCCTCTCTTCTCAAGAGTTGTAGCATTGCTTATTATACCTCAATGTTTAAATCATGTAATATAAAATGCATTGAAGTCAGTGTTCTAAAAAAGGTTTTATTCGGACGATTATGCGTCCGCATAATCGTATGTGGACTTGAAACGCACGTAGAATTAAGAAATCACCCTGTCCATGTGGACAGGGTGATTAATTGTTCTAAAAGTGCATTATTCGGGTTATGCACCCGCACCCGCATAATCCACATGCGGGCTTATTTTGTTTATGGATTTAAACTTAAAATCATGACATTCAAGGAATACTATAGAAAAGAAACAAATGAACACAAAAGAGAAGAAATCAAATTAAACACTATGAACATGTTCAGGTTAGGTGATTCGGTTATTATCTTTTTATTATACTTTTTCCCAATATTCTTGAATTTTATAGCACTCAATATATATATATATATATATATATATATTTAAGTATTATTATATTAATATATATTAAAATATTAATATTCCGCAGATTGCATAATCCGTTTAATCTCCGTGAAATCCGCTTATGCATTATGCGCTTCCAAACCATACACATAATGAAAACGTATTTTAGAACATTGATTGAAGTCTTTGGAACTCTGGTAGTAAATTGAAGGCTATTGACGCTATTCTCAAACTAAACTCCAAGTTCGAATCACTATACTCTCTCCTCATGATGCTTCACTCCATATATCCTCTAGTTCCAAGATCTCAGTGAGGAGAAGTGGTTAAACATCATTTCTTGCATGTTACATTGACCTAATTCTATAAAATAAAGCCGCATATGTAAGTCATCCTTTTGTCTTAACATTATAAATGATAAGAAATTTGTGAAGCTTACACCTAATTCAATTGGAGATTTAACGCTTTTTGTTATGCTTCTGCTTTTTTAAACATTACTTCCTAGATTTCTTACTTCAAAGTTCTATGTATAACTCAATAAGTAATTTCTTGCAATATTTTATAAAACTGGACGATCTGTGTGGATATAGTTATGATATGAGGAGTATTGGCATTTTTAAGAAAAATCACGGAGTTATATGTACAAAAGCCATGCAATACATATGGAAATACATTAGAGATGTACATGTAATGCGTCAATAGTCATAAAGGGAAGTTTTCGCATTTTAAAGAGAAAATGTGAAGTTATTTATACAAAAGCCATGCAATTTATACGGATATGCAAGATGTACCTGTAATAAGCAAAGACTTTAGCAGTGACTACTTTTTTTCTTTTTGTTTTTTTTAAGGAGGCTGGGGGCAGGATCGGGTTTCCTCTCTTTCTTTTTGTGTATGTGTGTTTGGAGGATGGCGCTTTGGGGGAGGGCTTTGTAATATTGAAGTAGTTATTAATCTATGACTATAGCTTAGAGTCATAGATTATTAACTACTTCAATATGATCACTTTTTTCTATGATAATATCTACTTATTATGATTTTTATCTCTACCTCTATACCAAAGTTTATAACTCTAAGCTTTACAACTCTAGTTTAGATCCTTGGATTAATAAACTTTGGTATATGGTTTGAGATAAAAATCGTAATGAGATAGATATGATCATAAATAAATAGTTACTTTGGAATGTCGTGGATTTTAGGAGGAAGGGTGATAGAATTTTATTAGTTAAATTTATTTTTATGTAGGGAGATTATTAATGTTGTTAGTGCCTATGCACCATAAATAGAATTTGATGAATCTAGTAAACATCAATTTTTATAATGCCTCGCTCCTAACTAAGCACGGAAGGGAGTGTGTTACCGACGGGCACGTGTAAGTCAATGTGCACGAAATCTATAAGTATGTAAAAGTATAAATGAATAGAATTAAAATGCTAGTCATCTATATGGATCTTGGATGTTAGTCTACTATCATATAAAAGAAGTATACAATATATCTAAAATAGAAAGTAATAAGTAAAGTATTGATACAAAAATTGTAAAATAAGCCCTTGTAAGAGTGATACATACTAAATCTAAAAATATAAAAGTGGAAGTTTAGAAATTTACTGTTATTTGGTCTACTACAGAAAGTATAGATCGTGCAATGGTGGATTCTCGCTCACATGTTTCATACTTGAGCATTTAAGGGAGCTCAAGGTCAAACCTGGCAAGTAAACAATAAAAAATAGGGAGTGTGTAATATAAAGTAATATATAAAATATAAATGTGGATATAAAAATTATGCGCATGTATGGAAAACAGTAAATGGTCAAGTAGCAATATTAAGCACGAATATACATGCATATCAATTCTAAATTAATATCTTATTTTATTTTATTTTTTGGACTAATTAGTGAAGAAATAAATTTGTATCGTGAAACTACTCATGCATACCCGGGACCTGGCTAGGATGCTAACCAGCCGTGCTGCTGAGCACTCAACCACATACCGATACTAAGTAAAGATGAGAAAATGATGCTTAGCGGCATGACTTGTTTAGTCCATGTTGATAGGATGATCGATTACTCAATATCAGTATATGCTTGAATGCTTAGCGGCACGGCTGGTTCAGCACTAGCATCTTGGTCGTGTCCTAAGTACTTTTACGAACGAGTCTATTTCTTCACCAATTAGTTCAAAAATAAAATAAAATAAGATAATAAATTAGACTTGATATGCATGTGTATCTGTACTTGATATTGTTACTTAATCATTTATTGTTTTTCATACATGCGCATAATTTTTATATCCACATTCATTTTTTACTTATTTATTTATTTTGCACACTCCCTTCTTTTTACTGTTTTACTTGCCAGTTTTGACTCTAAGCTCCCCCCACACGCTCAGGTCATGAAGACGTGAGCAAAGATCTGCGTATGCACGACCCATACTTTCAGGAGCAGGCCGAGCAGCAGTAGTATCAGTACTGTACTTACTTCTTTTTATTTTAGATATGTATATCTTCTTTTATACAGCAGCAGACTAATTTCTAAGATCCTGATAGATACTTAGTATTTTAATTATATTCATTTCTACTTTTACATACTTATAGTGTACATTAACTTACACATGCTCGCTGATAACACACTCCGTCCTGTGCTTAGTGAGGATCGGGGCATTACAATTTTGATAGTGCACATGGAGGATTTAATTTTGGATAAAGAAATGAATAGGTAACCCAATTCTAGATTTTGCTTTGCCCTGATTTTAGCGAATAACGAATACTTGGTTTAAAAAGAGAGTTTCTCACTTGATTACTCTTAGAAGCGTATCGAATGCGAGCCAACTAGATTTCCTTTTAAGTAGGAGGATAGATAGAGATAGTTATATCAATTATAAAATAGTGTTAAATGAGAGTGTAGTACCTTACAAATAGGCTTTTCATTTTAGATGTTCAGATTAGAAACAAACTTAGAAGGATTAATTATAAGGTAAATTCTAAAATTAAGTGGTGGTGGTTAGAAGGCAACCACAGAGTTTTTTTTAGATAGAGTGGTGTAGAAAGCAAGTTAGAGGCCCATGATGATCCCAATGCAACATGGAATAAAATGGTTAGCTACATTAAAATGGTAGCTAAAGATACACTTGGTGAATCAAGAGGTGGTGTTCCACTATAAGGACACATTTTAGTAGAATGGAGAGATAAAAATACTATTAAGATCAAGCAAGATTTTTATAGAGATTTAAAAAAAAGAGAGTAATAGACGGAGCTTTGAGAGGTATAAGCTAGTTAAGGAGGAGGTTAAGAAAGCTCTTCGGATGCAAGAGCTAAACTATACAAAAAAGTGTACAAAAAGTTGGACAATGAAGAGTCTGAAAATTATATATATATATATATATATATATATATATATATATATATATATATATATATATATATATATATATATATATAATGACTCGAATAAGAGAGAAAAAGTTTAGAGATATGTACTATAAAGTGTGTTAAAGATGCGGATCCAAAGGTTTTTGTTTGAGACGAAGACATTAAACAAAGATAGGGAGATTATAAGAGTGTAAAATGGTAGTTTTACTCAAGATTTGGAGGAACTTAATATTCAGTTGAGGACGTGAATCGTAGTTTATGTCCAGAGTTAATGAATCGAAGTAAAAGAGATTTTGAAGAGGATGAGATTAAGAAAAGTTGTCGTCTCAGATGAAATTCCTATTGAGATATGAAGATATTTAGGAGAAATGGGCGTGGGGTAGTTTGACAGATCTCTTTAACATGAATTGACAAGATAAGATGATGAGAAATGAATGGAAGAAGAGTATTCTAGTACATTTATATATGAATAAGGGTGATATTTAGAGTTATTCTAAATACCGTGGTATAAAACTCATGTGTTACAATATAAAACTTTGGGAAAGGGTAATTGAACGTAGGTAAAAACAAACTATTATGATATCAGAGAACTAGTTTAGATTCGCGTTGGGCAATCAATGACAGAAGGTATTTATTTACTTCGTCAATTTATAGAGCATTATAAGGATAGTAATGAAGAAGGGAGACCCTGTCAATATATCGATGTAGGTAAGGACATGAACGATGAAGTAGTGGCAAATGTCAAATTTGTGGTGGCCTGATAAGTGAATTTTCGACCTCAATTGGATTGTATTAAGAATCTACATTGAGTCCATTCCTATTTGCTATAGTGATGAATGAGCTTACTAGAACTATTGAGGATGAGAGATTTTAGTGATGCTATTTGCTGATGATACTTTTTTAGCCGATGAGACAAGAGGGCTCTTTATCATATACCCATATTAATTAGTGATTTAAGCAAGCCCCATTTGGAATGAGAGATGCTGTTCATAAATATTGGCTTTTGCCTAGCTTTTGGAGCCACTTTTGATCCCTCCTTTATTAGTTAGCTTTCAACACTTAAACCAGCTGCAAGCTAAGTAGTTCCTTCTTACATATAGGTGATAACGGAGGAGGGAAATGATAATCTGTCAATTTTGCCTACTCTGGCCCTAGTTTACAGATGTTAAAAGTTTGTGAAGCATACAGTTAGTCAGGACAAGCTTATATGATAATTGCTTTTTCTAGTTTGCTGCTATCCAATTCCAAGCCTGCTCCCTAGCCAGTGATAAGGTCCAAAAGTGACAGTTAACCTACAAATAAGTCTTGTACATGGACGTGATATGTATTAACTATATATGTACTAAATCCAGTTGTTGCTTGTAGCTCAAAAAAAAAAAAAAAAAAAAAAAAAAAAAAAAAAAAAAAAAGCAAACAAACAAACAAAGCAAATCACAACAAAAACTCATGGCAAAACTTGTTGCTTGACCAACGTCTGACTTGCTACTTCTGGGCAATACTGTTGCTACTTATTTGTGGTACTTTTTCTTCCTCTGATGATGCTTCTTAATGTAATATTTTCTTACAAGCTAATCAAATTTGGAAGACTAACTTTCTGTCTTTTCTCCTGTAATTTTAATTTTAGCAATGGAAACTGAAACGGAGAGATTACAACAAGCATTGAAAGTTCTTTCTGATGCTGAAAAGCAGCTAAGACTTTCAAGTGAACGTTCAACATGGTTCACTGCAGCTTTACTTCAGATTGGTACTGGCCATAGCCCTCAACCTACTTCTTCACGGAGCAGCACTCAACAGAGTACTGAAAGATTGGACAAAGGTGTGTTGACAAAGATAAGAGAAACCTCATTATCTGAAACCAAGTCTAATCCATCACTAGGGCTATGGGAATCAAGTTCAGTTTCTGTTCCTGTAGTTGCTAGTGGCCGTAATAGTATATCTGCTCCCAGAAGCTCATTTTATAGAGCTCATAAAGATGATTCCACCAGTATGATGGTTCCAAGATGTGTAAGCCCAGAAAAACTGGATTCAATTTGGAGAAGTTGCGTTGAGAGATGTGATCCGGAAAGATTGAGGCACTTGCTTTATGCTCATGGAAAGTTGGTATCGATAACAGAAACTAAGGGTAGGTGGATATCCATTATTTTTAAAATAATTTTCTGTTTTATCATAGATAATCTCTAATCCTTTATGCTTTTTTCGTTGGATCTTGCTGCTTTGTTTGAAACTACTATATGAATAATTGATTTGATGCTGGTGTTGCTTCCTTGCAATTCTTGCATCAACACCTTCACATTGTGTGCAGCCATAATTAATTGTTATCTGCATGCAGACCTAGCTTCTCTTAAGTAAATTTTATTTGTGTAGAAACTAGTACTCTGGAACATGCAATTACATGAGGAAAATACTCAATTCTTGCCTCTGCAGGGGTTGAGTATATTTATTTATTTATTATGTTAAGGTATATACCATTGGCTTTATTTTTTGTCTTTTGCTTTTCATGGTTTGAATTTTGGTTGGTAATAAAAAAAATTCATATTAGGCACATTGAGCAAGGTAAAATGAACTTTTGAAAAGATAAACCATGAGTTATCAATAGTGACTAGGGGAACATGCATTATTAAGCACTTAAGTTAGTTTTTTAAGTGGGTGTACAATATAAAAGACAGTAAATAATTGATTCTCTGTTTGGAGGGCTAAAGTTGCTTTGAGTATGACGAAACAATGATGAGGCCATTAATGAAGCCATGAGATTTTGCATTACAATAGCACTAATTTTTGCATGAGTCATGCACTTCAATTCTAATGTTGAAGGGCACACTGATTTTTTAGTTACCCAATCGAAATCAGGATCTACTCGTGAATACATATAACTTTTTGAATATTTATGTGGGCATTTGTGAGTGAGGGACATTTGTGAATGAGACAAATCAATTTTCACATCCAATTGTCAACCTTAAATATAGTAGATAGATACTCTTTAAATATATGGTTAATTTTAACACTGGTTTCCTCTTTTACTAGTAATTCAAATACAACAGTTTGAATAGGACATAGACATCATATAGATATTAAAACAAAAAGAAACTGCCGTTCAATTTGACTGAATGAAAGTATGATTTTGCTTTCCTCCCTTTTAATTTCTAGTATTAACAAAGAATATGTTAAGCATATACATTCAGACAATAGACTTTTGGTCCCAAGTGATTAGCATATATGGAAGGGAGTGAAAAGGAAGAATGGGATTATATTATCCTATCTTCACAGTTTCAGATGAAGAAACTATTACTCGATATTTTCCCTTTTCATTTGTTTTCTTTCAGTTTCTTACAAATAATATACTAAAATTTCTTTCCTCGGGTTTTTTTGTTATCCAACTTTTCTTTTAATCAGATTCAGTACTTAATGATTACCCAGCTGAAGACATGGGATCACTAACACATGTTTATGTATTTCCCTGTTTATCATTCATTAGATACACATATGCACATGTAAATGGGGCTACACCTCTTAGTGTTCATGTGTGAAATTTTTTAAAAACTATAGTCTTCACCTTGATCTTCACTCTTACGGTTCAAACCTAACAAAATTTATAGGTTATAAGATTTATTTGTCCATTGATATGTGGGTATAAAATGTTATGCTTATAGAAAACTGTTGACTTTTTAATCTAACAGATCAAAGGCTAGTATGTGCAAATCTAAAGAGGTGGAGATCATGATGAATACTTAAGATTATCAAAAAATTATCACGTTTAGGTTTTTCTTGGGTCCCTGTAGCCAAAAGTTGGCTAGAGGGACGTGTAGTCCCCATTTACCCTTTATATATGTATGTTTATATAGTGTGTATATATAAATGTGTGTATATGTATTTGTGTGTATACATGTATATTTATGTGTATAATACACACACACACACACATGTGTATATGTATATGTATATACACACACACGGGATTATTGATAATGAGCCGCGAACTCTGGAAAGATAGCGATTCGATTATTTTTTAATCATTTTTGGGATTACAATCTCCATCCTTAGGTTCTTAAGGATCAAATTTCGTTGGCTTTAGAATTCTTCCATCAAGTGGCTATAAACTATTGAATTTATCAAAAACTGTTAATTTTGTATCTACTATATAGATGGCCAAATCAAAACTAAAACCCAAGAAATTGAATATGAACAAATACCAGGGGGTTGAGATAATGATTTAAAAAAATTTGAAAAAAAAATAATGATGTTGCTCATTTCCATTATTCTCACAAATGTGTGTCTATACGTTGTGTGTATGATATAGAGTAAACGGGGGCTACAGTGTCTTCTATCCCCCATTGGCTAGAGAGAGCCAAAAAATCATATTACCATATTTTTCTTCTATTGAAACTTATCATGTTGGTCTCTATCCCTTTGGGTTCATGCATATTAAAATCATGGGATATGATAAGATTTGACTTTTGATTAAACCAATGTTTAAAATAGCGATAATGATAACCTAACATTTTGCCTCTGTTAAGTTATGTCACTTATAGCATAACATAGGTTATGCAATTTCCTATTTATTTAATAAAAAAATATAAAATTATATAAAATATTTTTTATAAATTAAAAAATAAATTTAAAATTTCTTAAAAAAACAATATAAAAACATTTTTGTAACACATAATATATTCTAATTTTATATTAAATTTTACTATAATTTTCATATTTATCTTTATAAGTTATATTAAGTCTGCAACAGTAAACACAGTCATTATCTAAACAAAAAAACAAGATTCTGATTTTTATTTCAATTCTAGCTATTATCATTGTTGTAACTTATATTTTATGATGTTCAATTTATATTATTTGTAATTGTTTATTTCAGTTTAGTTAAAAATTCTATAGAATCAAGAAGTAAGATATATCAACAATCCGAACTGAATTACAATAAGCTAATAAGGAAATAATCGTAAATTAGTAAGATAGTAATTTCACAAGCAATCAAATAAGCTAACAACTAATCAAGTAAGAAAATTACAATAATTCGCTAATAATCAAAATAATAATCAACAACAATATAGAAATTACTAAAAATATAATTGTAAATAACATAACGTAATTTAACGTAACGTTACGTAATATAACGTAAAATAATATAAAAAATGTACTATTACGATGCACTAAGTTATTTTTAGTTGTTACGTAGCGCTGGGGTTCCGTTAGGTTTTGTAATGCAACATAACGGGTTTCATAATGTGTTATTTTTAACATTAGATTAAACATGTACAAAATTAATAATTTTTTTAATCACATAACATTTTATACTTACTAATCGATGGACAAATTAGCCTAACCTATGATTTTTGGTATGTGTGAACCCAAAGGGATGGGGATTAATATGATAAGTTTTGATGGAAGAAAAATGTAGGACGGTGAACTTTTGGCCATTACTCTAACCAACTTTAGTTAGAGGTACAATCTAGCCAACTTTAGCTAGAGGTACATGTTAGCCTTCGTTTACTCATATATAGAGGCAAACAGTGTTTGATTGAAAAACCAAAATAACTGACTGAAACTGACTTAAATAAGAAGACCGAATAGAACTGAACCGAGATAATTCAGTTGGTTTTTGTTTACGGGCTTTGAAACTCGAAGTCGAACTGAACTATCCGAATTATTTAAAAATATACATATACACAAATGCATATATACACACAAATAAATATACATGTATGCATATATACATACACGCGTGCACACACATATATTAGAGATAATAAATTGAATACCAATTGGAAATATTGAAGAGATATGCTTACTAAAATGAATAAAGTTATAATTTATAAACAAGTTTTATTTCAAAAGTTGTTACCGAATAACTTAACGAACCGAATTAGTTCGGCTAGGTTTCGGTCTCCATTCCTAATTGGTTGTTTCAGTTTTGTTGAAGCTGGCAAAAACCTAATGAAACAGACCGATTCTTTCATATCCTCTCTTTTAATCTGCTTCGTCAGTATTTAATGATTCTAGAACATGAATTTTCTCACTATACTCGACATTCATGAACAATATGCTTATACTTCACATTTAAACCACTCTCCGGTCTATGATTTTACTGCATGCTGCAGGCATTTTGATTGCTTATATAGCCTTTGGGGACAGCAACAAAAAATCCAGAGCTGAGAGATTCCTGGGAAGCATCACTAACTCAATTGCAATAGTTCTGAAACACAATGTGGAGGTAAGAATTGGTCTTGTGCCAGAAAAGTATTTGAAGTCTCTGAAGCCACTGCAAGACTCTTCATCCAGCAAACATACTGAAATTCTTGAATACCTGGATAAGGCGAGAAAATTAGAACCTAATGTAAGTTATGGTTTTTCTGATATACCTAGAAGTGTAGATAAGCTGCAAGGAAGCCAAGAGATGATTTATATTCCAGTACCAAGGGATAGGAAAACATCTATTGATGAGCTAAGGTTGGAGAATGCATGGCTTCAGGCTGCAGAAAACAGTGAAGATCCATCAGTAAGTCATTCAAATGAACCAAAACAGGAAAAGAACGAAAATTCATCTGAAGTTGGTACGGATAGTCAGAACCAATTTAAGTCTCTGCCAGACCTTTCTTCATCACTTAAGCACTGGCGAGGCAGAGAGAGTGATGAGATCGCAGAGGTTGAAACTGATGGTAGCCAAAGCTCCAAACAGCATGTTGGCAGGAGGACTGAGCTTTATCATCATCCTATTTCTCCAAGTTTATTGCATAAAAATAGCTTCAGAGCGAAAGCTGACCAAGAAAGCTTGTAAGTTCACTTACTTTGATAGATTTTGCTTGACTTAATTTATGAAAATTGCCCATTCTGATTATGAGAAATGAGCTTAGTAAAATACAATTAGTTTTTAAAGGAAAAACGGTAATGAAGCTTAATCTCACTGGCTGCATCTCTTTTCTTATGGTCTCTTCTCATAACTGAAAAGCCTTCTTTACTTGATTCAATATAAATAAGAAAATAATAAAGGATTCAAGCTGGAGCGTAGCTTCGTAGTCCAAGTGCTCATGTTATGAAATTTGTTCAGACTTTGCAAAAAAGATAATAGTTCTGCTGTATTACGAGACTATTTTTGGTATTTGTATGATACATTCATTTCTCACAACTGAAAATTTCTTCACTTCATTCGTATACATAAGAAAATAATCAGTGGTTCAAGCTGGAGCAAGCTGGAGCCTTAAGTCATGGTCCACGTGCTCATGTTTTGACTTACTTATGAAGTTTGTTCTTCTTTGCAAAATTTAGTGTTTGTACTGCTATAAGACTATTTTTGATATTCGTATTAGTTAATAAGAAGAAAGACGACATACTCAGTTAGGACTGTTACATGTTATTTATATAGTAGAAGAAATAGAAAAATTATCTGAAAAACCCTTAATATTCTAAATATTCTAACACTTTCGCTCAAGCTAGAGCATATATCATATGCTTGTAGCTTGTTATAAAAAAGATAAAAAGACTCTTTGCTCCCTTTTAAACTAGACATGCATAACTTGTTACAAATAATAGGAAGCGCCCTTACAAGCTATAGAACTACCATGATACCTAGGAGTGGACTTAGGTTCACCCAAGGGGAGCAGCCTTTCCTCCTTTTTTTTAATTTTTTTTTAATTTTTTTAATTTTTTTTATAAACATAGTATTCTTTAATTTTCAAAAAAAAATCAAGGCCAACCCCCTAAATTCTCAATTTTATAACTCCGCTACCTCCTAATTTTTCAGTTTTCAATTATGAAGATTGTGATTATGAGAAAGGAATGGCTCGATTATTCTGTGAAGTTAATCTCATTTTTCTAAGTTGAATAAAATATTATTTTATTTTAAGCTCCAAACCTCAATAAGGAATGATTGTTGATATTTATATTGTAATATCTTAAATTTGCATAGAAGTGATGGAGTAGAAAGATGAGTTATAAAATATAAGTATCTATATTAATATTGTAATTCCATAAATTTATGTTAGCATTGCCCCGAATAACTTTGCCCCTGGTTCGGATGCCTAAGTTCCCTATGATATCCCCTCAAACTATTACAAGTAATACTTGAACTGTTAAAGTAGATTGAAACTATTGATGTGGATTCTTATTGGAATTCAATCGTGACGCCTGCACAAACTAAAGTAGTTACTATGTCCTAGGTCTAAGAAAAATTGGGAGATTGCTAGGACTGAGTATAGTCTAATGATAGCAAGGTCAGAGTAAAGTTTGATGATAGGCAGAATCGAGTAAATTTTGGAGGCAGTTAGAACCTAATAACAAACTTGTAAAGGATAATAAGTATCTTTAATCTAAATATGGTGAAATTTGATAAATCACAGTTAGATATTATCGTTTTTAGATCATAATATCAATCGATCAGAACAGGTAAGAAGTGTCGGTAAATTGACATTAGTAGGAGGCATCAGTAGATCACTGTCAGTAAGACATCGGTATGTCACTGTCAGTATATCGGTGTTGGTAGATCGATATTGTTAGATTAACATCGATAAATTAGTACTAGTAGATTGATCTCCATTGGTAGGTGTTAGTTGATTTCTCTCTGCAGGAAGTATCAATAAATTATAGTAGGTACAAAAATATCAGCAGATTGTTGTCGGTAGGGCATTGTTATAAAGGCTATTGATAGATGGCCTGATGTTAGGCATGCACTCTATGCGAGTAGCCCAATACTGGCTTGAGAATTGATTATTTTAGTACCATGAGTTGACAAAAGGTCCTAAATTTTATTTGTATAGTAGAGAAGAAAACAGAGCATTTTCATAAAAGACCCTCTGTATTCTAAATATCCTGACGTGTATAATGCATTTGTTTCATATTTCACCAAAATAAAACACAAAAGGCTATCATCCCCTTGTACAAAGTACAATAAAATTTTTTGCTTCTACGTCTTATCTGATTGTAGAGTATGCTTTGTGTATATGAGATTTCTTTGATAGATGGATTAATCAAGCATATAGCGTGGAGGGTTTACTATTTGCACTGCTGTTTTTTTCTTCATCATTCTTAAGATAAGAATTTACATATTATGTTTCAGTCCTAATCTGAATTTGATATGATTTTCTTTATATATATGGAAAATTCATTGATACATGAAGTAACCAGGCATGAGACATGTAGGATCTATAATGTTACTGCATAGCTTTTGCATCTTTACTTATTATAAATTATGCATCTCGATATACTAGGTTTCTTCAGTATTTGCTTTTTTTGCCTGATAAAAACCAGTCTCCTTTTTATCAATGCATTCTGTTTAACTTGTGCTTGATATTATTCTGCAGGGGCCATGATTCAGGATCTAATCGAAGTGGGATTTGTTGCTGGAAAATCCTAAAATCTAACACGGGAAAGGTATGTCCTTGGGTCAGTTAGCCCATTTCGCTCTTATCCAATTTGATTCTTCAATCAAGCAATGACTAAGTTATTCGTCAAATCCAGGTGAAGCAAGGAAATCAAGTTAGATCGCAAAGATCAGGTGGGTGTTTCGGGCATTGTTGATAGTCTGGAATAAACAGATACTAATCAGAAGAGAATGGTTGAGCAGGTGTGAAACTTCAACAGTCAGATTATCTATTTTTGTTGCACCTATTTTTTTCCCGAAATGTGGTATAAGATGATCTTGGTGATAAAGCCAACTTCTATGAGGACAAAACAATAACATATATGTTTTCTTTTTGATGTTTTTATAAATTAATTGTAGATGAGTAGACTGTTTTGTTGTAAGCGGAGAAAAGGGAAAGTTACAGTGGTTAGCAATTTTTGGTTCATGCGAAAGGTAAAATTGTTTATTTGTGGCCTGTTTTTGGAGGTGAAATTTGAAAGCAAAATGCTGGTTCATGAATTTGTCCTAAGAGATGTTTGCATGACAACAAATCTCAATCTGGAATTTCTTGTTAATGATATTTTGTTTGTAGATTCTTACATCTAAAATGTTTTTGTCTCTTATTTATGGACATTATAACTGGGTGATATTTCATAATTTTTCATGGACAGTTATCGTATTAAATATTTTAGTTTTGGATTTATCCTATCTCTTATTCTTTTCATTTAGTCTGAAATACTAGTAAATGCCCAAGTTTTGTCTCTGGTTGATAACATCTGGCTACAGGCTTGAACATCTTTTTCACAATATTAACATTATATGAGCTCTTACCAAAAGAAGCATACTGTGAAAGCAGTCAATTTGTTCATCTCGCTCTTAAGAGGAATGTCTCAGGTTCGATTATACAGGTGTTGATCAAAGGGTTCAACATTTCTAATTACCCATGGCTATGGCCTAATTAAAAAAAAAAAAAACATTTTACAGATACTTTTGTTAAGGATAGTAAGCTGATATCCTCTGTAGTTTCTTTTTCAGGGAGGGTTTTGTTTAGCAAGTTAGGCTGTAGGAATGCAAACTCCAAATTAACCTATTATCGGTGTGACATTCCCTCAGATTATTCTCTCATCACTAGTTGCCGATCACCGGGGGCAAGGAAGGAGGCCGTGCATCGACCTACAACCACTCACTGACTCCGGCGATGGATTTTGGGCTGAACTGGTTGGGGAGAGGGAAAAATAAAGAAGAAAATAGCAGTGAGGAGGACAAGAACCCCAAACACAGAAGGAAGAGCTGGTCGGAAATCGTCAAGGGAGCATTGGAGGCCAAGGCTCACGACCCCAAGGATGGAGCGATCCCGACCAAGTCGACTGCCACATACACAGGAGAGGAGGTGTTAGCAATGCTAGCAGCGGCGTCTGAAGCGGCGAGAGGGGCAAGGAGTCAGATTTCTAAGGAAGAACTTTAGAAGACATTCAAGTATAGGGCAACCATTAAGAAGGAGAGGTTGGCTAAGTCAACCGGAGCCCTCACAGAGGGGAATAGGAAGAGGAAATTCTCTCTTGCGCGGAGGCCACTCTTGAGAAGCCCAGAGGTTTGCTGGATTTGCGGGAATAGGGGACATTTCAAGGACGAGTGCCCTTTCATCCGCTGCTGGTTCTGTAAGGGATTTGGACATAAGATTGGAGAGTGTCCGATTGCTCCGGACAGAAACCAGAAGCCACAACTCGTTCCCCACCATGCTTATGGCTTGTTATCAGGTAGCCGAAGGACGGAATGTATCTTGGGGCCACGAAGGCTCGCAAATAGCGTAACCGCAAACAATGCAACAAAGGAAGATAGCAATAGGGAGCAAGACATGCCGATGCCCATCTCAAGATCTAAACCGATAGTCTTTATCCCGGTGTCGGATCATGCCAGGGAGGAACAACAACGGCTTTCTAGAACCTTGGGGGTCTTATATCCTGGCCATGGAAAGCCCACAATGGAGGACATGAAGGAAGGATTGGCAGCGATGTCAAGTGAGTTTGCAAGCTACAAGTGGATACTTCATGATGGGGGGAACAAATTCTTGACTTATTTTCCCATGGAGGCTGGTTTATCATTTGCGGCCAGTAGGATTTCGGTGCCATGCAAAGACTACAAGGCGGGTTTCAGGGTGTGTAATGGAATGGAGAAGAAGACGGTCAGTTCTACTCCTTCTCGATGGTGGCATGGGTAGAGATTAGAGGTCTGCCTGTCCATCACTGGAACAGAGTGGATATCAGCAAGTTGTTAATCAAATTTGCACACGTTATTGACATTGACGAGGATACCAGTCTAAAACGGAGATTGGACTGTGCTAGAGTGAGGGTGTGATATGATAACCTAACGGCGATCCCATCACAGTTCAACGTGGTACTGGGAGGCCACTTCTATACAATCAAACTGAAACTTACATATAAACTCTCCAAGAACAGTTCGATTTCGGTGGGTTTTGAGAACGTCGCGGTCACCTGCGAGATCGGGGGTTCCGATCGGCTGCCGACCGGGATAGTTAACCTCCCCGCCGGAAAACGACGAAGTCTCACATGGAAGAGAATCGGTAGCGGTTTGGAAACAGAGAAAGGGACCACCTTGACAAGGCCGCCGGTCAACAAACAATTAGAAGCTAGAATAGTAACAACTTTCGGAGATGGAAAGAAGAAGAGCATCGATCAGGAAAGATCTCAGGTTGAGGGTCAACTGCCTCTACCGACTGGCATGCAGGAGCCCTCTTCCCAAGCTTCTCCACCCAAGGCAAATCAAAACCCTAACTTTCGGATGGGAACGAAAAGCAGTCCACAGGAAGGGGAAATGGTGTGGAAGACTGACGATCCACTGGTATTCGACGAAAAAGGCTCCGATTTTGGGATCTTGAGGAGGGATGAAATTGGGCGACTTTTTCTTGACACTAAAGAGATTGGTCGACTTACCTCTTTGGAGAAGCCGACAACCTTACCTGTCAATGCGAGAGAGGAAAGCATAAGGTGGCCAAGATCTGAAGCTGAAGGGGAAGATGGAAGACAGTGGAGACCGAAGGGAAAGATTTGGGGAAGAAAGTCAGGCAGACGGAGAGGTTGAGGAGGAGTCCCAAGGTGATAGGGACTATTTGAGACTTGGGAATGGGGAAGACCGGAGAGAGTCCTTCAGTCCTCATTTAGAGAGCTTTGGTATTAATGCTGGGTCCCACCCACATGGGGATTCAGGGGAAGATAACACAACTGAGGGACATTCAAATGGGGAGGGGGTTTCTCGTCCATACTTAGAAGGAGATAGGAGTGTTGCTGGGACCAAATCTCATGGGGAGTTAGGAGGGGAAAAAGTAATTGAAGGAAATTTGAGTGGGACCCTTTCTTCTTTTGGGAAGCCTAGAGAGGCTCGCATGAATGATGGGATTCTGGAGGAGACCTGTAATAACTTGGGGAGAATAGTTGAGAACAACAGGCTAACTGCAGTGAGAAATTTCTAATCCCACAAATTTAGACAAGATGGGCTTGGATGGAGTTCAATACCCAGATATGGGTTTGGCGAAGGAAAACACCAATCAGGGTGAAGTTGTTGATTTACAAGAAATAATCAGACCGAATGGTGAAGGGACATCCAGAAGGCAGTTGAATTTTGGTCAAGATTTTTCTAAAAACATCATGGAATACACGGGTTTACTTGCAACATTAAACAACTTTGACAAAGATTTTGCAAGGGATACCATGGCCAAACTCCTTGAAAATATTATGTGTAAAGAAAATTTGAGGCAAAAGAAGCGTATCAGGAAAAGAAAACCTTCCAGACTTCCTAAGCGTGTCAGGGACATATCAAGGATGCTTAGCAGGGAAACACAGATTCCTCTGAGGATAGAGAAAGACACACCAGAAGCGAGGGTAGAGAACGACACAACAGAAGCAATACTAGCAGCGCTTGATACCCCGACGAGAGCTCAGACAGAGGAAACAGATAACCAAATTCAGGATGGGGAGAATATGCGTGATAAGGGAGATTTGGCAGAGGAAGAAAGATTGGCTGCTTTAACGGGCCAGGGTGGATGTGCTAAGTTCCTGATCACGCCTTCTAGGAGGAGCAAAAGACTGGAAGAGAAGAGAGGTGGACAACATTACCAACTGGGCCAGGTTGCAAGGACAGCTACCAAGCGAAAGGCGGAACTTGCGGACCCTCCTCCAGGTACTAGTAACCTTGAGTTTAATATTCTTAATTATGTGTCTGATGATGTATTAATTGCTTTAGCCCATACCTGTGATATTGAGTTGGGGGTAGGAAGCACAGACCAAATACACACCCTCACGAAATTAAAAAACCTAGAGGCTGTGTCCTTAGAAGACCAGAAGGAGGCCATTTCGCCCTAGAACACAGGGTAGGGCCGTTCGTGGAGAAGACAACACACTTGTTTTGATGAAGTGCATATTTTGAAATGTTAGAGAGTTGGGGAACCCGGTCAAACGGCGAATGGTTGTAGAAGTAATATGCACTAATCAAATTGATATTGTGTGTATGGAGGAGACAAAACTATCTGATCCTGATCCTCGGGTTTTGGGTTCAATTGCTTCTAGGAAATTTTATAATTTTTGCATTTTGAACACAAGGGGAGCATCAGGTGGGATCCTAATTGGGATCCATAAAAAATATCAGATCCTGAACTCCTGGGCAGGAGAATATTATTTGTCAGTCAGGGTAAGGAGACCAATGGATGGATGGGTCCAGATGGTAACTGCGGTGTACGGACCAAATGAAAGAGATTTGCACTTGTAATTTTGGAAGGAATTTACAACAATCAGAAACAATTACGATGACCCGGGATTTTAGGAGGGGATTTTAATATCACTAGATTTGCAAATGAAAGGAAAGGGGAAGACCGGTCACACAAAAATAGGCAGGAGTTCAATAACCTCATTAGCCAACTGGACCTCATAGATTTACCACTGTCGGACCGGCATTCACATGGTCAAATATGAGACTTAATCCAGTTATGGCTAAGCTGGATAGGATATTAGTCTCGGATACTTGGGAAGCGAAATTTCCCCTAGCAGAGATTTGCTCCCTCCCGCAACCGACTTCAGATCACACACCAATCATGCTCACTGCTGGAGAGAGGGAACAAAAACCACAGAAGTGTTTCCACTTAGAGAGATGGTGGCTGGAATATAAGGAAGTACACGACCTGATTAGAGAAAGTTGGGGTCAACATACAGGGGCTAGAGATGCGGCAGCTAATATCTGTATCAAACTGCGTCATTTACGGAAGGTATTATGGAGATAGAAAGGCGCCTTCGAAGAGAAGGGAGGAGCGAGAAAGATGACATTCTGAAGGAGATGGACAGTTTACAAAAATTGGAAGAGAGCCACAATTTGTTTTTGGATGAGAACAGCAGAATCCTACATTTAAGAAAAAAACTTGAAGAAATATATAAGAGGGAGGAGTTACGATGAAGACAGAGAGCTTATGCTACTTGGCTGAATAAGGGGGATGTAAATACTGCCTTCTTCCATAGATGGACAAACATGCGACATAGAATGAACAAAGTACATCAGCTAACGGTGAAGGATAGGCAGATTAGCGGGGATGCGCTGCAGGAACATGTATATCATCATTTTAAACGACTGTTTGGCATGGCAAACACATTTCGTGTTCAGCTGAAAGAGGAAGCGTGGGAAAAGGAGGTGGATATCTCAGATCTTGAAGAAGAGTTTCGGGACGAGGAGATTAAAAGAGCGGTATGGAAGTTAGGCCAGGATAAGGCGCCAGATCCTGACGGATTTCCTTTATTCTTTTTTAAACTATTTTGGGAAGACGTCAAGAGGGATTTAGTTTTGCTAATGGAGGAAGTATTCCCGGGGATAAGTAGAATGGATAGAATCAACTATTCGGTCATTACTCTAATACCGAAGAAGTGTTCGCCGGGACAAATTGGTGATTATAGACCGATTGCATTGTTGAATAGCTCTATTAAGATAGTGTCGAAAGTACTGGCTAACAGATTAGTACCGAAACTCCAGTTATTGGTAAAGGATTATCAAACGGATTTTATTGTTGGTAGAAATATTTTAGAAGGGGTGGCTATGACATATGAAGTCATCCACCAGTGTAAGAAATCCGGAATAAACGGTTATATATTGAAGCTAGATTTTGAAAAAGCATACGACATGGTGGATTGGAACTGCCTGATGGAGACTCTCAGATACAGGGAATTTGGAGCGAAATGGAGATTATGGATTGAAGCTTGGTTATATTCCAGAAAAACACACGTAATGGTAAACGACATAGTGGGAAATGAAATACTTCTGAAAAGGGGTCTAAGACAAGGTGATCCCCTCTTCTCGTTATTATTTGTCTTGATAGCAGACGGTTTGAACTCTATGCTTCAGAAGTTGAAGAAGAAGGAAGAGATAGCAAGGTCTCCCAGGGACTCCCAACATGTCCTTTGTTAATTTACAATATGCAGATGACACGTTGATTTTTGGAAAGGGTAATATACGAGAGGCTTTAACCGTAAAATGGGCTCTCTGTTGTTACGAAGCTTGGTCGGGGCTAAAAATAAACTTTGCTAAGAGTTCTCTGATTTGCTTGGGAGCAAGAAACTTGTCCATGCAACTAATTAGGGATGCATTTCGCCGTAAGGAGGAACAGTTTCCAATCACATACTTAGGAATACCGGTGACATCAAGAAAACCCTCAACAAAGGATTGGCTCCCCCTTTTGGATTGTTTTGAGAAAAAATTAGAAGGTTGAAAAGGAAAATATCTGTCATTGAGTGGGAAGGTTGTGATACTCAACGCAGTACTCTCCTCACTCCCGCTATACTTAATGTCCTTTTTCATAATGCCAAGATGGGTGAGAGAGAAAATCGACCGGATCAGGAGAATATTTCTTTGGAATGGAATTGATGCATCATCTAACAAATACCACATAGTCTCCTGGGGACAAGTGTGTAGGCCAAAAGAGGAGGGAGGCTTAGGAATCGTTGACCTCAGGACTTTTAACTTGTCCCTTATGGCCAAATGGTAATGGCATCTAATTACGAGGAGGCAGAGTTCACTTCAAAAGTTATTACTTAACAAGTATGGCCCGAAGGGAGGTACGTTGTATGGGGAAATAAAGAAAAAGCATAATACTTCGGCCTTTTGGAAGGGGATATTAGTAGTAAGACATTTAATTTGTCACAGTCTGGTATACAAACTGGGAAAGGGGAACAAGATAGCCTTCTGGCATGACAGATGGTGTTGGCAACTCCCTCTAAAGACATTATACCTAGATGTCTTTCAAAAAGTCAACAATAAAAATGCCAGAGTTTGTGACTATTGGGGTCGTTCAAGATGGAGATGGAATTCCACAGCATTATCTGGACATGATTTTGCCAGAATAAGACTACTTAAACAGTTCCTGATCGATTTAGCCCCCTCTCCATCAGAAGAGGATAGACCAATTTGGAGATGAGAGAAGAATGGTAATTTTTTCACATACCGGCATTTTGTAAATGGTGGAATCATCTCTGCAAATACTGCATGGATTTGGAGAGTTAAATGCCCTTAGAAAATCAGAGTTTTTCTTTGGCTAATTTGTAAAAATGCTCTTCTGATATGGCCAAAACTGCAAAAAAGAGACTGGCTTGGCCCAAACATCTGTTTCTTATGCAAGAGGGATGCGGAATCAAGCGAACACATCATATGTAACTGTTCGTTTTCTAAAAGTACATGGGAGGCGTGTGCCAGGATATTAGGATTGAATATCGGAACTGCTCTAGATGAAACTATCTGGAGGAACCTTGATAGGGGGACAATGATAGCCATAGGTTTAGAAGTATTATTGCGGTATTTTACTGGAATATATGGAGAGAACGAAATAATAGATTATTTAATGATAAATATCATTCTATTGAGTATTATGTGAGACTCACCGTTTATGATTTCATTATTTGGGCAGGTGTTCCATCAGATGAGGAGAGACTTCACTTATCAAGAAACTTTTCGGGAAATGATATCGATATCACTCCGCCAAACGAAGAGTAGGGATCTCTATCAGAGGCGCGAGGACGGATAGACTGACCATGAAATGTCCCCTTTGCTGGATCATTGTATTTTTATTTTGTTTTGCTTCTTTTCTTTTTAGTACTTTTTAAGAATTTTTGCTTTGTAAGCTTATTATTGGGCCACTCCACTTGTGGACCCTGAATTCTTATGTTCTGTTATTTTTTTTTTAATGGAACGCGGAGGGATACATCCCGCCGTTTAACGTCAAAAAAAAAAAAAAAACGCATTCACTGTGTCCATACATCGATATCCTACATGTCTCCGTGGGTAGCAAGTTGACCGTACATACGGAAATGGCCGATGCATGAAAAAAATAAATAGAGAGAAAAAAAAAATTATAGATACATTGTGAACCTCTTCGGTTAAATTACTGGAAAAGTTTTTAGCATGCATTGTTTGTTTTAATGGGATTTTTCTTTAAAAAAAACTTTATTACATTCTGTCAATTATATGAATAGAACAATGATACTAGCTATATTACTTTCAGCGACATTATCTTCTGAGTATTGCAGAATCTTATTTTCTCAAGCAAATACAGGATAAATATTTCTCTTTTTCTCTGAATTGCTGCCTTTTCTCTTAGTATCAATTCAGAATGAGATTTTGAGGAAGTTTTTCAAATTCCGAATTTTTCCTAGATGAATTATCTTCTGTTTTTTGTTTACATTATCAGAAAGGAACTCATTTATCTTGCTACCATTTTTTGAAAGAAAAATGATTGGTTCGAAATCTAGTAATTCAACATACAAAGGAGTGTAGCCATGTAGGGAGAATCACAAGCATCAAGTGTGGGAACTGGGGAGTTGTTACCCGTGTAGGCATTACATTACCTCCCAGTTTACAGAAGTTTTAGAGCTTGATTCCCGGTCTTCTAGTTGTAAGTCTTATATATGCGGACGCTAATATCCCCATGATGTGAAGGCACGGTTATCCTATTAGCAACGCTCCGCGTCCCAGTATACAAATAGCGTTCAGCGACGATGTATTGTAGATGAATACGGCAAGTTTTAAAAGTATAAATATTGAATATAAATTAATACCACATCACCACAAATATACATATTTCAAAAATCAACATGAGTCAATATAGAGATTTATTAAAGTCATATGAAAAATAATCTCAGATATGGGAGACAACTCAAAATCCTATTACAATTTAGAATAAAATCTGACTATAAATTATAGATAAAAGTAATGATATCTTCTTTATTGAGATGCTTCGAAAGCAAATGAGAAAAAGACTCATTATATTCTAAAACTGAAAAGATATAGAGTTCCTTCACTTTTCTTGTCGTTCACTTCAAAATTTGAAAGCTCTCCCTCCTTAATTACCTACAACTCAAAATCGTCTCGACGTGCCAAACCAGAATCGTTAGAATAACCTAGCAAGTACTACAAAAGGCGAAATAATAATACATAAGCACGTTATGTGTATATATAGATAAAGTATGAAACCAAATAAAATAGCAATATCATGATAGTATCACAAAAATTTAAATCATATAAAAAGGTGTAAAACATGGATTAAATTATTTTGGAGAGAATGATAAATAAACTAGTAGTAGTAAAAATATGTCATTAATAGTGTTGAAATTTAATATGATGGTAAAATTATATAAAACAGTAAGATCATGATAGTATCACAAAATATAAAATCTTGAAAAGTGTAAAACATGAATTAAATTATACTTGTCTTAAAAAGAATAATAATTCAATTAGTAGTGGTAGAAACATGTTCTGAATAATGCGGGAATATAATTTGATAATATAAAGTCATATAGACATATAAGTCAAACTGTATTATACTATAGTCTTTATACATTAAATGAAACTAACAGGAGAAAAGATATCACATACTTCACAAGTATCACATATATATACGGGATCACGGTTATAATTCCTGCTACTGCCCTAGAACATACAAGGAGTTACTTGGAAGGAATGCAAATGAGCATAAAGCCCCAGACGCATGGCTCTTAACTGATAATGATCCAATAGTCACCCAAGACCTCCTAGGTTGGGCCTCTATTGGTTGCAACCATATGATAGTGCAACTCATAAAGCATGCATACAGTTTTTTCGTTTAGTTGCCCCTAACCCTACAAATTTTATTTAATTTTATTTTACGTGTGACATATTTTTTTTATTACCATGCAATATTTTAACTTAAATTGACTTCAATAGTTGCTATAAAATGACACAAAAAGAAAAAAATAACTACGATTTATGGCAAGCACTTAAATTCACTTGCGAAGGCTTATAGATGACATATACAAATAATTATAGGCCATTGATACTAGAAAAATAGAGAAACCACACGTTTTAACTTTTCCTTAATCATCTAACGAAGATTATCAATAAATAAAAAATAAAAAGAAAAAAATGTGCATCTGTTCAAAAATAGAAAATAAAAAAGATATTTAATTTAACATGAAAAGAATAAATTAGCAACCGAGATAAAAGCACCAAAAATCAATAGAATATTAAAAAAAAAAAAAAAAAGCAACTATGTAACCTTACATGAATGTGGAAAAATATTTTTTTCTAGTTAAATGAAGAATTAAATATGAGCTAAATTTTACAAAAGTTCTCACTTAATAAAGTACAAATAACAAGTAAAAAGAAAAAAAAAACTCAAAATTTTGGATAAGAGAATAGAAACTGTCCCCTCCTCCTTAAGTCTATCTCTTGATATAATAATACTTATATATAAACATACATAAAAAAAAAAATATAACAAATACTCTATCAGTCAAATGAGGGTGTGGGGTCAATATTGTTGCTTGAAGTTATGCCACAATATAATTAAAATAGCATTTGAATATTTAAAATATATATATATATATATATATATATATATATATATATATATATATATATATATATATATATATATATATATATATATATATATATATATATATATATATATATATATATATATATATATATATATATATATATATATATATATATATATATATATATATATCTATATCTATATATATATATATATATATATATATCTATATATATATCTATATATATATATATATATATATATATATATATATATATATATATATATATATATATATATATATATATATTACAGGAAACTAGGAAATTAAGTTTCTTGAATACTCATGAAAATAAAAACAAGTGGAAACAATTAAAATTGAATTTAATTTTTTTCATAATTATAGCGTAAAGGAATTAAAAATATTAAAATCATTAAGCATGGTCAATAGATAATACGATAATTAAATAATATTTCTAAGTAATTATTTACATGGTTAAATAGTTTCCATGAATATAGCATTTTTGTGCAAGTGTCATTGAAATCTATCATTCATCATCGATGTCCATGGACAAAAAAAATTAAAATAAGTATAGTGACTGTATAGTTGTTTGATTCTCAAAACATAATTATGAACTCAAACAAAAGAAATAATAATACAATAAAAAAATATAAGTTTCTTTTAATTTCTTGAGCTCCACTTATAAGCATGTCTTAATTTTTCAAATATATAGACACTAATTTACGTCCATGATTTTTGCTATTACAGTATCTTTTATTTTGAAACATGCAGTGCTGAGTCCATATAATAAGAAAATTTCGTAATTAAATATAATTATGGAATTAATTGTGGGAATCAAACTAGTTAGTGTTTCGATGTCTTTTTTGGCTTGTTTACATAATGAGTTTGAAATAATAGAAAGAAAAAAAAATTCAAAGGTAACACTTTAAAAGATAAGGGAACAAAAGAAAAATTCTTTTATTAAAATTAGATTTAAATTACAACAAGTTTTTTTTCATAAAAAGAAAAAAAAGAAAGGTTTCACACAAAGAAAACTAATATAAATTTTCACAGATAAAACAAGACTAAACAACAATTTATCATGAACTTTCAATTATTCTTTAAAAAATATATTTAACTTGTTTAATTATATATTTCCATGAACTTTCCTCTTCAAATTTTACAAGCCAGTCAAACAATATTTGCTCTATCTATAAATAATTATGTAAAATACAAATAAAACCAATTATGAGTTATATAAAACAGTTTTCTTTTTCAAAACAATGTAAAATCTGCAAATGTACAAATTACAATCCAACATATAAGTTCTAAAGATAATGTTTTTCAATAATATATTACCAATGAGTAAAAGCAAAAATTTCCAGTGAGTAATTTCATGATAAAAATACCACTATTAGTAAACAGTTGTATAACAGTGAATTTTCATTTCTGAAATATATCTAAATATAATAGTATATAATCTAATATCATTTGTTATATAAATAAAAAGACATGATGCTAGAGATTAATAAAAAAATTCTTCAAGATAAAAGAACAAAACACTTACTTATTTTATTCAAAAAAATAATCAGAGAAGCAGGATTCGCACTTGCTTCTATTTATAATCAAAGTAAAATGTATATGAAGATTACTCAAGTAAAAAAAAATTAGTTGGATTAGTATTTGCCTTTGCCTAATTTTTTTGAGTCTGAAATAAATAATTTGCAAGTCTTCCTTCCATTCTTCTCTTCTTCCTTCTCTTTTTTCTCTCCTTCTGTTCAATTCTTCTTCATACTCTTTTTTTCTCTCCTTCTGTTCAATTCTTCTTCCTACTCTTTCTTTTTCTTTCTTTTCTTATCTCTTCTAAGTCTCTCTTTTTTTTCTCTCTGTCTCTCTCTTTTATGTGATAATTTGTGGAGAGATTGACTAATTATATATAAATTTTGTTAGTTATGTCATTAATTGATAAGATCAATTTTAATTTTATTTTCAATTTACCAAATCTTTAAAAGCTAGTATAATTAATTTTTTTATTTGACTTTTATGGTCAAATATAAAATAATGATATATTCAATCAAATCTTCAGCATGCCAACTATACATAAAAAAAAAAAACTAAATAATCTACTTAATTGAATCCTTTTTTTTGTAGGTATAAATTATAATGCAGAATTTATTGGAGATGATCGGGTTTGTTAAAAAATATTTCAAAAATTCAAATAAAAAATCTCATCAAATCAAAATGGTTTCTTAGGAAAGATTTCAAAAATTCAAAACAAAAATTAAATCATATCAAATCAAATTTTAATTAGTCATAGCTATTGCTAACTTTTAAGTTCACATGGTAAAAATATCAATTTTAACATTGATGACTATCTAATAATATCATGCATATCATCTGTAAAATTAAATTTCTAATTAAGAAAAATATTTATACCAATATGGATGTATTTTGAATTAGATAGAGTAACTTAAATAGAGATATATGTATAAAATAATAAATTGTAGGTACTTATAAATTTGGGACGTTACAATCTACCCACATTGAAAAAAAAAATTCATCCTTAAAATTTAATTCAAAAGTAAAACATGCATAAATATATCATCAAGAGATGACATGACACGGAGATGAGTTTACAGATTTCACTGTGCATTCTGATATCAAATTGTAAGGTTGAATTAATAGGTCAACTCCTTGATAAATAAAAAAATAAGGAATTTCATAGCAGATAAAGAGCCAAGAGAGTATGTGATGAATAAAATTTGGAATCAAAGGACAGGATATAATAAAAAGAAAGTGAATATACACTTATATGTGACAGTAATCCTAAATAGATTCTAGACAGAGGCTAAAGTCGAATCTGGGCGCTGATACAAATTGTCACGCCCCTAATTTCAAGATATGGGTAGTATTTGGCAACGTATCATAAACGAATATGCCGGACTTTAAAAGTATAAACATGGAACACAAGCTACTACCAAATCACTATAAATACATATATTTCTAAAAAACAATATCAGCCAATATAGAGATTTATTAAATTCATATGAAAAATAATCTCAAATATAAGAGACAACTCAAAGTCTTATTACAATTTAAAACAAAATCTGACCACAAGTTATGGATAAAAATTACGGTATCTTCTTTATCGAGATACTTTGAAAGTAAATGAGGAAAAAACTTACCACATTCTAAAACTAAAAACATATAAAGTTCCTTTACTTTTCTCGTCATTCACTTTAAAATTTGAAGCTCTCCCTCCTTGATTACCTACAACTCAAAATCATTTGAGCGTGCCAAACTAGGTTCATTAGAACAACCTAGCAAATACTACAAAAGGCAAAATAATAATACACAAGCGCGTTATGTGTATATATAGATAAAGTATGAAAGCAAAAGAAATAGCGAAATCATGATAGTATCACAAAAATCTAATATCATGAAAAGTGTGTAAAAGATGGATTAAATTATATTTATCTTAGAGTGAATAATAAATAAATCAGTAGTAGTAAAAACATATCATGAATAGTGTTAGAATTTAACATAATGGCAAAGTTATATAAAACAGCAGAATTATGAGAGTATCACAGAATATAAAATCTTGAAAAAAGTATAAAACATAAGTTAAATTACAGTTTCTTGAAGAAAATAATGATTCAATCGGTAGCGGTAGAAACATGTCTTGAATAATACTGTAATATAACTTGATAGTATATAGTCATATACACTTATAAGTCAAATTGTATTATATTATAAGTCAAATTGTATTATATTACTGTCTTTTATGCATTTAATGTAACTAATAGAAAAAATATGCTACATACTTTACAAGTATCCCGTGCACACCTGGGGTCACAGCCATAATTCTTGGTGCTACCCTAGGACATATAGCGAGGTACTAGGAAGGACTATAGATAAATATAAAGTCTCAGACGCAAATGTCCCTTAACTGATGATTATCCAGTAGTCACCCAAGACCTCCTATGTTAGGTCTTTATTGATTGCAGTCACATGATAGTGCGACTTGTAAAGTATGCACACAGTTTCTTCATTTAGTTACTCTTTAACCCCACAAAGTTTATTTTATATTATTTTACGTGTGACATAATTTTTTATTACCATGCAAGATTTTAACTTAAATCGGGTACAATGGTTGTTGTAAAATGGCACAAAAAGAAAAAATAAATAAAATTTATGGCAGACACTTAAATTCACATGCAAAGGCTTATGGATGGCATGCACGAATAAATATAACCATTGATGCAAGAGAAATAGAGAAATCATATGTTTTGACTTTTCCTTAATCATCAAACGAAAATTATTTAAAAAATCAAAAGTAAAAAAAAGGTGCCTCTATCCAGAAATAGAAAATAAAAAAGATGTTTAATTTAATATTGAAAGAATAAATTAGCAATCGAGATAAGGAACTAGAAATCAATAGAAGATAAAAAAAAGCAACTATGTAACATTACATGAATGTGGAAAAACATTTATTTTCTAGTTAAATGAAAAATTAAATATGAGTTAAATTTTTTAAAAATTCTCACACTCAATAAAATACCAATAGCAAGTAAAAATAAAAAATAAAAAGCTAAAATGTTTGGATGGGAGAATAGCCATTATCCCCTCTTCCTTAAGTCCATCCCTTGACATAATAATACTTATATATAAACATATATAAAAAATACAGCAAATACTCCATCAATCAAATGAGTGTGTGGAGTCATTAATGTTGTCTGAAGTTATGTAACAAAATAAAATTTAATATTCAAATTATATATATATATATATATATATATATATATATATATATATATATATATATATATATATATATATATATATATATATATATATATATATATATATATATATAGGGATTACTGTAGGTGAGCCGCCAGCTTAGAAAAAGTTACGTGAGCTAGCGGAAAAACTATAATGATCTAATAATTTTTCTTTAATTTTTTTTACAATTACTATCTCTACCTCCTAAACTTCTTTTAGACTAAACTACAGTTCAGGTAACTTGCGTTAGCTGTCAGCTCATTTCTATTTTTCTTATATATATATATATATATATATATATATATATATATATATATATATATATATATATATATATATATATATATATATATATATATGTATATTGTTATTTCGGAAAACTAGGAAATTAAGTTGCTTGAATACTCATGAAAATAAAAACAAAAGGAAAGAATTAAAATTGTATTTATTTTTTTCATAATTATAGGGTAAAGAAATTTGAAATAATAAAATTATTAGTATGGTCAATTTGTTAACACAATAGTTAAATAATATTTCTAAGAAATTATTTAAAAGGTTGAACAATTTCCATGAATACAGTAGCTTTTGCACAAGTGTCATTGATATCTATCATTCATCATTGATTTGCATGGATAACAAAAATCATAATAAATGATGTGACTGTATAGTAGTTTGATTTTCAAAACATAATTATAATTTCAAACAAAAGAAATAATAATATAATAAAGAAATATAAGTTTCTTTTAATTTCTTTAGTTCTATCCATAAACATGTCTTAATTTTTCAAACTTCTAGATGCTAATTTACATCCATAAACTTCACTATTATAGTGCCTTTTATTTTGAAATATCTAGTGCTGAGTCCATATAATAAGAAGACTTCGTAATTAAATATAATTATGGAAATAATTGTGGAAAGCAAACTAGTTAACTTTTCGATAAGTATTCTTTGGCTCGCTCACTGATAAGTTCGAAATAATAGAAAGAAAAAAATAAATTTTCAAAGGTACTACTTAAAAAGATAAAGGAACAAAAGAATTTTTTTTATTAAAATTGGATTTGATTTACAACAAGTTTTTTTTTTTTTCTTAAAAGGAAAAAGAAAGATTCACACAAAAGAAAACTAATGTAATTTTTCATAGATAAAATAAGAATAAACTACAATTTATTGTGAACTTTCAATTATTCTTTTAAAGAAATACATTTAACTAGTTTTATTATGTATTTCCATAAACCTTTCTCTTCAAATTCTATAGGCTAGTCAAACAACATTTGCCCTATCTATTAATAATTATGTAAAATATAAAGAAAACAAATTATGAATTATGTAAAACAGTTTTCTTTTCCTAAACAATATAAAATCTGCAAATGTACAAATTACAATCCAACATAAAAGTTCTAAATATAACGATCTTCAGAAATATTTTACCAATGAGTAAGAGAAAGAATTTTTAGTGGGTGATTTTTTTGATAAAAACACCACTATTAGTAAACAGATCTATAGCAGTAGATTTCCAATTCAGAAATATATCTGAATAGGAAAGTATATAATCCAACATTATTCTTATATAAATATAAAGACATGAAACTACAGATTAAGAGAGAAAAACTTCAAGATAAAAAGAACAAAAGACTTACTTAATTATTTTATTCAAAAAAATAATAAGAGAAGTAGGATTTGCATTTGCTTCTATTTATAATCAAAGTATAATTTATATGAAGATTACATCAAATAAAAAAAATAAATAGTTGGATTAGTACTTAGCTTTGCCTAATATTTTTTGAGTTTGAGATGAATAATTTGTAGGTCTTCCTTCCGTTCTTCTCTTCTTCCTTCTCTATTTTTCTTTCTTTTCTTTTCTCTTCTAAGTGTCTCTCACTTTTTTTCTCACATATCTCTTTTTTTATGTGATGATTTAGGGAGGGATTGACTAATTATATATAGATTTTGTCAGCTAGATTATTAATTGATAATATCAATTTTAATTTTATTTTCAATTTACCAAATGTTAGAAAGCTAGTATAATTAATTTTTTATTTGACTTTTATGTGGGTCAAATATAAACTAATAATATATGCAATTAAATTTTCAGCATACCAACAATAAATTAAAAAAAACTAAATAATTTAATGAATTGAATACTTTTTTTTGGTAGGTCTAAATTATAATGCAGAATTTATTGGGATAATCGAGTTTGTTAGGAAAGATTTCAAAAATTCAAAACAAAAATTAAATCTCATCAAATCAAATTAGTTTGTTAGGAAAAATTTCAAAAATTCAAGATAAAAAATAAATCTCATCAAATCAAATTTTAATTAGTCATCCTATTGTTGACTTTTAAGTTTACATGATTAAAAAAACATCAATTTTAGCATGGCTGTCTAATAAATATCATGTATGTCATGTAAAAAAATAAATTTCTAATTAAGAAAAATATTTAAACAAATTTTGATGTATTTTGAATTGGGTAGAGTAACCTAAATAGAGATAAATGTACAAAATATTAAATTGTAAGTATTTACATATCTAGGGCGTTACACTATTAGTAGCACAATTCCTTCTCATATAGAGGATCTGGATTTTGCTCCCCCATGATATATTTGGTAACTTTCATTTTAGACATACTCAATGGGAAGTATAGGAGAAGTATGAAGGATACTCCTGCCCCTTACCAGATATATTAATCTTTTATACTCTATAGTTGTGAATTGTACATGTATATAGTTTCCTGCAAGCTAGTACGATAAGCGAAAATGACCAACCATAGTATAAGAGGTAAGTAGCCATGTAGGTATGATGTAGGTATCAATTGTCCTTGTATATATACTAAGACAAATGAAACCTTACAATTGTACGATTAGACGAAATCCTGCATACATTTAATTTTGTATATGAAACTTGCTGTATGTAAACAGAATGTTTTAAGTGCTCCACAATTTGGTTGGTCATAAGTAGTGCACATCATGATCAGTCCAATTTGTTTCAATAGTAGACATGCAAGAAATCTTTTACCTTGCAATTTCAACCAACTAAACATAATTTTCGATCAGATGCACATAGAAAAAGGTACCATGTTAAAAACCATATTAAGAAATTGAGGGACGTGATTCCAGCAAAAACTAAAAACATCTACATCTAAAAATATCAGTTTGTATTCGTGAGGAAGTGTTCTAACATAATTTGAGGAGCCCATATCAGAGTCATAGGCCCAATTTGTAAAAGCCCGACTCGAGTCCCATGAAAGTTTGACTTGACTAAACACCCAGAATCAAATAGGTCAGGGTAAAATTATCAAGTCGATGGAATTATGCATTTCTGACTTTACTTAGATAAGGAAAGCAAATACCTCAAAAAAAATTGAATCTATATATGATAAGAAAACTAATAAATTCAAGATCAATTATGACTCTTATTCGATTATAGATTATCAACTATAAAGGGGGGCCCTTTCTTCTAAAGAAAGGGGATGATTCTTTCTCAGATCAAAAGAATTTGAAGCTTGTAAATAAATGAGAGAGTCATTGAGATATTAAATTTCTTCCTTTTTGATAAAGAACTCTTTGAAAGGCTATCTTCTCATAAAGGACGTAGGTCCAAGATCTGTCTTAGTCAAACTTCGTCAAATCTCGACTAATGTTTGCTTATTCTCTTAAATAATTCTTTGATGAAATCTTCACCAGTCACTTCAATCATCTATTTATCTCGGTTCATCTAGCCAAATGAATTTTGGCATAACATTAGTGTTGCTTGTAGGAACGAATTTTGGCATCAACATTGGTGCTTTCTATTTAAACTAATCAATCAACCATGGTAAACACATGCTAAATGGGTCATCAGATTCGATCAGCTCTATAAGGAGAACCTAGACAAACGTCAAATGCAATTTCACTGGTTGTCAACCCGGATGTGCCTGTCACCCAAACACAATTAGTTCCAGGCCTAATTCCAAATACTCGCCAATCAAATGACAGAACATGTACGTGTGATAAATGGCAGACCTCTTACCCAAGGTGAATAATACTATGGAAGTACATTATCATAGACTCGAGAAGTCTTCTGGATGAGGAAAGGACCAACCTCATGTCCACACTAAAAAAACACTCAACAAAAGAGTTATTGCAAGACAAAGTATAAATGAGGCGACAATGAGGATCAAGAATATAACAAACACTCTGGATTCATACTCAATATCCCTTGCAATATCTTCATGTATGATGAATTCATACTCAAACTTCCCAACTTGGGTAAGCAATGTAGCATAATCAGTGATCCAATCGAAATAACACAATTACCTAGCAATAGTGTATCTACGAAATCCTATGTAGAACATTTTCAATAACTCCTTAAAAAGGCGTGAGAAACTGATACAATAACTTTCCCTCTAAATATGTCAAGATGATTGATCAACTTCACCAAGAACTCAACAACAAATTGCAGCAAGTAAAAGCACAAAGAAAACATCGCATCCCTCTTAGAAAGTGAAAAAAGAAACATAGTGAGCCACTATGAGACTTTTTGAAATGATTTACTTCATTTTCTAAAAAAAGAAACATCGCATCCCTCTTCAAGAACCACTCGGATCAAATCTACTTCATCTTCTAAAAAAAAATCAGGATATACCTCCAAAGACATGGAGGATATCGATCCCCAAGTCATCTGTCACCATTTAAACTTCCACCTAACCTTCCTGCTAATCAAACCAAAAAAAAAAACTATAATGTCTCACTATCTATTAGTTAATAGTTGAGTTGTTCAGCAACTTGTGATAATATGATTAGCCTTACAATCAGCTTATATATAAGCACAGGGAAACAAATCGAATACAATAAAATACAAAATAATTAATTTTCTCAAAATAACTTACTTTATAAAATTTAAGCCTAATAAAATCTCATAAATATTCTAAGAACTAAGCTTAATAAAGTAATAATTTAAGTCTCAAAATATATTATTACATTTGCCAAACTAATATAAAAGTCCAAATAAACAATAGCTTCTATGGAAGCTGCCTAATCTTGTAGCTCCTCTTGTTCTCACACTCGGCCTCTGGTGCACTTATAAGTTTTGATCTGACTATGCACAATCAGAATCGTTAGCAAAGTGACCGATAACTATAAACAATACTTAATCAAGGAAATATATATCATGTTAATAAATAATACTAAATATGATGAAAATCAATAAAATATAATATTAATAATTATGTGCATATCTTTAATTTATTTAATTATCATTAAACTCATTAATTAATTTATGCCCACGTCTTCACTTTAATTATGGTATTTTGGAAATACAAGTAAGTAGATAATTTAACACGTATGTATGCATCACCGTTCACCATGATAAAATGGATCAGTTAATAGTTTGGTCGGGACATATCCCACTTGAGTTCAATAGCAAATGCAATCAATACAAGAGTTCAATAGTTCATCAACTACATTCAGAGCGTTAAAAGCTTGCGAGCTTGGCTTCCCTCACTAAAATCCATGTGTTCAATCAATTTCAATTCATTGATTCAATCTTCCAATTAGATGCCAAGTGTGATGGTATATGGTTTAATGTTAATAACTAATACAATAATTATAGCACTGGAATCTCATCCGTCATTACATTTATTTACTATCAATTAGTTCAGTTTGGGTGATAGATACAACTTAATGATAAAATTAGTTCAGTATTTACTATCAATTGGTAGCTGATCCCTCATTGCATTTTTTTTTTTTTTTACTATCAATCAGTACAATATCAATATGATAACTTTCACAAAATAATAATCAAATCGATAGACATTGATATTGACAGCCCAAGGGTCTTATGTGAGCCAGATTGTTGTCCAATGGGCTTTTGCGTTGGGCCATGATCATGTGAATTATATGATAACAGTTTGAAATAGGGAACTCTTTTGTTAGATCAACTACAATTTTCAGATGGAAGAAGCTTCAATCTTACTAAGATTGATTTAGAGAAGACCAGAGCAATTTGATTTTTCATTTCATTACTTGATACTATCATACAGAATCTGGCCTTCTTCTTTATATCTGATGTCTCGCAGAAGCTTGTATTGCCTGGGAAATTCTATTCATGCACACCACTTTGCTCAAGACACACATATTTTTCAGTCGGGGATTAGTCCTTTGACTGGTTTTCACATGGGTAGGAGATTGGTCTACAAACGGGTTTAACATCGGTCGGGAATTAATTCCCAACCAGTGCAAAAACCATGATAAAAAAATAATGGAAAACTTGTGATTTTTTACAACTTTAGAAGGTAAGTATAATAAGCAAAGTGGCATGCATGAATAGAATTTCCCATACTGCCTAATTAGGAAGTTCTAAACTTTTACCAAATTTATCCATAAGGTTTTCTTTTCTCACATTCTTTTTTCATCTACTTAGCCCATAAGTTGGAAAATTGCAGAGAAGTTTGCTCACCATTTTTGCTTCTAATCTTCAACTTTGTGGAATCATATTACGGCGACAAACTACCAAATTGCCAAGTCTTTATTCCATGATACTGTAATGTAAGCTGTAAAAAATTTTTCTGAAAGCAGTTTGGTTTCAGTGACCATGATACGGTCCAGAAGGCAAGAAACGCTGAAAAAGAAATTGACCAGGAGCTTGCGTGAAATATAGCTGAGAAGTGAGAAATTAGACAGCTGTTTATTTTCCAACGTTCTAGCAATGACTTAGCTAAATCAATTGAACTTTCAGCATATTTATGGTTAACTTCGGAGACATTTTGTTTACTCTGCTTCTGATCTACTATCGGTTGAATTTCATCATTCTGGTGAACCTTTCAGTCCCCTATGATCAAAATGTTTGTACTGTAAACAATATATACAAAGAATTCAGACTTTATTTGCAACTTTAACATAACGTAGCTGTTAATACCTCTGAGATTGTGGATGACATCATACACTCCCATTCAGTAATATATAACAAACACAACAAATAAATTCAGTTCCTGATTTGTGGCTAAGTCTCTCTACGCACAAGATATTGAAAGATGACTTGATATGGAAACCACCATACGCACTTATCAAGCTTTCTTTGAAGAAGACATCTTTGGTAGCTTGTTTGTTGGTTTTCCGCCATGAAAACAGAGACCATCACTGGCATAGTAGCTCGATATCTTTGTCATGATGACCCTGTCTCAAACATAGCTTAAGTTTACATACTGCTGAAATATAAGTAGAAACTGAACTTACTCAGCGATGCAAACATAAACCATTTTGTTTTTTTCCCACATTATTTAATCAAGAAACAATCAATTGGTATTCCATATAAAGGGAACGACACCAGGAAATGCAATTGTAAAACTCAATACTCGCCACTGGGATGGACAATATAGTCGAAATTTGCATTCCACAGAGCGCCTAATAAACAATTGAATCACACTTTTCCGGGGAATCCATGGATCATAAAACATGGTCTTGTACGATTATGAAGGCACTCCTACTTCCATATTCATTATGCGCTCTGCTAGTAACAGATCATCTGGAGTCGTTACCTGCCACGGTGGATGGAGAAGATATGAGAGCTCTGCAAATGTAGTTGTAGTAATAGAAAAAGAAGGATGCCTGCAGAAGTTACTTGTCCAGGTAACTTGTAGTATGCCCATAAATTTTCATGTTTCCACTCCTTTTCACAGGCTAAATGCACATCGTGAAGGTTAAATGTTTGGCTATATATATATATATATATATATATATATATATATATATATGATTTCTGTATGTATTTAGTTAAGATCTTAACTAAGAGATATTTATCATTTGATATGACATCTGAATTTACTTAATGTCCCCAATATATGGTAGCTTGTTTGAAGATTTTGCATATGATACATTCCTCATATCTGATATTTAATACTAGAACATTGAGAAGAATTACTGCATACCTTGATATTTGTATAAGAACCTTCTGTAATGTAAACAGGATGTTTCAAGTGCTCCACAATTGATACATCATCTGTGACTTCAAGTTGGTTCCTGCAGTGAAGGTGAATAAAGAGAACTGCCACTTATGTAGATCAGCAGAGTATGTGTTCATAGAATGCTAAGTTGAGACAAATGTGCTGACTATTTTGAATTAGAAAGACAAGTTTAAAAGTAATGCACATCAAGATCAACCCAACTTGTTGCAAATGCAGCCATGCATGATACCTTTTATCTTGCAATTTCACCCAATGACAGCATATTTGATATTTCGATGCACACCAAAGAAAGCACCATGTTTAAATTCGCACAATAATCCCCACCCACCCACCCCCACACCCACAACACACACACACCAAGAACTACATCCAGCCAAAATCTATAGAATTTACAAGTAACAACAAAAATTGGCAAAATGTTCCTATATTAGGGTTTCCATTAACAAGTTTCCCCATTGAAACTGTCAGGTTAAATGTGATTCTTGTCAAAACAAAGGGTACCTGCAGAAAACAATCGAGACTATTTTCAAGTAAAAGATTATCCATTAATTGAAGAGCCTTATTTTGTGTATGTGAGAAAGTGAATGCCACCTAGTCATTGTCATAGCAGATGGTTCTCTCTGTGTGTGTGCACGCCAAGTGATGCAGAGATTCTCTTTCTTTTTTCTTTCTTATTTGTTGGGCGGCCAGGCTAGGCTGCACATCATGCAGAATTAATAACACTACAGTAGGATCTGCGCAAAATTAATACAGTTCAATAAGAGATGAGATAGATGGTGGAAGTAATTCACTCTTTCTCCAAGGGTTCAAGAGTACCTACCTACATAAAGGTAATGAATATGCAATAGAACAATTTGGAAATTAATTTGAGTTTATATGGTAAGAAAAATACTAGTTCCCATTGCATGTATTCAAAATATAGAAGTACATAATTTAAACTTAACTGGAAAATAGAATGCAGCGTTAGGATGAACCCATCATACCTGTTGACAAGTTCAAAGCCCTTTCGAAGTAGTTCAGGTTTCATAACCTACAAGAAGACAATATCAGAAGTTCTCCACTAGCCAGTTACAGTAGTCCTAATGATAATCTCTCTGGTCCTTTTCAGTGTCCATTGAGGTTTTCGCAGAGTTTTAAGAGATATTGTAACAATCCAATTTCTATCATAACTTACATTCCGGATATCAGATTAATTCCAGAGTGAGTGCATTATATTCGTCTCATTTTTCTATATTTTTAGTGATTTTCTTGAAATTTTCTGGATAGTCACTTAAAATAATATTATTTTAATTACCGGTGGGTCCTACACATTTTTGACTAGTCTCTTTTCTTTTTACTTGTTAAAATTTAATTTGACTTTATTTTTGTTAGTTTAATTAGAATTTATGATTTTAAACAACTCTAAAAACCTATTATTACTAGTCATTTATCATGTACCTATTTTTTCTTTATTCACCCATACCTTACCTTCACCATGCTAGTATTTTGGCAAGCATGACAAGCCTTCCTCTTACCCCCATATCTCTCCTTTGTCTGTTATATCTTTTTTCTCATTTTCCTTTTATTTATTCTCCTCATCAGTTATTCTCTCTCCTTTATTTTTCATTTCTCTCTTTCTCTTTTTTACTCCAACTCCCAACAAGAAGAACAAGAAAAGAGAAGAAAAAGAAATGGAAAAAAAAAAATCTTTAGCCTCAAAATAGGCATACCTTCCCTAACCCATCAAGACAAGTAGAATCACATCCATTCTTATGATTTTATTTTGTAACTAAAATTTTACATAGCCAATTTAGAATATTGATTTGTTTAAATTTAGAAAGGTGATATTTTTATACAAAATTCTGATGATTATTTTAAATATAAAAATATGATTCTTACACTCTACTATATATTTATGTATTAAATTTGCTACTTTCCAAACTATGAAATCATATTAGAATTTAGAAAATCAATATGTTATTAAAGTAATCGTTATAATAGTGTTAAGCCTATTTAATTCCCATCTTTACAATTTAATACCCACTTACCTAATATGTGTTTATATTCATAATTTATATACATGATCATCCTAGGTATTTTTACATCTTAATATTCACTTACATACGTGTTTATATATATACTTGTATTTATATGTAGTTTACAAATATGATCATTTCCATAATATTCATTTTAACATTCTATACTCCATCATACTTTCCTTGACATATATATACTAGTTGCTTGTACAAAGTACATGAAAATATGTCGAAATTTCCTTATTAGTACATACACATGTCTTAATAATGCCATGGATCCTGACTTGCATGTTAACTTGATTTTGACACGGACCACATTTTGTTTGTTACTAGACATGTGTATGTAGAAATCTTGACATGATTGGTTCATCATATTCCGGATTGATTTCCATGTAATATAACTTGAAATCTTGGGTTATGAGAGAACTAAAGGGTGGACAAATATTATATCATGAAAAATTTAGGATAGGTTGCGCAACCATAATAGGGATCCATCCGCGGGGGCGCCCGGATAGTACTGAGCCATCATCTCTTGTTTAGTCCATATTGGTGGAACGACCGATTACTCAGTATCGGTATCTGCTTAAATGCTTAGCGGCACGGCTGGTTCAGCGCCAGCATCTTGGCTGGGCGCCGGTATGCATGGGTAGTTTCACGATACGAGTCTATTTTCTTCACCATTTAGTTTAAAATATAAACTAAAATAAGATATTAATTTAGACTTGATATCAGTGTTCAAAAAAACGCTCTATGCGGCCGCATATGCGGCCGCATATGCGTTTGCGGAGGGAAAACGCATGGAAACGGGCGAAATCGCCCTGTCAATGCGGACAGGGCGATTATGCGTTCCTATGCGGATTATGCGGCCGCATAATCCGCATAGGAACGCCTAATCGCCTGGCGGGTTAACGGGTTTTCAGCAACTTTTTAAAAAAAACCCGCACCCGATATTCACCCGACCCGCACCCGAATACTTAAATCCCTCCTCTTCCCTTTTCTTCGCGACCCGAGTCTTCGTTCGCGGAAAAATTTATCCCCAAAAAAACCCTAATTCCCAAATTCCCTCCCCTCCGATCCCAAATCTCCTCTGATCTTCCTTTCCCGCGATCAGACGATCGGTCGATCGTTCCTTTCAACGTCGACCCTGAAATTTTTTTCTTCACCGACCCGTTAGATCAATCGTCCGGTCGATCGCTGATCCTTTGTAGGAATCGGTCGATCAACTCTCCGATCATCAATCCCTAGTGCCTTAACCACCTCCAATCATCAATCCATCAAGTCCCCAGAGTCCGATCATCAATCCCGTGGTCCTCCCCCCTCCGGCGACCGCAGCTCCTCTCCGGCGGTAAATTTTTTTTTTTACTTTCTTCTCTAGCTGTTTCTACTCCTGTTTAATTTCATTTGTTAAATTTTTTGTGAGATTTTTTTGTTTTTTTTTTAACTATTCTAAGGGTTAGGCATACGGTTAGGGTAAGGGATTTTTTTTCATTTTCTGATCAGTGAGCTAACTTTTTTTAAAAATTTTGTATGTTAATTTGAGCTTACCAATTTATTTTGATAGTAAAAATTGATGATTAAAAAATTTTTTTTTTTCTGTTACAGTGACTAGCCGAGTGAGCTAATTAATTTTTTTAAATTTTGATTGTTAATTAAAAAAAACTGTAAATTTGATGATAATTTCTGTTACAGTGTTTGATGATAATTTCTGTAAAATTAAAAAAACAGCCGAACAGTGAGCTCATTTTCTGAACAGTGAGCTAATTAATCTTATGATGGTAAAAATTGATGATATAAAAAAAAACTGTAAATTTAAGTTACAGTTCCTGTAGCTGAGCAGTGAGCTAATTAATTTATTTAAATTTTGTATGTTAATTTCTGATAAGTGACAGTGAGGTTTCCAATTTCTTTTGAATTTTGATGGTAAAAATTGATGATTAAAAAAATTTAATTTCTGTGACAGTGACTGTAGCTGATCAGTGAGCTAATTTTTTTTTTACATTTTGTTTGTTAATTTTTGATGAATGACTGAAATTTTAAATGTCGCTGATCAGTGAGCTTTAATCAGCTTGCTAGAGACATTCTGTATATGCCAATCAATGATAGTGAGAGTTTACTGTTTCTCTTAATGATGATGTAGGAATTTCTTTAAGTCAGATAAGTTTGTATGTCATCATCAATGGCCTCAAATTCAAGTAGTTGTGGACGGCCAAATCCATCAAGTGAGGAAGATAGCCAGATTCCATTAAAACCATCAGGATCAAATGACATTGGGTGGAATTATGGCAGGCTAATAAAGAGAGGATCTTATAATGATGTGAAATGCATCAAATGTAATAAGATTGTGAAAGGGGGAATAAATAGATTGAAACAACATGTTGCAGGAGTTGGAGGAGAAGTATCAGCATGTGTGCTTGCCACAGATGAAGAGAGGCGTATATGTAGGGAGAACTTGGAGGGAATCAAGAAGAAAAAAGTTGACAAGCGGAAAGCTGATTATGAGCTCCGGGAAGAGGTGCAGATATCAGTGGAAAGAGAGAGAGAAGAACCCGAACTCACTGGAGATCACAGGCCCCGTGTTAGTGGTCCATTGAACAGACTGGTGGATGAAGGTAAATGGAAGCAAACAGTTATCAATGAAGGAGAGAGAAGGAAGTGGAAGGAGCTGGCACATGATTATGCGGCCATGTGGGCATATGCCAAAGGAATTCCTTTTAACACTTTCGACTGTGAGGAGTTCGATCAGTTTTGCGAGGCTGTTGGCAAGCACGGTCCAGGGTATAAGGGGCCCAGTCAATATCAATTGAGAGTGCCTCTCTTAGATAAGGCATACAAAAAAATTGAAGACAGTTTAGAGAAGTCAAAGGAAGCGTGGGATGAATATGGCTGCAGTATTTTGACTGATGGATGGACTGACAGAAAGCATAGAAGTATTATGAATTTATGTGTCCATTGCAAGAGCGGCACATGCTTCATTAAATCAATTGAGGACTCAGCCAATGCACATACTGGCGAATACATATTGAATTGGGTGGAAAACTGCATCAAGGAAGTGGGTGAGAAGCGCGTGCTGCAAGTGGTTACTGATAACCACCCATCCAATATGGCAGCAAAAAATATGTTGAAGGAAAGAAGGCCTAATATATTTTGGACCAGTTGTGCAGCCCACACTATAGATCTCATGTTGGAGGGTATTGGTAAGATACCAAAATACAAAGCGGTGATTGAGAAGGCAAGATCAATGACAGTTTTTCTTTATGCACATCACAGTACTCTGGCTTTGATGCGCTCATTTACAAACAGGAGAGAGCTTGTTCGTCCAGGAATCACCAGATTTGCCACCACCTTCCTAAGCTTGAGCTGTCTGGTAGACAAAAAATCACAGTTGGCTGCTATGGTTTCTTCAGATAAATGGGATAACAACAGATGGTCCAAAACAGAGAAGGGCAAGTCAACTAAAGCCACAATATATTCTGACTCCTTTTGGAAAGATATTAAAGAGCTTCTGAAGGTATATACTCCTTTATTTAAATTGTTGAGAATTGTTGATGCTGATCGTAGACCTTCAATGGGTTTTGTATATGGAATGCTGGAAGATGCAAAGGATGAGATCAAAGCTGCTTGCAATCGAAAGGAGTCTGCATTTAGACCAATTATTGATATAATTGAGAAAGAATCCAGGGGCAGACTTGATAGCATATTGCATTTGACGGCATATTATCTTAATCCCTATTATTATTATAGGGATAAGACAGTCCAAGATAATACACTAGTAATAAATGCCGTCATGCATTGCATATGCATATTTTATCCTGAGCATGACATCCAAGATCAGATTGGCTCGCATGAATTAATTGTCTACAAAAATAAGGGGGGACTTATGGGGAGTGGCATGGCGGAAAGGTATCGAATGAGCTTTAATGGCACGGATAATTTTGATCCAGGTAAACTTTATATATGAAATTTAAAATAATTTAATATTAAATTATATTCTTTTTAATTGTTAACATATTGTTATATGTTGCTTTAATAGCTCATTGGTGGGATTTTTATGGAGGAGAGGCACCAAAGCTTCGACAAATAGCAATTAAGATCCTAAGTTTGACAAGTAGCTCTTCAGGATGCGAGAGAAATTTCAGTGTATTTGAAGGGGTAAATGCAAAATACTACATTAATACTACAATGATTATATATTTTATAATTTTCAATTACATTAATTTCAGAGTTAACACTCTAACTGTTTCTTTTATCTTGTGTAAAATCATATATAAATTTATAGATACATACAAAGAAGAGAAACAGGCTGGATGCTAAGAGGTTAAATGATCTCTTTTTCGTTCAGTTTAACAAAAAAATGGCACAGAAAAGGAATGCAAAGAAGAAAGATGGAGATAGTAAGGATGTGCTGATTGCTCCAGATGATTCCAGAGCTTTGCACTGGAAAGATGAATTTGTTAGAGAAATAGAGAACGATGACGAAGAGGAGATCTTCCCTGGTTCCGGCTTGACCTGGGATCTTGTTGCTGCGGCGAGTGGAGCTAATGAAGATAGACTCAGGAGGAGCAAAAGGACACTAAGAAGGAGAGCTGCAGCAGGAAGCAGAGCTCAAGAGAGTTCATCCAGTGCAGTTGTTGAAGATCTTCCTGAACATGATCAAGCTATAGCTGTTTTAGAAGAAGAGGGTGATGATGCGAATGACGATGATGATAGTTCTGAGGAGGAGTTGGGAAATAATGTTCAATATGAAGATGACAATGAGGAATAGTAGAGAATTTGTTGAGTGGGATGAACTGTTTTTGAAAAAAACTTGTATTATTTTTTGAATATGTAAAACTAATTACTTATGTAGTTGACACAAACATGTATTAGCAATGTGTGGTTGTCATATGTTCATTTGTACATGCATTCTTCATTTTTATGTGTTAAAACTTTCTTATATATCATATAAATTGATTCTCATTTAATTTTTCTTTTCGATTTGCAGGTGAGTGACGTTTTTGATCCATACATACATGCGTCGTTCTTTTTTTTACATTGGGAGTTAAGAGATAAGTCTTTTTATCTTTTTATTTTCTTATGTAGAGCCAGTTTATATTCATTTTATTTGCTTATGGTTATTATTTATAATTTTTTAGAGTTTTATAGCATTAATATATCCATTTTTTAATAATTATTATATTAATATATATTAAAATATTAATATTCCGCATAATTCCGCGTAATCCGCATAATCGGCGCGTAATCCGATTATGCGTTATGCGGTGCTGGACCGCACGCATACTGAAAACGAATTTTTGAACATTGCTTGATATGCATGTATATCACTGCTTGATATTGTTACTTGATTGTTTAATATTTTCCACACATGCGCATAGTTTCATATCCACACTAATATTTTACTTATTTATTTATATTACACGCTCCCTACTTTTTATTGTTTTACTTGTCGAGTTTGACCGTGAGCTACTCCACACGCTCAGGTACTGAAAATGTGAGCGAGAATCCGTCATTGCTCGACCCGTACTTTCTAGAGCAGGCCGAGCAGCAGTAGATTTCTAGGCCTCCACCTTTTATATTTTTAAATTTTGTATGTATCACTCTTTTGAGGGCTTAGTTTTTAACTTTTGTATCAGAATTGTACTTATTACTTTTTATCTTAAATATGTATATATCTTTTTTTATATGGTAGTATACTAACTTCCAAAATCCTAATAAATGACTAGTATTTAGTTTAATTCATTTCTGCTTTTACCAGTGTTTTAAATATCGGATACCGGTCTCGTACCGGTCAGTCAAATTACATACCGGTTACCGGATACCGGGCGGGATATCGGGATATGACCCTAAATACCGGAGTGTCATATCGGCGTCATACCAGTTAAAGAATAATCATATAATTGGCTATATAGAACATAATAAAATACATAAAATAAGTTTATAGTACTTACATTGGCTTATTTATATTCAACTTACGAATTTGCAGATACCGTTTAGAACGTTCGCATATGCACAAAGCGACATACAATCATAAAATTAAGAAAAATAAGTTTTCAAGAGAAAAAAAAAGTGTTTCTACAGTACATAAGTGATATAATTAATAAAATTACAACATTGTCCTTTAAATGAGTTTATTTGAAACATACTGGAAACTTTAAATATCAATCTTTACAACATATTTTCTTAATTCTACTGATCAGGTCTGCCTAAACTCTAGTTATTGACGTAGATGGAATCTCATGAAAAGTGAATATAGCATGAAACAAAATCAGTGAATACATAATTACATATAAATAATAAATACTCAAAATTCACACAAAATCATTCCTTGAATCACTGATTCAGTGTGAATCAGTGACTTGAATCACTGATTCACACTGAATCAGTGATTCGGTTCACTGATTCACACTAATCAGTGAACCGAATCACTGATTCAGTGTGAATCAGTGATTCAAGAAATCACTGTAGACTACCCCTACCCGCAGGTTCACTGTTCAGCCCTCCCAATTTAACAATTCCCCTCAAATTACACCAAAAAAAAAAAATCCAACATAAATCGCAATCAATTAAACCTAAATAGCACAATTATAAAAGAAATTGAAGAAATTTATAATTCTAAATCAAATTTAAATTAAGAAAACAAACTGCACTTACCTGGCCGGCGGCGACTGCTCCACTGGCGAACGACGAGCACCCTTCGAAGACTCCCAGAGCTATGGAGAGCGGAGAAGAAAGATAGAGAGAACACGAAAGAGATTTATAGTAGAGTTCGGCCGTTCGGCTCGATCGGTCGACGATCGAGGAGAGAGAACGAGAGAGAGAGCCAGAGAGTGGAAGAAAATGAATCGGAGAGAGATTTATGGCGGATTTGGGGAAATTTGGGGTTAGGGTTAGGGTTAGGGTTTTGGTCGCGGGAGGGAGCCTCGGATCGCCGGGAGAGAAAGAGAGAGAGAGTACGCGAAAAAATAGATTTTTTTTCCCCTCCCGACCCGTTTTATATCTTAACAGGTCGAATCTGAACGGGTTATTGGGTTTAAACCGTAACCAAAACCCAATAACCGATATTATTAAATACCGGCCGGTATTATATATATCGATACCGGCCGATATATCGCCACGTGGCCGATATATCGGCCCATACCGGTCCAAAACGATATACGGTAAAAAAATGCCCATATCGTCTCGTTTCTTCAATTTTAACGATATATCGGCCGATATACCGGTATATCGGCCGATATTTAAAACACTGGCTTTTACATACTTATAGGTCTTGTGCACGTCAACTTACACGTGCCCATCGGTAACACACTCCGTTTCCGTATACCTCCGGAAAATGGGGCATTACTAAGTGGTATTAGAGCTCTAGGTTAATATACGATATCTTTAGGACTACTGCCATATATAAACATGTCCATTAATTTTTCTTTGATATGAAATTTTATCTTGGTTCTATTACTAGTTGATTTCTATCTTACCTTGTTCTTTTATTCACACCATATCTATCTTTTGATTTTCTATATATCTAGTTTTGAACTTCTGCTGTTAGAGTCCTACTGAGTTGACATGATAATTATAGAGATTAACTCTCTGTCGACAATAATTACAGTCAATTATTAGAACTATAACAAGTGGATTTATGAGATACTTCATATTATTTGTAACTGTTGATTTCTAACCTAAATTTTATGCTTTCACTATTGAGTTTTTACCTGTTGGCATGGCAATAATTGATCTGCAGACAATTATTGCATCTATTCGCAAGGATCTTAATAAGTAAGACTTACGGGATTATTTCCATCATATACCTTTGATTTATTATCCCACTAGTTTAGATGGCATGACAAGTTAGTTAGCTTTTAGCTATTTTCTGATCGAACTATTTTCTCAATAACCACATCCCTATTGATTAATTGATATCTTATTAGTCCAATTAATTTAATTAAATTTCGAGAACGAAATTTTTCATAAGGAGGGTAGGATGTAACAACTCAATTTCTATCATAACTTATATTTCGGGTGTCGAATTAATTCCACAGTGAGTGCGTTATATTCGTCTCATTTTTCTATATTTTTGGTGATTTTCTTGAAATTTTCTGGATAATCACTTAAAATAATATTATTTTAATCACCGGTGGGCCCTACATATTTTTGACTAGTCTCTCTTCTTTTAACTTGTAAAAATTTAATTTGATTTTATTTTTGTTAGTTTAATTAGAATTTATGATCTTAAACAACTCTAATAACCTATTATTACTAATCATTTGTCATATACCTATTTTGTCTTTATTCACCCATACCTTACATTCACCATGCTAGTCCTTTGGCCAAGCATGACAAGCCTTTCTCTTACCCTCATATCTCTCATTTGTCTATTATATTTTTTTCTCTCTTTCTTTTCATTTATTCTCCACATCATTTATTCTCTCTTATTCATTTTTCATTTCTCTCTTCCCCTTTTACTCCAACTCTCAAGAAGAAGAATAGGAAAAGAGAAGAAAAAGAAAAGAAGAAAAAGAAGTTCTTTAATCTCAAAATAGACTTACCTTTCCTAACTCATCAAGCAAAGTAGAATCGCATCCACTCTTATAATTTTATTTTGTAACTAAAATCTTTTATAGTCAATTTAGAATCTTAATTTGTTTAAATTTAGAAAGGTGATATATTTATATAAAATTCTCTATGATTATTTTAATTATAAAAATATGATTCTTACAATCTACTCCAATGTTTAAACTAACGATAACGGTAACGTAACATTTTGTCTTTGTTAGGTTATACAACATATAACGTAACGCATAACGTGCATTACATGATTTTCTATTTATTTAATTAAAAATAAATAAAACTATATAAAATAAATTATATAAATCGAAAATTGAATTAAAAATTCTAAAAGAAAACATAAAAAATTATATCTCAGTATTAATTCTAAATTTCTAACAGTTTCATAGTAATTCTCATATTTATCTTCATAAATTAAATTACATTCACACCCATAATTTCAGTCATAATCTAAATAAGAAAATAATAAGATTTCAAATTTATTTTCAATTATTATCAATATTATAATTTATATTTTGTAATGCTTAATTTATGTTATTTTTAATTATTTATTTTAAATTAGCTGGGAATTCAATTTAATCAGCAAGTAAGAAATTTCAGTAATTGAAAAGAAATTATAACAAAAAAAAATTCAGTAATTGAAAAGAACTTATAACAAGTAAATAATAATGTACAAGTTAATAATACCACAAGCAATCAAATAAGCAAACAGCAAGCTGTCAAGTAAAAAAACTATAGCAATTCGCTAACAATCAAAATAAATAATCGAAATCAATATAAAAACTATTTAAAAATTATTGTAAATAACGTAACATAACGTAATTTAACGTAACGTAACGTAAAATAACGTAACATAATGCACCGTTACAATGCATTGAGTTATTTTCGACTGTTAAGTAACGTTGGCTTTCTGTTAGGTTTTATAACGCAACATAACGGGTTTCATAACGCATTATTTTCAACATTATTCTACTCTATGTTTATGTATTAAATTTATGATTTTATTTATGGTTTCCTATACTTAAACTATAAGTTACAAACTTAAACTATATATTTTATTTTGAAATTACAAAAAACTATCTTTATGAATGTTCATCATATTTGGATATATATTTAATTTTTCATATAAGTTCTTCATGTATAATGCAATGATTTTAAATCATTTTCCACTTGCCATTAGAACATAGGTGTGTATATTTATATATATATATATATATATGTATATATATATATATTTATATATTTATATATTTATATATTTATATATTCATAATCATATTTTAGAAAGAAGGTTTCAAATAAGTTTCTACATTAAATTATTAAAATATTTTTTTTATACGAGATATTATGTTAGGTCATAATTATTTTTATGTTAATCCATGTTTACTTGAAAAATATATATATTAGTAAGATTTAATAAATTTGTTATTTTCCATACTATGAAATCATGCTAGAATTTAGAAAATCAATATGTTATTAAAGTAATCGTTATAATAGTGTTAAGTCTATTTAATTTCCATCTTTATAATTTAGTACCCACTTACCTAATATGTGTTTATATGCATGATTCACATACATGATCATCTTATGTATTTTTACATCCTAATATTCACTTACATACGTGTTTATATGTATACTTGTATTTATGTGTAGTTTACATACATAATCATTTCCATAACATTCATTCTAACATTCTATACTCCATCATACTTGCCTTGATATATATATATACTAGTTGCTTGTACAAAATCCATGAAAATATGCCAGATTCTCATTATTAGTACGTACACATGTTTTGATAATGCTATGGATCCTGACTTACCTATTAACTTAATTTTGACATGGACTACATCTTACTTATTACTAGACATGTGTATGTAGAAATCTTGACATGATTAGTTCATCATATTCCGGATTGATTTCCATGTTATATAATTTGAAACCTTGGATTATGGGAGAACCAAACGATGGACAAATATTGTATCGTGAAAACTTTAGGATAGCTTGCGCAACCAAAATAGAGGCCTATCCGCGGGGGCGCCCGGATGGTACTGAGTCATCATCTCTTATTTAATTCATATTGATGGGACGACCGATTACTCAGTATTGGTATCTGCTTGAGTGCTTAATGGCACGGTTGGTTCAGTGCCAGCATCTTAGCCGGGTCTCGAGTATGCACGGGTATTTTCACGATACGAGTCTATTTTCTTCACCATTTAGTTTAAAATATAAACTAAAATAAGATATTAATTTAGACTTGATATGCATGTATATCCCTTCTTGATATTGTTACTTGATTGTTTAATATTTTCCACACATGTGCATACTTTCATATCCACATTTATATTTTACTTATTTATTTATATTACACGCCCCCTACTTTTTATTGTTTTACTTGCCGGGTCTGACCTTAAGCTCCTCCACAGGCTCAAGTACTGAAGATGTAAGCGAGGATCCGCCATTACTCGACCTGTACTTTCCTAAGCAGGCCGAGCAGCAATAGATTCCTAGGCCTCCACTTTTGTATTTTTAGATTTTGTATGTATCACTCTTTTGAGGACTTAGTTTTAACTTTTGTATCAGAATTGTACTTGTTACTTCTTATCTTAAACATGTATATCTTCTCTTTTATATGGCAATAGACTAACTTTCAAAATCCTAATAAATGACTAGTATTTAGTTCCATTCATTTATGTTTTTACATACTAATAGGTCTCGTGCACGTCGACTTACACGTGTCCACCGGTAACGCACTCCGTTTTCGTATCCCTCCAGAAAATAGGGCATTACATATATTAATTTTACTTCTAAGCAAGCTCAAACTCCATGGTAAGTCCCATCATACCCTCTAGAAAGAGTGAGGGAAAGACTACTTAGGGTGTAAATTTGTTAAAATTAACCCTTATCAAGGATATAAAAGGAAATGAATTGTTAAACATTTTTTCGACTGCTAACAAAATGACATACATTGGACCAGAAAAGAAATGCTAAAAGCTCACTTTAAATACCAAGGGAGTAGCATTTAATTTCTATCTAGACAATTGAAGCAATAACCTGTGGTGTTTGCATCTCCCAAAGTGTTTTCCTGTCGAGGGTTTTTACTACGAAAGATTTGTTGTCAGCCTGCAAAATGCAGCAGTAAGGACAATAAGAAAATGCGGACAATAAGAAAATGCAATCGACGTGAGGCATAAGTTGATAATGGTCCTAGTTGTGCCAAATGGAAATTAGTTCTCTTTTAAAAAGGTTCTGTTGATGACTAAACAGCATGCTACAATGTTAAAATTATTACAGTGTGTAATGTATGGAAGGCCAAAATGACACATAGCAAGACCGAAATAATAAGCATTTCAACAGATTAGTTGAACACGCATCCAAAAACAGAATGGGATCACAAGTAAAGGACAGAAACTTATGAAATAATTACACATACCTCCTTTATAGTAGCTTTAACCGGAACTCCAAGAACAGCTGCCCCGTGCAGCCAACCATCTTTCAGAACCTGGCAATCGAACAAGTACACCTGAAGTTACATTCTAAGGAGCAACTCCATAGCATAAATTTACCATTTGAAGAAGAAGAACCTGCAAGCAACAAAAGAAGCTAAGGTATTTGAAGTTCTACCCATAGTACACGCAGAGTAATATTTTTAAAAAACAAAAACCTCTTTTAAATGTGTAAAAGGAAATGGTCATGTAGCTATTTTGACACATTTTATACAACAACAACAACAACTAAGCCTTTTATCCTAAGTACTTGAGGTAGGCTACATGAACCAAAAGAGAATCACGCCGGATCGATCACGTTGATAATCCTTCGCCATTCATTTCTATCAAGTAATATATCCTTATTTAAATCTTTAGTATCCATATAGTTTGACACATTTAATATAAGATTAAAATCATAAATTTTCAAGAATTATATATTTATATAACTTGTGGACACTTTTAGTAGCAAACCCTTCTCCCATGGATTTAATATCAGTTAATGGAATTTAGGTCATGTGTATTGCTTGGAAATACTCTTGAGATCTCAGTATACAAACATGAAAGTCATTCTGACAACAGTTTATGAATTATGAGACATCAATCACCAAAAATCTACAAACAAGGTCACAGCTACAGCCATGCTTGCTTGCAAAAGCATGCATAAAGATAACCTTATATTAAGGTAAATTATGTAAGTAAATCTATGTTTTAGTAAGGAGAACCTCAAAGCATAGAATTTGAACAAAGAAATTAATATATACTGCTTTTAACAAGAAAGGCATAAAGCACATAAAAAACATCCTGGACATAGATAGAAAAATAAATGTTGTCTTGGAGAGACCATCCACACTATCATTGACAGAGACACTAAGATAGTATGAGGGAATCAGGTGTGGGTGTGCGTGTGTATGTGTGTGTGTGTGTTTTGTTGGGTTGGGCGGTGGCTGTGAGGGGTGGGTCGGGTTTGTAGGGGTGTGGTGGTTTGGGAATCAGTTTGTGACACCAATAATTTAAACTTATTGCTTACTAGTGAACTAGAGCTATTATGAGCAGAGGTCAGCTTCAGGATAATTGAGATAGCCGCTAAAGCCACGACAACAAGAGCAGCAGGAAAGCCTTTATTGTAAAGACGGTCAATACACAAAATAATAAAAACAGGAGATCAAGGTGAAGTAGTAAAAAATACAAAAATGCTGCTAAACTTAATTCTGAATTTATACTAGCTAAATGAATTATTATAACTTGGTCGCTAATAACTTCTGCAAATCAGCTTATTCCTTGTGAACATTCACACACAAACATTCTCACAATCCACATACAAGAGGTCTGGTGAAAAGATATCCTAAAATGAAGGGATTTCCTTCTCAAACTCCCAATTAAATTATTGTCTTTCTTAAGAAGAAAATCTTGATATATGTTGTAAAGAAGATCTAACACAACAAATTCAAGACCTAAGCGTAATCGAGACAATTTCTTTTTAGGGAATATGGAAATCAAATTCTGTGGCATTACAGGAATGTCACCAACCATAAGGAGTTTAGCAGTAAATAATTCATCAGCACAAGAGCTCTATAGTTGATCGCTGATAGTATAATAAGCTGTAAATATAAAATAATACCACATAATGACAGTGCATGAAAAACCTAGCTGAAGAATAAACATGTTATAAGAATACATCAAGTGGTCTAAGAAAGAGAGATCGAGAGTTTTAGCAACTTCTCACCCAGGATTAAACCGCTATCTTTTTCTACGCCTAAAATAACATACTTTCCGCAAACATTTTCAAAAATGGAAGAAGTTTTGGAACCACTGGGAACTAGATATCTTTCTCTTGACACTAAGCTGAACAAGTTGCGCTTAAAGATGTGGATCATTGATGGGATGGCCTGAAAAGGAGTCATAAAAGTTCCATGTAGTTCTCACAGTAAAATTCTGTAAGTACATAAGCGAGTGCAGTTCTCATGCATGTGCAGAGGACAGCTTTACGATTCCAAGTCATAAGTTGCTTGTTTATTCCCATCTACCAATATCAATGTTATGCAAAAAAAAAAAATTGGGCAATCCACTCTACGGGCTTAAATTTACATATTCCAAAGCTTTATCAGAAAAGGGGAAATTTGGTTTAACCCCCTACCTTTTAAGCATATTTGGATTAGACCCCGTATCCAAAGATGTTATATGGGAGACCCCTATTTCCCAAATAATTTGGGAAAACCCTTTCAACTGATTTTACATGTGTCTTAACAAATTATCTTGTGTGTGTGTGTGTATACACATATACATATACATATACGTATATATGTATGTGTGTGTGTATACATACATATACATATATATATATATATATATATATATATATATATATATATATATATATATATATATATATAGAAAAATATTCATATCTTTCAAAAGAAAGTAGTTATGATTAAAGTTCTACTATATTTGGTAGTCCATATTATTAAATATAAGAATTACTCTGAGTGATCACATTTTCTACTTAACTAGTTGTATTTTAATTTATTCATTTTCATAATAAACCATTGAGAATTTAATATCAATTGTTAAAAAAATTCAAACTAAAAAATTATTATTATGTTTTTGAATAATTCCTAACCACCAATTAATTAAATAATGCAAAACAACCAATTGTCATATTCCTTTGTACTCTAAATTTCTTTTGATCTATTTTACTCATTATAATTTATAAAGAAAATGTTTTCAATTTTTGTCTTTATTTCTTTTTCAAGAATTTTTTTTAGAGAATTAAAAATAACACATATTCTCCAAATAAATGATGAAAACAGGACATTTATATTTAAACTAGAAATAAAATTATTCATCCAAATATAATCTTCCACAATTTTATGAAAAAAAACCCTTAAAATACATGTTAGCAGAGCTTCAGGGTTTTATGAATTTTTTTGGACTTGAGTTTGTACAAAATAACTTATTCAGGTGAGAGGCTTAATCCAAATGTGTTAAAGTGGAGGCTTAAACAAAATTTCCCCTAAAAATACCATGCATTTCGAAGGCCTCCCTCGTCTAGTGGTTGCAAAGAGAACTGTTTAAAAATATCATGCATTTTGAAGGTCTCTCTCATCGAGTCGTTGGAAAGTGAACTGTTTTCTAAAAACAAAACTAAAAAATTCACGCTTTATAAGTTGGGCAATACCAATTAGTGGTTTTTCTATTTACCAAAACTACATACCTTAAAGAGTTTAATAATGGGAAATCAGGTGTTATGAGGACTTCTAACTCGTGAATGATGAGACTGCTTTACTTCTATTTTCGGAAAACCTTTAATTTGCCAACAACTTATGCATAAGAAAATGCTTCAAAAATTGCATATTACATAAATTTTGAACTATGTAAATTGAAGTGAACTTAGTGGATTATACAACTCCTTTGCATAACATGCACTTAGGTACTCATCTCCATAACTAGGTAATCATACCCTAATTGTCCCCCAACCCCCACCTCACCCTATTCTCATACATGAGTATGTTTACCTCTGCCCCCACATATACTTAGGTACATGCATAGATATGTAAGTATGTCTGTGTACATGTGTATGTATCTGTACACAAAAGTGATCCTACTATTGTCTGGAGTAGTTATAGGGACATATCTCCCATCTGAAGATACTGCAAAGTGTTTTAACATCTCCTAGGCTACAAACTTCAGTTCTTCAAACTGGAATTAGACAAATAATTAAAACAAGCATATAAAATACTCGGTTATTTGGAATAAATTAAGAAGCACGCACACGCCGCTGAAGATGTCGTGTCCATGTCGGGCACGTACCCAACTCAGACATGCCATAAATAACCAAAAATCATGTCGGACACGTCATGCGACGTGTCCGATAAAATAAAAGAAAAAAATGCCGTGTCATTGTCATATCCGAGCTTCTTATAGATTTTGCTAAAAAAATGAGTTAAATAGTCTAAAAAATCGAAAATAAAAATTACTAGATTGGTAATATCTATAGGCATAGTTAACTATATGAAGCTATACTTTAGTATTTTCTTATGGACATGAGTTTTATTTGTTTTCTATGTTTGAAAAAAATAATTTTTTGTATTCATATTCTACACTGATCTATATTCACTTCATCACCTTTTCTTTTTATCTCTTTACTTATAGAAGGTTAGGGAGAGATACAGATGCATGGTTGATGGCAAGACTTGTCTTTTGTAAAGATATACAAATCTATACATCGTCATACTTTCGTTTTGGATATTTTAGTAAAATTCTTAATGTTAATAATAGAAATGTATAAACTTATATTTATATTTTTTTCTGTGTCCTTGTTGTGTCTGTGTCCTCCATTCTTCGCAAATGCTATGTCCCGTGTCCATATTCGAATCCATGTCCGTATCCGTACTTCCAAGGAATAAAATTCCATTGTACAACATGTTTATTAATTTAGATATCAATCATTCATAAATATGGCAGAATCGTGTCATTTATAAGAATATAGCATGAAATTTACAGACTGGCATGATGTTTGGACAAGGACATTGACAAGAACAGCCATTTTACATCTAGGCTGATCTAGGTATTACACAGATGGATCTTGTATCCCACCATTTAGCCTTTTTTTGTGCAACCTGTGCACCTAAATTGAACCTATGAACAAAAAACACGGATGCAACTCTCAACACATGAAAGCAGCTTTCATCTACATGAGCATGGGATAGAGTTCTTTCCATATTTCTAAATGATCCACATTGCAGTGAAGGGGCATAATGCATGACATGGGCTGCTTTGCTTTAGAACATACATTATCTTCATGCAAAAATGGAAAGCAATGAATCTATTAGAACAAACCATTCAGATGCATAGATCAAATGATTTGCATTGCTTTCACTAACTTATGCAGAGAGAAAATACAACATATCAAGCAATTTTAACTTTTGAATAATAGCACATAGTAAAGTTTCAATGATGTAAGGTGTCACTAGTAAAAAAGACATTGCAATGGTAGATTTATGTAGATACCTTTCCAATATCACAAGATGAAACTAGAGGCCTAGCAGAATCATGGATGCATACGAGTTCTGAACTTCCATCAATTTCCTGTGAAATATCAAAAGAAGAGAAAAAAAAAATATGACCATTCTTGTTACTAATCAATAGACATACAAAGAGAGAAGAATAAGTGAACACTCAACAACTAAGAAGTTAAGGATCAAGAAAGAATAGCATGAACAGAAATGTTTCAGGTCTTCCTCACTGAAATCAATAACATACAACAAAATGAACACCCCGATGAACAAGCACTTTCAAATTCTAAAAGTAAAAACAGAGGTATTTGACAGAGAAGCAGGGCAGCCTTTTGAGCATTTGATGAAAAGAGAGATGATGACATTTAATAAAATGAATTATGATACAGCTTGTTAAAGGGATGACATTTTTGTACAATAATTCAAAATTAGAAGGATAATATATATATATATATATATATATATATATATATATATATGAAAATATCAATAAGACTTGGATAAATATGTTATTTCTGAAAAAACATAAGGATATATCAAATACAACAACAACAACAACAACTAAGCCTTTTATTCCAAGTACTTGGGGTAGGCTACATGAACCAAAAGAAAATCACGCCGGATCGATCACGTTGATAATCCTTCTCCATTTATTCCTATCAAGTAGTATCTCCTAATTTAAATCTTTAGAATCCATATCTTTTCATATCATCTCTATCCATATTTTTTTCGATCTTCTTTTCGCTCTTTTAAATTCTCATATATTGATAAGCTCCCTTCGTCGAACTGGTGCATTTGTAGCTCTACATTACACATGACCAAACCATCGTAAGCTATTTTCTCACATCTTAACATCGATGGGGGCTTTACTAACCTTAGCACGAATATCTTCATTTCTCACTTTATCTCTCTTAGTGTTGCCACATATCCAGGGAAGCATGCGCATCTCTGTTACACTTATCTTCTGTGAATGACGTTTCTTTATAACCCAGCATTTCATGCCATATAATAAACCTAGCCTATAGCAATTCTATAAAAATTTTCCTTCAGCCTTAACGGAATGTTACAATCACATAAAATTCTTATTGTACTTCTTCATTTCAACTAGCCAGCTTGTATTTATGATTGACATCATTATCGATCTCTCCATCGTTCTGAATAATAGAACCTAAATATCTAAACTGACTGCTCATTTGTATCTCATGCCCATCCAGTATTACAACACTATAGTCTAGGATCTATTCTTTACTAAATTTACACTCCACATACTCTATTTTAAACCTACTCAATTTAAAACATCTAGATTCTAATGTGTGCCTTCATAACTCTAACTTGGCATTCACCGCTGCTCTTGTCTCATCAACTAAAACAATGTCATCAGCAAATAGCAAACACCAAGGTATCTCATCCCGAATAGCTCTAGTAAGCTCATCCATCACTATAGTAAATAAGAACGGGCTCAATGCAGATCCTTAATGCAATCCAATTGTGATAGAAAAATCACTTACTACACCATCACATGTTCTAACATTGGTCACTACTTCATCATACATATTCTTAATTATGTCAATATATTTAATGGGGACTCTTTTCTTCATCCATGTCCACCAAAGTATCTCTCATGGTACCTTGTAATAGGCTTTCTCTAGGTCAATAAATGCTATATGCAAATCTCTATTTCTCTCTCGGAATTGCTATATAAGTTGACAAAGTAAATGAATAGTTTCTGTCGTCGATCGCCCCAGCATAAATCTAAACTAATTATCTGATATTTTAACAGTCTGTCTCAATCTATATTCAATTACCATTTTTCAAAGTTTCATAGTGTGATACATGAGTTTTATTCCACGGTAATTAGAACAACTCTGAATATCGCCCTTATTCTTATATAGAGCTACTAGGGTACTCTTCCTTCATTCATTTAGTATCTTTTTATTTTACTAAATCTTATTAAAGAGGTCCGTCAATCACCTCACACCCATCTTTCCTAAATATCTTTATATCTCAATAGAAATCTCATCTGGACTAGCAGTTTTTCTAGATTTAATTCTCTTTAAAATCTCTTTTACTTCAAATTCTTTAATTCTACGCATAAAACTACGATTTATATTGTTACATTGAACAGTAAGGTCTCCCAAATTTTAAGTAAAACTATCATTATACAATCTATCAAAATAATCTTTCCATCTTTTTTTAATCTTTTCATCTCGAACTAGATCCTTTTGATCCTCATCTTTAATACACTTTACACTACATAAATATCTAGACTTTCCCTCTCTTATTCGAGCAATTATATATATATATATATATATATATATATATATATATATATCCTTTTCTGCCTCTTTATTGTCAAACTTCTCGTACATTTGTTTGTATAATTTAGTTTTTGCATCCCGAACAGTTTTCTTAGTCTTCTTTTTGGCTAACTTATACCTCTCAAAACTTGTTCCATCATTGTTTTTCATTAAATATCTATAAAGGTCTTGCTTGATCTTAGTAGTATTTTTTATCTCTTTATTCCACCATAATGTGTACGTGGTGGAGCACTGCCCCTCGACTCACCAAAAATATCTTTACCTACCCTCTTAATGCAACTAACTATTTTGTTCCATGTTACATCAAAATCATCATGATCCCTCCAATCTACTTCTTGTACTACTCTATCTATAAAATCTTTTTGATTATTTTCTAATCGTCACAACTTAATCTTAGAATCTAACTTATACTTAATTTTTCTAAATCTCTTTCTAATCCAAATATCTAAAATTAGGAGTTTATATTAGGTAACTACAATCTCACCTGGCACTATTTTACAAACGATGTAACTACCTTTATCTACCTTCCTAATTAAAAAGAAATCTATTTGGCTCGCACTCGATCTACTTTTAAAAGTAATCAAGTAAAAAATTCTCTTTTTAAACCAAGTATTCATTAAAATCAAATCACAAGACAAAACAAAATCTAAAATTGAATTACTTACTTCATTTCTTTCTCCAAAACCAAATCCTCCATGTACACTATCAAATCTATTACGACTAATTCCTACATACCCATTAAGCTCACCACCAATAAATAGTTTTTCTTTATCTGGTATTTCTTGTCTTATCTCATCTAAATCTTTCCAAAATTTATATTTACTAAATTCATCAAGTCCTACTTGTGGTGCATAGGCACTAATAACATTAAGAATCTCTCTATCTAAAATAAATTTAAATAATAAAATTATATCACCCTTCCTCCTAACCTTCACTATATCCCAAATAATTGTTTATCTATAATCACATCTACCCATTACGATTTCTATTTCTACCCGTCGACCAAAGTTTATAACCCCAAGGCTCTATGTCTTTAATTTTCTCACATACCCACTAATCTCCTGTATGCACAAAATATTAACCCTCCTAATCATAATATCAATTAACTCTGCTAATTTACCTGTAAGGGAACCTATGTTCCACAATGTCAACCAAATCATATGTTTATGAGCTAACTTTTTTATCATCACTTGCTCATTAAGGTGTGCGAACCCTCTTACATTTGATATCACATCCCGGCACCAACGTGACACGTCACTTCTGGGCTACGACCTAGTAACCTTCACACATTTTTCACTACATCTAGGCTCCGATGTAGCGCGTCGCTCAGTAGGAAACGTCCCAACGAAATTCATATTTTGGCTCATGTCATAATATATGACCATTTTACACTGTCTAACACCGGCCTACCACAACCCTCCTCTTTTATCCTGACTTGGGACAGTCAGTGAAAGGATAAATCTTTAAACATGGCACTGATAGAGTTTAAGAATATATCAAATATATGCTAAAACCCCTACCAATAAATTCTAATAGTTCTCAAAAATTTAACCTAAATATTGTGTTAAATCAGTACGCAATGTAATTGCTAGTCAAACATGTATGTGAAAAGCACATGCTAGCAGACTTGTTAAATTAATAGCCAAGTCACGTAACTAACTTAGTGCAGACTACTAAAATTAATATAGCCAAGTCACGTAACTAACTTCAGAACACAAAAGATAAAAGGGGGCTGACATGATTTAATGATAATGGTTAGGACAATATAGCAGAATTCAAATAAATGAGGTAAAGTTCATTGGTGATAAATGACATCTACATGAATTAGTGAAAACTTTTAGGTTGTAAGTTGATAGGTCCATAAAGGTAGTTAGCAAAGATTGGAAAGATTTTAGGCAAAAAGGGTGTGCATATACTATTACACATATCTTCACACTTTTTGTGGCCAAGCAATGACTCTTGTCAAGCTGATGTATGTATCAAATGTCATAATAATTTTCCCTCTTTCTTTGCAAGGTGAACTTACCTAAACAAGAACTCGATTTTCCTTCCTCTACCTCCACGATAAAAGGGTAATAGAGGAAAGAACCCTAAAATTTGCCTCTCGTTGTAATGATTCCAACCGTTATTTTGGGTTGCAATCACCCCCTCCCTCCTATTTGGGAAATTCTATTTACATACTGCAATTTACTTTTAACGTCCTGAGTGTTCTTTACACCAAACTTCCATTTTGAAATGTCACCAATTTACTCTATGCACCCAATTATTTTTCCAAATTTAACCCTCCTCCATCTCTCTATCTCCTTATGTCGTCCAATCCCAAATTTTTTGAGTCGGATATTAATTCACAAGCTAAAAATATGTTAGTCGGGTATTAATACCCAACCAAAGAATCATTTGGTCGGGTATTAAAATCCGACTAGCAGCCAACATCTCCCTAAAAAAAATCATAAGTAATAATAAATTGCAAACAAATACAAATAAAAAACTAAAAATAAATTTAAATTATAACTTAGATTTGTCCTCCGACACCAATTGCATATTGGAATTTTCCATTTGAATACAAAAACTCAAACTAAAACTTCAAACCTAATTTTACTTGTTACAGTAAATTCGAAAAACTTAAAATTTCTCCAAATCTTTTTAGGAATATGAATTTAAAAAATTTAAGAGGTTAAGAAATCAAATCAATGTGTTTGTGGGAGATGTATTTTTTTTAAAAATTAAATTCTACTAAAAGATATTTTTAAAGGTTCTAGATAAAAAACAGAGGAGGAAGACGATGAGTTGTAGTTCTAAATTTTAAAAAGTCTTAATTTGTGATTTAAAAGGGTAATTTAGTCAAAAAAATAAATGGTAAACTTATAATTATTTAAAAGTTTTAAAACAGTGCGTGAAGAGTAAATTTCCGTGTGTAAATAGAATTTCCCCTCCTATTTCAGCTAGCCTTTCATTGTGCTTTACCCAAAATACCCTTCCAAATCATATTTTTCAACAACTTCTTTCATTTAACTCATTCTGTCTCATAACTATATCTCCTGTGTCTCTTCACTCTCTTCTCTCTTCCCCCTCCTATTCACTGACATTCGGTAGTCAATCCTTGAAGAAGATGACCATTTCGACAATCGAATTTAAGAAGAATGTAAACCCATTAATTAAATTGAAGTGGTTAGGTTGAATTTTGGATTTCATAACCTATATGAATTTGAGGGAGGATAGAGAGATAGATGGGGAACGAGTGAAGTGTGTGTGTGTGTGTGTGTGTGTGTGAGAGAGAGAGAGAGAGAGAGAGAGAGGAAAGAAGAGAGAGGAGATAATGAAGAGAGTGAAATAAGAAAGAGATGAGAAAGGGTTAAAGAAATGAGATGGAAACGAAGAAGCCTTTACTTTAACTAAACACAATAAAAAATTAACAGATATAAAGAAGATGAAGAAGAGAGGGCCTGTCACAATCAAAAATAACGGCAGGGTTCATCGCGATATGCAGCAATTGTTAGGAGAGTTTAAGTTCTACTATAACAAGAATGTAACCAATATTGAACTTTTACCATTCGAATTATAACTTAACTACTATCAGAATCAAAGGAGCAATAACTAAACTGCTATCAGAATCTAAGTCCACTCCTGCCATGCTGACTTCCTTGTAGCTTTTTGGTGGAAGAATCATCATGCACTAACAATGGTACGTCCTCTCCTTTTCTCCTTCTACTACTTCTCCATACCACCGGCCTTTTTTTGGTCTCATACTTGAGATAAGCCTCTTTTGGGGTAATTATTTAGGGTTTGACTAGAATAGTGTAGAGCTTTTCTATTTTGTTAAAGATACTGACATTTTTATATTCATCATAATGTTGCCACAAGGCAAATTGGTACTCAACTCTCATCTTCATAGTGAGAGGTGTACTAGTTATCTTTCTACACCAGTTTGTTTCATTTCACAACTATTCTCCCTGAAAACTTTAAATTCCCATTTCCCAACCTAATGTTTATCCAAAATCGTTGGATTGTGGTACATTTGGGAGCATTTCTAGGATAACTTCAATAAATATGCTTATATTAAATATTTAAATGTACAAATGGACTAAGAAGAGACACTTCTGTTTGATACGGTAAGTTTTAAAAATCATAAATCCATTATGAAAAAGATAGATACTAAAAGGTAAATAAAATACACCAACAAAGAATATAATCAATTAATCATAGCTCTCTTATTTATTCCTTGGGTAGCCTATTTTTGGTGATCGAAATCAGGAATGCATCTTGAATGTCTATGCAAGAACTGAATCTTTGCACAAAGCAGATCATTATTCTAAATATCGGCCACGATGAACGACAGATTGCCCCATATATCATTTTGGAGTACCTACCCATACAACACAAAAGCCAAATTTTAGTTCATATCACCGATATATCGTCCTATATTCTACTATTCGATATGAAAACCGTCCATCCGGTATGAACCCCATATCCGATATTAGAATCTTGATGGAATGGAATGAATTGGGTAACACTCATTAGGAACATTAGATATTTCCAGATCTATCAACTAATATTGAACTATTCAGTACTTATCTAAATATAGACTCAACTCAGATTGCAGATCGAGCAGAAGTCCCATCAATGTAAGTTATATTCATACAAATCACTTGATAATAATATGAATCAACATTTTTTTTCTTTATCCATGGCTTAGGAACCTAATCAGCAAATAATCATGCAATAGGATTTACGCATACCAACTGTCTGAAGCCCTTTCCTTGCATCACAAATAGATGTCAATAACAAATAACAGAAGTATTAATCAATCATCAGTTAAATAAATGAACAAATTATTGGCTATACCATATAACCCTTCCATTCTTCTAACTGTCAGAAAAAATTGGGTGCACAAGTCTGTCTGGCCTACTACAATCAAATGATGAAACACGATAGATGGATGGAATAGAAAACATTGAATTTAGAAGCGAAGTTGAGATATAATACGTGTACCTGTAGTCCATTAAAAACAGAATCTTGCCTCTCCTTACCGGGAAGTGCGAATTTAAGATCTATTGGTATCTTATCATTAGCATCTAGGAACAAGGAAAAACATGGATTACGATCTTTCTTAGGGAAATAGTAACATATTGATGGGTACTCCAGAAATGAAATCAAAGAAAATGTAAGTTCCAGAAATATAAGAAAAACAATGTTACGCATGAAGAAGAGCATCTAGACCTTCAAATACATCCTTGTAAGAAGGATCGCATACAACGATGATTTCCTTGACTTCATTCATTTCACAAAATGTATTGAAACTGTAAACCAATTGATCCGCAGTTTATTCACTCGAAAGAAGAAATATACAAGACATGAACCAAAAGCCCATACCTATATAGTGCAATTGGTTGACCTAATAATGGAAGATATTGCTTTGGCATGCCCACCTAAGGCCAAGACCATAAACAACAAATACTGTTATACAGCTTATTGACAATTGAGCAAAAAAAAAATATCTGAAAACATAGGCAACAGAAATAACTGAACACTCCAGTACTTGGCCTTGGCCATAATGAGTTTACTTAGGAATGACCAAGGAGGACTGAAGAAACACATTACTATTTAGAAACAATGTGTTGAGAGCTCCAAGTTTCGGCATACGCAATAGATGACTCAGTCACAAGTACTAATGGAGAAACTTATAAAGGGTCTACATAATGTCCTTATATTTCCAATGATCAAACATATGATTTGAACAACCCCACTTTAAGGTTAACAAGACACTTAAAAAGGTTTGAACTATAGGCTTGCTTGGATGTTTAAGGAGACAATTCTTAGAATTTCATTTAGGAAGAAAGTAAGTTGGATTGTGTAATGACCCTTCATTTTTTATAGCCACAAATAATACAATAAAAAAAAAAAATAATCAAAATAATAAATATGACCTTTCAAGTTTCAACTTCTCTAACCTCCAAAACTTTTTATCTTTCTCTAACTTTTAAACCTTTAATGCTTCTCCATGAAGTAACCATATATGAAACCTCCAAATTAAATTCATATATTTAATTCTAAACATAAAACCCCATTATTCTCAAACCCTTCACATTCTTTAACTCCCAAAATCCAACACTACATAAATCCAACATCACTTCTTAACTCATCACATACAAATTTAAGCACTCTAAAATTCTCTCCCTCTCATCGCGTCAAAACAATTTGCCAGAGCCGCCGCCAGAGTCGTCGCGCTATCAGAGTCGGCACTCTCATTACTGGAGCTTTACCAAAAAAATCTACATTTTCCTCCTCCTACTGGATTTTTATTCATTGAGGTTGTTGAAACACATCTCTTTTTCTTACTGGGTTTAAATTATCCTAATGGATTTTAAGTTAGCTTACCATCTATCTAATAACTCTAATGATTTAAAAATATATCTACCATTTTATAGACCAAATAAGACAGATCCAAACCTGTTTGTAGATTTCAGATCCATTAAAACTATTTAGCCTTAAAATCAATTTTTGAGTGCCCTAAAAATACTGGAAATCTCTAGAAATTATCTAAAATTATATTAATCTATTTTTTATATTCTTAAAATATTTTTTATGTGTATATCGCTCCATTGATTGACATCGGAAAACGAAAATAGGTGAGTTTATTTTTTAACTTACTAGTCATGTTATTCTATATAATTGTTATTTCAATTTTGTATAAATTGATTTGTTATCTATCAACTACTTATGATTGTTTCTGTTATCGAAATCCTGTAATTTTTACTACACACTTGTTATTAAATTTTTTAAATCACACAGCATAGTTAAATTTTAAAATAATCAAAACATACAATATTTGATAAATCTCATAAAAGCTATAAACGTAGAAAAATACTGTTTGTAATATCATTTTGTGTTGATGTGTAGGCAAGTTGTCTTGTATACTAGTTATTTAATTAAGGAACGTGAGTAGTACGAAAAACCTCTCAGCATCCATACACTTATCTGACCAATATCTTTATGATATCTCAAATCAGTAAGTATTTGATTTAGTCAATTATAGTTTATTTAATGACGTATAAATTGAATGAACCTCTTTGAACTATATTGTTAACAAATTAATAAAACCAAATAGGAATATTGCACATGATATGATACACAGACTATGAGAATCAGAATTAGAGCTGACATGATTATACTTAAATAACACTAGATTGGGGGAGAGACTGAATAATGAAAATATACTCTATTTCGGCTGTAAACCTGTTAAATTGTACAACTGAATATTTTACGCACCATGGATGCATGGTGATTTGCTGGATCATGCCTAACTATTCCTATTTTCTTGATGGCAGGTCTGATTCAGAATTGGACAATCCATGTGACCATTTATGGATTTGTACCAGAGACAATCAAAACAATAGTATTCCATCATTTAGTTTTTCCAATTACATTCTAGACAAAGATATCTTGTTATAAAATTGACTTTACTATATGACATTAATTTTAACCTATAACAATTAATTTTATTGTTACATATTAATATCATATTTTTATATTCTTTCAACTATTTCTACATATATTATTTTGGTTGCAATCTGACGACCTGAGTGTGCATTCCTAGACTTGCCAATTAACACAACGGAGCTGATGCAAGATCTGGTATATTTTGAAGATCAGATTGAAGCCCAATAGTAGTCTAGAGATTCCCTACTTTCTCTTATTTAGTTTTATTATATTCTGTTTCAACTGTATCTAGAGTTCATTCCAATCAATAAAAAGTAAAATTTTTATTAAATTATTGAGTATTATTATGGTAAATTCTGCTGAGGCTTTAGTGTTGCCGGTACTTACTACACATGCTCATCTACCGTATCGAGAGCGGGGCATGACAAATTGTACCTACATACACCTTTGGATTAGAATTAGAATCCTTAGAATTTAAAAAAAAAAATGTTTGTTCTGAAAGCACATTAACTCCAGCACATCTAATTAATTATTGCCCCCAAAATGGTTATAAAGCAAGAAAAGTCCTTTGGATTAAATAAAAGGTCAAGACCTCTTTTTTAAATATATTTCGGATTACAATCCTTTGGATTTTTGTCAAAAGTTAGCAATAAAAAACAAGAAATTACAAAGGATTGGCCTAATCCTTTGTGTGTGTGTGTGTGTGTGTGTGTGTGTGTGTGTGTTTTGTGGTGGTGGTTGGGGCCAGAAAATAAATGTAGATGGAAGAGAGGAAAAAAAAACTCCTTTTTTCCTTTCTGCTAGTTAACAGCAGTGACATAATCCACAATAGGACATAATGCTTTAAACATTACAAATGACATTTGGAGAGAAGCATAAGACTGCTGCATCAAGAGATATGCAATACATAAGAAAGCCAAAAAAGAAACAATATTTTCAATAGAGTTGGTGTCAAATTTATAAAGCATGCTGAATGGAAATGCAAGAGATTGTAAAAGAAAAATCCTTACTTTGCTCCTGTACCTTTGTTTAC
>JAYEPQ010000002.1:64253694-64293694 GCA_036321105.1 Dracaena cambodiana
GACTCAGGACCAGCGTCATTGCTCCTCAAAATTATAAAAGACTCACAAGCGGATCCAAGGATGATGATAGTGACCATTTGGCCATAGCATCGCTACGGTCATGCGCTTCCTCTCGATAAAAGAGAACGACATCATATATGATAGACATGTCTGATGACATAGATCAAAGGATGGAAGCACAAGAGCAGTTAATCCAGGAACAATAGAAGACTATCAAATCAAAATGATGCTCATGAAAGTGGTTGAGGATACCCAGAAAATGACAGAGGACAAGACCAGAGCCTCTTCTTCAGAACAACCTAAAGCGAACGAGGACAAAGAAAAACAAGTTAAAGAAAATGAGGAAGACAAAGCTTACTTAGAGAATGATGATGATTCCAAATTTATCTTTGCTGATCCTCATGCAGAGAAGATGGAGAAGCTCTAGAACTAGATAGAAATATTAATGCAGAAGAAGGATTTGAAGGAAGCGGGGGTTTCGAGACCCTACCCGGTGGTGTGGAATTTCGCTCCTTTTCTTGAAAAGTATAAACCCCTCAAGTTGGAGTCATATAACGGGAAGGGATCCCCAAGCCAACATATGTATTACTTCTTGTCGCAAGCCAGCCACTTGGTAGGAAATGACCCCATAATGATCTAGTTATTTATGAGTACCCTGCGAGGACCTGCTTTTACATGGTTATGCAGTTGCCCCTAAGGACCATCAAAACCTGGAATGATATGGAAAAACAACTCCTGACATGTTTCTTCGAGAATGATACCGAGATATCAGTTCATTCTCTTTTTGTGACAAAACAAGGAGAAGAAGAGACAGTCAAGAGCTTCATAGAATATTTTCGGGAAAAACCGTGCAATGCCAACATGGCATGACCCAAGAAACCATGGTAGAAATTTGTAAATATAACTTCAAGCCCGGTGTGTTGATAAAAATGGGAGTTATAGAATCTAAGACTTGGAAAGACTTATTAAAACAGGCAGAAGATATAATTTGCCGGATAGAAGAACATCACACTGGAAGAAGTTCTACAATGACCAGACCATATCCACAAATTCCTAAAAGTAAATGGAAGGCTGTAATGGTGTCAGATACAAATCCGAACCTGAAACCCCAAAATCGAAGAGGCACGGGTCCGAATAGGCCCCGATCTGACATAACATACTCGTTCAAGGACGAGCAAATTATCACTCTATTTCATCTCTTCAACAAACGAGGGATGTTAAAACTTCCAAAAAATAGAAAGCCGAAGGAGGCAGGGAAGACTAATGACCCCAATTATTGCTTGTTCTACCAGAATATTAGACACCCTACTAAAGATTGCTTCCCTCTCAAAAATCGAATTCAAGCATTGATAGAAGCTGACATCCCCCAGCTTAAAGAAGAACAGAAAAAGGTTTCTGCAAATATAGTGACTCTGGTGGTAGGGACTAACGAATTCACAGTCGAGGTAACCCCTATACCAACGAGAAAGCTGATGATAGTTAACTATGATCCCCATAATCTGAAGAGACTTTCTCCAGTAACCACGAAAAAAGGGGAGATTATGTGGGTTCATCCAGACCTTTTAAAGGATGAGTAACAGTTTTCTCCGCGAATCTTGAAAAAGACCATATAGTCGCCAACACAATAATAGAGTCGGAAGAAGAGGCCTCGGCCATGGCCTCTCACCAAGACGAACTAGGCCCAACTGGCACTAGATCAGGCAAGGCTTACCTTAAAGACTATTCAAAGGTGGGACCCAGCAAAGCTATGGAGGCACAGGAGGAACCCACGAGACAAAAGGAGCTTTGCTTCCAAAAGAATGCAAGGAAAGACGATGAGGTGGTGGGTGCACAATTCCAACTTGACATAATAGCCCAATAGCCAACATCCCTACTCATGTCACACTTTATGTCCAAATCAACCCGAGAAGTATTAAGGGAGACACTGGCAGACTCCGAATCTTTTTTGGCACAAATTATTAAGCCATCCGACGAGGTAAGGGATTCTTACCCTCACTACCACCAAGTGACAAAGCAAATTTCATATATCGCTTTTTCACCGAAAGACATGTAAATAAAGAATATAAAGCGTAATAGGACCTTGTATTATACCGAATATGTCGGATCAACCACTCAAATTGATCCCGGGTCGGCATTAAGCGTCATCCAAAGGAGGTTGATGCAACTATTGGGGATCTCGCTACACCGTCTCACACCTGCAAACACTACGATATTTGGCTTCAATACCAATGATAGCAGTCCCCTGGCAAGATTAGGCTCCGTTGCCAAATTGAAAACCTAAAAATAGAGGTCACGTGTTATGTCATCGATACAGACACGTCATATAATATCCTTTTAGGGCAACCGTCGATCCACGCCAACGTGATAGTCCTATCGACCCTCTACCAGTACATGAAGTACTGTGATGAGTAAGAAGAAGTCTGAACATTGATTGTAGACAAGTAACCTTTCAAGAGAATATAAAATTATTTTACGGATGCCCTGCTGTATAAGGATGCCCATGAAGCTCTTGACAGATCTGCTAAGGAATGCTTCGACAATGGAAATGAAGCAGATCCTGAGCATGAATTTTTAGATGAAGAGGATGAAGATTATGAAATAAATCCTTTTTTAGATTTTAATAAAATCAATGTAATCGATACTACTAGTGATGCAGATGAATATGTTATTAATGAAGACATAAAGTTCGTTTACGTGCCCGTTGTTGCTTCTGATTCCATGCCCTCTTGCACCAGCATAGAGGCAGACAACTTATCCAAATTTGAAATTTTGGCAGCATACCACCTCTCGATACGTCATCCCTCCTGTCTCGGTCTAAAATAATTAGCGACTGAAATAATATCTTTGAAGTACCTTCCCGACAGCCGCATCAAAAGTCTATAGTATTTGGAAAAGTGATGGCGCAGTCTGTCAAAGACCGAAACAATGAGAGAGATGATCAGACATCACCTCAGTTCCATTATTATGAACGAAGATCTCAACAAATAATGAAGAAGATTGGTTATAATTTGGCTCAGAAGCAAGAGCTAAATTTCGGTAAAGGACGACGAAATATCCTGCCTTCTTTTAGGCTAAAAGGAAAAAGTCCTGATTATTATCACAAGACTCGAAGAAGCTTAGGGTATGTATCAACTCCTTCTACATCACCAGATGAACCTGACAGGATGATTCAAACCGACAGTAGTAGTAGTGTCCCAAACCAAGATTCTGGTGGAAGCACTGCTGCCATATTCCAAGCTCTGGCAGCAGATATGGTTTCATCCGTACATGAAAGCGATGAGAAACCAATTGATCTTTAGGATGAAACATGGGCTAAACACATGGATACCCTCTGGAATGTCTATTTTGAACAACTAGACCCATCCACAGAAGACATGGTAACACAAGTCAATATGGGGACTAAAGATAATCCAAAACCCATTTTCATAAGCGAAATCTTGACTCGCATGGAGAAAGAAGGGCTCATAACTCTTATCAGGGAAGATATAGATATGTTCGCTTGGAGCTATGAAGATATGCCCAGGCTAGACCCCCCAAGTCGCAATGCATCACTTATGTATCAAAAAGGATGCAAAGCCTGTCAAACAGCAGTGGAGGCACTTCTGACCAAAGTTAATGGAAGCTATAGAAGCCGAAGTAAACAAGCTGATAAACTCAGGATTTATTCGAGAGGAGCAATATCCTGACTGGGTAGCAAATATCGTACATGTATGCAAAAAGAATAGCATGATCCGGGTATGCATTAATTTCTGAGATTTAAATGCCACATGTCCTAAGGACGAATTTCCCTTACCAATTATTGATGTCATGATCAATAATATGGATACGAGAGGATGTCCTTTATGGACGGCTTCTCATATTGTAATCAAATCAAGATGAATCCAGATGACGAGAGACATACGGCTTTCAGAATGCCACTAGGGATATACTGTTACACAGTAATGCCCTTCGGACTTAAAAATGCTAGAGCCACCTATCAGCACACCATGAGCATCATATTCATGGAACATCTACGGAAAATCGTGGAGTGTTATGTAGACAACCTTGGTGTTAAAAGTAGGAACAAAAAAGATCATCTCCAAAATTTGAGGACGGTCTTCAATTTCATGAGAAAGTACCACTTAAAAATGAATCCTGCGAAATCCTTCTTGGAAGTATCCGATGGAAAGTTTCTTGGATTCGTGGTTACTTCGAAATGTATTTACCTCGACCCTGACAAGGTTAGAGCAATAAAGGAAATGCAGCTACCCCGAAATCTAAAAGAGTTAAGAGGGCTGTAAGGAAAGTTGGCCTATATCCGCCACTTCATCTCCAACTTATCAGGGCGATGCCAGCCGTTTTCTAAACTCATGAAGGAAGGAGTTTTTTTCGTTTGGAGGTGAGCCGTTTAGAGGCGTATGGCGATTCCAAACTTGTTGTAAAAATCAGATCACAGGCAAGTATAAGGTCAAACATGAGACCCTTATACCTTACCATCAAGTAGCCATCGAGCTGACGAGTCATTTCGATCAACTCTATATCAACCATATACCTCAACATGAAAATATTTATGCAGATGCCCTTGCTTCCCTAGCAGCGACATTGGCACTACGGGCAGGAGCCACTAAGTGTGTTACTATTAGGAGTAGAGAACTCCTCTATCCTAATTCAATATTACAAATCAATGAAGTATATACGTCAGGTCGGGTTGACCCTAGAACCCCGAGATTGGCAATTCCCATTCGTAGAGTATGCCCTAAACAGGATACTTCCGGAAGATCCCAAAGAGACAGCTTCGATTAAGAAGAAGGCTCAAATATTTTATTTTGACACCGTACTCTAGACTCTAAACCAGAAATCACAAGATAGTCTCTTGCTCTGATGCATCTTAAAAGGAGAAGCCGACAAGGTGCTCAAAGAAACACATAATCGGACCTATGGGGCCCACCAACTAAGTCCAAGATTCTGGGATCGTATAAGGAGGCTGTGATACTTTTGGCCAAAAATAATTACAGACATAGTAGCATATGAAAGGCATTGCCATGAGTTTCAGGTGCATACTAATTTCATACATCGCTCCCGAAATACCTGCACACGACTGTCATTAGCTGGCCCTTCGAAGCATAAGGGATGGACATCATCATCTAGATTGATCACCCAACTGTCATCTAGGGGACACCGATTTATACTCTCAATAACGGATTATTCCTCAAAATGGGCCGAAGTCGTACCTATGAGGGAGGTTAAAACTGTGGACGTAGTCAAGTTTATTAAGCATCATGTGATTTACCGTTTCGGGGTTCCTCGTCGGATTATCCACGATAATGGGCTCTAATTTGTCAGTCAGGGTTTCACACGATTCTGTGATAAGTTCAGAATTCAAGACGTCACATCTATGCCATACAACCCAGCAACTAACGGCTTGATGGAAGTTTTTAATAAAACCATCATTAAACTCCTCCAAAAATTTGTCTCCAAATTGACGAGACTGGGATAAGAAACTAAGAGAGTATCTATATTGAACCACAATCCGTACCCCTACTAAAACTACGCCATTCTCATTAATATATGGTAGTGAAGCCATCTTACCCTTGGAGGTTCAGAGATCCTCCTTGAAAGAGGAAATATTTGCCATCTAAGTCCAAACAAAATTCTTGACAACTCATCATACTAAGGGGAATAGTATGGCTAGCCCAATGCAAATGGCGATTGGTAAAGGCACTCCAAATCCGTTGATAGCTAGGGGTTTGCTAAAAATCCCGCGAGCTTGTCATGTTAAGTTTTTATCTCTAACAGTGAGATTTGAACTATCTCACCCATATCACTTCAATACGATCAAACCTGTCATGTTAAGCTTACCTCTGACAGTAAGATTTGAACTATCACACACACTAGAACAAACAAATTCCTTTATGATCCTAACCCGATCATCTTGATGTGTGCAATTAAGTGCTCTGCCAAATCCCATGGCATGTGCAATTAGGCTCCTCTGCCAAACCCGATGATCCTGACCCGATCATCTTGCCATGTGCAATTAAGCGCCTCTGCCAAACCCAATAGCATGTGGAATTAGGCGTCTCTGCCAAACTCGATGATCCTGACCGATCATCTTGCCGTGTGCAATTAAGCACATCCTCCAAACCCCATGGCATGTGCAATTAGGCGCTTCTGCCAAACTCTATGATCCTGACCCGATCATCTTAGTGTATGCAATAAGTGCCTCCGCCAAACCCAGTGGCATATGCAATTAGGCGCTTCTGCCAAATTCGATAATTCTCACTCGATCATCTTGTCCTGTGCAATTAAGTGCCTTCGCCAAATCCAATAGCATGTACAATTAGGCACCTTTGCCAAACCTGAGATCCTGACCTGATCATCTTAGCGTGTGCAATTAAGCACCTCCACCAAACTCTATGGCATGTACAATTAGGTGCCTCTACCAAACTCTATGACCCTTAACCGGTCATCTTGGCGTATGCGATTAAGCGCCTCTGACAAACCCCATGACATGTGCAATTAGGTATCTCTGCTAGACTCTATGACCCTTACCCGATCATTTTGACGTGTGCAATTAAGCGCTTCCACCAAACCCCATGGCATGTGCAATTAGGCTCTTCTCCCAAACCTTATGACCCTTACCCGGTCATTTTAGCATGTGCAATTAAGCGCCTCTGCCAAGTCTTCTGATCCTAACACAATCAATAGTTCAGGTCCAGGCGGTGCGAACATACTTGAGCTGCCCGAACAAATGACTCCTTATTCAAAATCAATTATTCCTAAAACCATTATTGTATATCACTCACACCATTGCCATTGTGTCCAAAACCACCAAATCATTGTCGTCTCACGCTTATTCCATCTCCATCATCACATATTGCTCAAATATTATGAAAGTAAGTGATATAAAACTAAAAGGGTTCTTTATTCATGCTTGCAGGAATAAAGATAAACAAACAAAAAAAAAAGGAGAAAGAGAAATTAAAAAAAAGAAAAGTTAAGCTTTCTCATTTATTACAGAAAGGGATAAAGAAAAGGAAAAAGTACAGAAGGATCAAAATTCCCCCAGAAGTCTCAGCCTGCACTCGGTTTGACCAACAACTTGCCATCAAGTCTCCTCTACAGAATACAGAACTCAACGACGTAGGTCATCTTCGTCAATAGAAAGCTGTTGAGAGAGTTGGAGCCGACGTTCTTCGATTGCCCTAGCCCTTACCACCCTTTCTTGCTCGAGTTGCCCCCGTTGCAAGACCAATTCCTCTTTTTCCTGGAGGACTCTTCAAATTTGGCCTGACTTGCCGCTAAAATGGCCTGAGCCTTGGCGATGGTTTCGCGGGCCTGAGAAATTGCCATTTGACTAGCCTTTATCTCGAAGTTCGTCTTCTTCAAATCTATAAGAATTTCTTCTTGGCTAGCTCTGAGGTCAGTTAACTCGCGAGACCAGATCTCTTCTTGGCATCTTAATTCCTCTTAGTGTGCCATTAAGTCCTCTCGCAGCCATGTGATGTATTATATTTACTGCAAGCGTACAGTATCATTGTAGCGCTGTACAGGTCGTCTCACAGGGATCTAAGGTGTTTCTGCGTTCTTACTTTCTCTATAGTTCAACGGACTAACCAAAGGTTCTAGGTTGAAGTCGGATTAATCTTAGTAGCCTAGGATATATAATCCACTAATTTCCAACCATGTTATTACTTCTATTATTCTCTTCTATCATAAAAATTCAATCTTTTTAGTTTAATTTTTACTTAAAGTGCCATAAGTATGAGCTATCAAGTGTTGTGCAAGTATAGCTCATCAAAATATGCTACTTCTTATAAAAATGAACTAAATCTTTTAGATAATTCAAATAAAAAGACAAAACCAGCAATCCCAATCCCTAACTAAGTATAGATTATCAAGAATCCTAATTCAAGTATAACCTATCAAAGTTCTAAACTTCGAGTCCTTGGATTTTAATCTTTTAATTGAAAAATCATGTTTTTATTAATTTTTATTTAAGAAGAAAAATATTAGAAAATAATTACATGGTAGATCTTAACTTCATCTACATCCTAGAGCTGATCTAATTAGCTACTCATGATTTTTACTAAGCAAGATCAACTTTTTATTCATAGAATGATAAACTCTAATCTAGAAAGCGGTAAACCCTAATCTAGAAAGCAGTAAACCCTAAAATAGAATGCAATCAAATCTATGCAGAAAGAAAATAAGAATCTCAAGATCAATGGGTTACCTCTAGACACGGTGTTGTGGCCGTCGACCTTCAGCAAAAACCCCAACTTTATTGAACAGAAAAATCGAATACAAAAATTCCAGAATATCGTCAAAATACAAGGGTCGGCCAATAAATAGGCTTTGGAAACCAAACCCTATTTCCAGCAGAATCACAAAAACTACCAATTTACATTTAAGCCCACGACGAAAATTCCTCTGAGAAGGCCACGGTTTGGCCGCTATTTAGCGGCTCCGCTATGATCAATTGAGCTACTGTTTCTTCTATAGAAGTATCTTCTCTTGTACTCTTTACTTGCTTGACTGTATTTGACTTCTACTTCCTGCAGTACTTTGATGTTGTAGTCTCGCCCGCTTTAGAAACTTTTCGGCGTTTGATTTCCTAATCTAACTCTGGTTTCATGCCTTTTCCTTGTATAATTCGGATTACCTGCAAAAGAGATTAAAAATACCCGAGTAGCATTTATTTATATACAAAAATAGATAAAGTATGAGAGGAAAAATACAATATATAATATTCATCACACCCCCACACCTATCCTTTGCTAGTCCTCGAGCAAAACCTAAAACTAAAAAGAAAAACAAAAATCCTAACTCACTTTCGCAGTAATCGCGATTGCACTTAGCACGTGCAACAAGCTTTTAAACCCCTAGGTTACCCTAGTGGACGAGTTGTGTCTCGTGAGGGTTTGCAGTGAATATACCCAAAAAATTCAAGAAGAAGATAGATTAAGGAATAAAGAAAAGAAAAATAAGGATAACCGAAAATCAAGAAAAATAAAAATTTTATACAAAATAAAGAAAAAAATCTCTTTCTTTTTTTTATAATATTTTCATCAATTGGTCTCACTAATATACAAACTCAAGAACGCATTTAGATTATTAATTTTTAAATCAAGCGTCATATCAGATACACTTATCATTTTAATCAAAAATTTTAAATCTTATCTTTTAATACCTACTAACAGATAATCTATTCGCTATTATACATCTACGTGCATGTGTGATAGTCTACTTTAGTTTTAGATTCCAACTCTAACTCGTGATTCATCTCCTCTCTCATAACAAATTTTTTTTTCTCTTTTTTTTATTTTTTTCTTTTTAAGAATATTTCACCTTTCATACGAATATTCACGCTTGCTTAGGCGCAACATACCCGATTACTCAGTTCATACTCTTTTTTTTTTCTTTTTAAGAATATTTCACCTTTCATGCGAATATTCACGCTTACTTAGGTGCAAAATACCCGATTACTTGGATCATACTCTTTTTTTTCACTCTTGAGGCTATTGCCTTAATACCAGGCGCACCCCATTATTTTATTCTCACTTCTTTTTTTTTTTTTTTCTTTGTTTAGAGAGAAAAGACTTACTCATTTGTTATCATTTTTATCCTTAACCTAATAAACTATTGTGAAGTGAAAAATAGATGTATACTTGCCTCAAAACTACTGTTAGTGATATTTATTTTTCGGATTTTAATCTTTTTTTCATAAAATTCAAAGTGTATCGTCCAATCTACTCTCATATCTAATTTCAAATCTAAATTTGTTCCTTTATCTGTAATTAATTTGATCTATTGATGAAAACAATTTTTTTTTTAGTTTTATTTTAGTAGCATTTTTTTTTGTTGGTCACCCTAAAAACTACCCAAAGTGTAAAATAAAGAAACCCAAAAACCTAAAAAAATAAAATAAAATCCTAAAAATCCTAAAAATAAAGATAAAAATAAAATAAAAATCTCCTAATACATACACTCCCCCACACCTAAACTTGTGTATGCCCTCATACACAAATCATTGGTGCCGTTCTCTTTGCCTTCTACTAGACTCACCGAGTGCAGGACGTGCTCGTGTTGTAGAAGACTCACCCCTATCAATTTGTTTCAACCGGTGCCAAATTTTTTCAAGACCTTGCCAGACTACATTGATTTGCTCAGGGGGATCAGCTGGCAAGTCTTGGTCAAAGAAGGCATCATCCTCCTCCTCTTGTGTCAATTCAGTGGCATATATATTCTCGTTATCAGCATGTCTGTTCCAATCTTCTGGAACAGCAGCATGATATGTCACTGAAATATGTTCGGTAGCAATGAACGCTCGTGAGGGTGCATATGCGTCAAATTCGGTACTAGATATAAATTTGCGACATAACTGTGTAATTAAACACGGCAAAGGCAAACTAGTTCTCGACCGCATCTTAGCATCAATCATCGTGTCGAGTAGCTGTGTGCACATGCAGAAGTGAGTGTCTTGACGCATAATACAATCAACAATATAAAGTGTGGGCGTGTAAAAAGACGACATATGTGTAATGCCCATAATATTAGTGTTGACCCAGCGGCAAGTTGCATGAATATTGGGATAGAGTGTCTTGCTGCTGATCCCTTTATCACGTATTATTTTGCAGTTTGGGCCCATCCGTGTAAGATAATCCTCAATCCTACCAGGAGTGTGATTCCCGGAGTGAAGAAGGATACCCGTAGAAGCCGAGATGGCCGCTGCGTTCATTTCATATAAGTGGCCGCGCCAATGGAGGTTTATGGTTTTGCGATCGTCCGAAATATCGGATTTCGCAAAACTCGCATAAAATTCCTCCAACTCTGGGATGTAGAATGCATTTGGTGAATATATGAGGTAATTCCAACCCAGAGTTTCGATTGCAGCGGCAAAATAAACACTAAATGCCGCAAAAATTTCTCCGAAAAACTTCTCACAAGCAAATCTACCCATTATATTGTACTGAACTTATAAATTTGAGATCTGACCAAACAAATAAACAGAGAAGAGAAGAAGGATACCTCCCCTGAAGTTTCAGGGGCAAAATCCACGAAAATGCCACTGAATGGCGGTGAAAGCCGCTGTTTGGCGGTTCTGTGGTCAAGGCTGGCCGAGAGCTTCGGGGAGAGTCTCTACGATTGTGAGAGAAATCTTTTAGAGCCACTGGTCAGCGAAACTCCTGACGATTCTACACTGTCTTGCAAAGAGAGAAGCAAAAACCAAAGGAGGAAGTGGGGAAGGAATTGGGGGGCAACTAGGGTTTTGGAAGAAATGATTTGGGGAAGATGAGGGCTGCTTGGGTTTATATAGGGATGGAAAATTACAGTCAGCTCCCATCTTTCCCTAATTTTACTTTAAAACCCTGCATCATGTTAGTAACATAATATACATAATATACATGCTATTATACAAATAACTACATGCCTTTATGAATAGATTGGATCGTGAAGTGTCACGACCTCTACATTATCGCTCACTCGAGATTCTAAAAATGGTTTTAATCGGTGACCATTTACTTTGAATAGATTACCATTTTCAGGATCCTCGAGATCAATTGCACCGTGATGGTGCACTGTCCGTACTATGTACGGTCCACTCCATCTTGACCTCAATTTTCCTGGGAATAAATGTAGCCTCGAATTATATAAGAGAACTTTTTGTCCAGGTGCAAATGACTTGCGAATGATCGCTTTGTCATGAAATACTTTTGTTTTCTCTTTATAAATCTTGGCACTCTCATATGCGTCCCGTCTTATCACATCAAGCTCATTAATTTGTAATCTCCGCTGCTCGCCAGTTTTTTCGAGCTCAAAATTTAGAAATTTGATTGCCCATAAAGTTTTATGCTCAAGCTCCACCGGGAAATGACACGCTTTTCCAAATATCAAACAATATGGAGACATGCCTAGGTTAGTCTTGTAAGTGGTACGGTAAGCCCATAATGCATCAGCTAGCTTACAAGACCAATCTTTTCTATTATGATTTACTGTTTTCTCCAAAATCAGTTTGATTTGGCGATTGGAAACTTCCACTTGCCCACTAGTTTGCGGATGATACGGTGTGGCTAACTTGTGGGTAATGGAATATTTCCGCATAAGCGCCTCAAATGATCGGTTGGTGAAATGGGTACCATTATCGCTAATAATAGCTCGAGGAACGCCAAATCGAGAAAATATATTCTCTTTCAAAAACTTGACAACTACTTTGTTGTCATTTGATTTTGTGGCTATTGCCTCTACCCATTTGGAAACATAATCAACAGCAACTAATATGTATTGGTTTCCAAATGAGTTGGGTAACAGTCCCATAAAATCTATACCCCATACATCAAAAATTTCGACCTCAAGGATAGGTTGCAGAGGCATCATATTACGCCGTGAAATTTTGCCGACGAATTGGCATCGTGTGCATGCTTTGCAATATTCCACGGCGTCTTTGAAAATAGTTGGCCAATAGAAACCACTCTGCAATACCTTTTCGGCCGTTTTCCTGGGATCAAAGTGTCCTCCACAAGCTAGATCATGACAAAAAGAGAGGACACTTTGTATCTCATCGTTAGGTATGCATCGACGTATGATCTGGTCTGGACAACATTTGAACATATATGGTTCATCCCAGTAAAAGAATTTTACTTGGGACAAGAATCTATATCGATCTTGCTTGGACCAATGGGACGGAATCTCCTTAGTCACAAGATAGTTCACAATGTCAGCAAATCATGGTTCGTGCATCAATGCAAACAGTTGCTCATCAGGAAATGATTCGTTTATGGGGCACAAATTAGTTGGAGCGTTGGACAGACGAGACAAGTGATCAGCTACTGAATTATCCGCACCTTTCTTGTCTAATATCTCAAGATCAAACTCTTGTAGCAAGAGGATCCATCGAATAAGCCTTGCCTTTGCATCTTTCTTGGTTAACAAGTATTTCAAAGCAGCATGATCAGTGTATACTGTAATTCGTGATCCAATAAAGTAGGAACAAAACTTCTCAAGTGCAAAGACAACTGCCAGAAGCTCTTTCTCTGTGGTAGAGTAGTTCAACTGGGCGTCATTAAGTGTCCTACTTGCATAGTAAATCACATGTGGCTGCTTATTAATACGTTGACCAAGGACGGCACCGATAGCGTAATCGGATGCATCACACATGAGCTCGAAGGGTAAGCTCCAGTCTGGCGCATGAATAATAGGAGTGGTGGTCAGCGCCTTCCTGAGCTGCTCAAATGCTCTTAGACAATCAGGCGTGAAATTGAATGGTACTTCCTTGGCTAGTAGATGTGTCAAAGGCCTAGCAATTGTGCTAAAGTTTTTGATAAATCTTCTATAAAAATCAGCATGACCAAGGAAGGATCATATATCTTTCACTGATCGCGGAGGTGGCAGATTATTGATGAGGTCTACCTTGGCTTTGTCAACCTCGATACCATTCTTCGAGATGACATGCCCTAGCACTATGCCATTTTTGACCATAAAATGGCATTTTTCCCAATTGAGTGTCAAATGCTTCTCATTACAACGCGTGAGAACTAACTCCAGATGATGCAGACACTCTTGGAATGAATCTCCGAAGATAGAAAAATCATCCATAAAAATTTCAAGAAATCGTTCGACCATGTCTGAGAAAATACTTATCATGCACCTTTGGAACGTGGCAGGTGCATTGCATAACCCAAAGGGCATGCGTCTGTATGCAAAAGTGCCGAATGGACATGTGAACGTGGTCTTTTCTTGATCCTCCGGAGCGATGGGAATTTGGTTGTAGCCAGAGTATCCATCTAGAAAACAATAGAACTCATGTCCGGCCAACCATTCCAACATCTGATCAATGAATGGTAAGGGGAAATGGTCCTTCCTAGTTGCAGCATTAAGCTTCCTATAATCAATGCAGAATCGCCATCCCATCTGCAAACGCATCGGGATAAATTCATTTGCATCGTTCTTGACTACAGTGATTCCGGATTTCTTCGGCATTACTTGAACTGGGCTTACCCATGCGCTATCAGAGATAGGATAGATAATCCCATTGTCAAGACACTTAAGAATATCTTTCCTCACAGCTTCTTTCATTACCGGATTCAAGCTACGCTAAGGATCTCTTGTAGGTCGTGCATTGTCTAGTAAATGAATTCTATGCTGCACTATAGAAGGACTTATCCCCTTAATATCGGCCATACTCCAGCCTATGACTTCCCTATGTGCTTTCAACACTGATATGAGTTTTTCTTCCTGAGCGTCAGTCAATTCTGCAGAGATATTGACTGGTAGTGTGTCGTGTTCACCTAAGAAAGTGTACTTGAGATGACTCGAAAGGGCCTTCATCTCAAGCTCAGGTGGACACTCAATAGATGGTCGTAACTGAACTCGTGGTTCAGTCATCAATGACTTGTTGGCAGTGCAAATTTCTAAATAAAAAAGAAGTTTTCCACAACAGAACGCGGAGCTAATCCATAGCTCTGCGTCTGGCTATTTTTAGCCTCGCGTTGAGTAAAACGCGGAGATGTTCGATAGCTCCGCGTTAGCTTCGCGCACTGGTTATTTAGCGCCGCATTTTGATGCAATTGAAGCTCCGCGTGAGCAGATAACCAGAATCTTAAATTGATTGAGATTATGATTTAGGCTTATCCAAATACCAAATCAAATCCAATCAGAATTCTAAATCAAGAGATTTAAATCAATATTAAATATTTGATTGGAATCCTTGATGAGAGCAAATTCTATTTAGATAGAAACTCTCTCAAATTTTCCTGGGGCTATAAATACCTTCTTGGTGAAATCCTAGAGGATCTTTTTGGAAGTTTTGGTGAATTTCGAGTTACGCGTGAGAGCCTTGAACAAATCAAAACCAGAGATCAGAAGTCTTCTTGGTGATCCTTTGGCAATTCAAGTACGTGAGAGAGCCTTGAAGCCTTTTGTGATCATCTTCCTCTTAGAGAATTCAAGTTACGCACAGAGCCTTGGATTCGTGAAGAGAAAAGACCAAGAAGATCGTCTACAGTCGGTCGATATCTTCAAAAGAGAAGATTTCAACGTACCGATCATCCAAAGGAACTACTATAGATCCCATCGCCACTGATCCCACGTTTACATTGTAAAAGAGAGAGATTGAACTATAAAATCCTCTCGTTTGTTCTCTTTATATATCTTCTTCACTTCTATTGTAATCTAAGATGTATTCGATGGAAGGAAGCAAAGGAACTTTTGCGCCGAACAAACTGGCGACCACAGTGGGAGCCATCTCTTTCACTGATGAAGAGATTGTGGCGCAATCGAACGTTGATATGATCGGATCCGAAGTAGATACGCTGGTCATTGAAATCGACCAGCAGAAGTACGAGGAGTTCCTTTCCTCTGGATCAGGTGACTTGGATGAGACGCGGCACTATCGTCGCATGTACTCCAATGCCCGAGCGATAGGTAGAAAGGTATCCACCGAGAGACGGGGATCCTTGGAGACTGCGGCTATAGGGCTGGAGTTCACACAAGAAATCCTAACCGAGGATGAGCTTCCGACTGTCGAAGAAGACCTGGGGACTGGATTGACCACGACCCAACTCCGAAACAGGAATCAGAGAGCGAGGCGTAGAGCCCTCAAAGCCCACCTTGGACGCGGAGCTAATACCAGAGGACGCGAGGCTATGGTCCCTCGCAAACTGGCTCGCGCTACCCACGAGACCGGTCTCTACCGCGTTAAACGCGAAGTTACAACTTGCCTTAAAACCAAGGAAAAGTCAGCGCGTGATATTCCGCGCGAGGCTACCGCTGAGCTTAGCGAGAGACACGAAGCCAGCGAAATTTGCGCTCGTCGCAAAATATCTGACACTCCCGAGAGACGCGAGTATAAAAATTCTATAAAGTCAGCATGTGATATTCCACGCGAGGCTACCGCTGAGCTTAGCAAGAGACGCAAAGCCAGCGAAAAGACTTATGACACTCGCAAGAGACGCGAGTATAAAAATTCTGTAAAGCCAGCATGTGATTCTCCACGCGAGGCTGATACTGAGCCAAGCGAGAAACGCGAGGCTACTTGCGAGAAATGCAAGACTTATGACACTCGCGAGAGACGCGAAGATGATTGGCAAGTTGTTTCAGTCGCAGAAATCGCGCGAGACACGAAGTTATGACTTGTGATAACCACAAGGGTAAGCCAGCGTATAGGAATTTTATTCCACGCGGGGCTAACATTACAGAAGAGAAGCTTCTGAAAACACACCAAGCCAGCGTAAAACGCGAGGCTAGCGTGGATAAACGCGGAGCTACTCTTCAGGCTCGCGAGGATAAACGCGGAGCTACTCTTCAGGCCCGCAATATAAAACGCGAGGCTACTTCTAAACCCCGCGAGGATCAATCTAACTACAGAATCAGGGTTGATCAATCAAAGAAGCTTCAGTGGGTTCCTAGACCCTCTCAAAAGTCAGATGGACTTCATGATTCCATGGTTAAAGAAGCCGATCTCAGGGAGTATCTGTCCAAGAAGAGAGGCATAGATCAACTTCAAGCTGAACCTGTTTGTCACTGTCAGCAGCTTATGACAGCGGTGTCCGCTGTAATGGACAACTGCGGCTGCAGCAAGAGCAGGGTATCTGTGTTTGATCGATTGACCGAGTCGGACAAAAACCCTACTAAGAAACCAAAGACTGCTTCCCTAAAACACTGGAGAGCTGTAACCTCCAATATGGTGGGGAAAGGGAAGAAAATTGTAGAGACGGATGATGATTCAGAATTGAGCGATGAAGAACCTCGTCGTGTTACTCGACTAAAATCAGGAGCCGTCCCACCTCGAAATTATAAGAGGCTTGCAAAGGGTTCTTACAATGAGGACAGTGATAATTCAGCCATAGCCTCACCTCGCTCCTCTGCATCGTCTCGACTACAGAAGTCAGCATCTCACATGGCAGATAAATCTGATGATATCAATCAGAGATTTGAAGCTCAAGAAAGAATGATTCGAGAGCAGCAAAAGACGATTGAAGGCCTTAAAGTCATGCTATCGAGATTTGTTGAAGATAATACCAAAAAGGGCAAGGAAACTCCAAATGAAGAAGAACAGGAGGGGAAAGCCCACTCGATGCATGAGGACGAGGATAGATTTTCTTTTCATAATCCGCATGAAGAAAAGCTTGAAAAATTACAGAATCAACTCGAAACTTTGATGCGTAAAAAGGAGTTGAAAGAGGCAGGGGTTTCAAGACCGTATCCTCCTGAATGGGATATGATACCATACCCATAGAAGTACAAGCCGCTCAAATTAGAGCCATATGACGGGAAGGGATCGCCCAGTCAGCACATCTATTACTTCTTGTCCCAAGCAGGACATTTGATGGGTAATGACCCCATCATGACCAAAGTATTCACAAGTACTTTGCGAGGGCCCGCCTTTACTTGGTTCATGCAGCTGCCCCCAGGTACTATTAATGCCTGGTTGATGTAGAGAAATTATTTCTCTCACGTTTCTTCGAGGATGATACCGACATTACAGTTCATTCCCTCCTTGCAACTAGACAAGGGGAACAGGAAACGGTAAAAGAATTTATAGAAAGGTTCCGGGAGAAGTCCGTGCATTGCAAACACGGAATGGTCCAGGAAACTCTTGTCGAAACTTGTTGATACAATCTTAAGACCAATGTGCTCCTAAAAATGGGGGCCGTAGAGTCTAAGACATGGAGGGATTTGCTCAAACAAGGAGAGCAAGCTGAGGACTTGATTCGTCGAGTTGAAGAATCTCGTGGATCAAGAAGTGCTGGGGGTAGTAAGTCATATACCCAAAATAGCAGCAATAAAAATAAAGGAAAAGCAGTGATGGCATCAGAAGCTGCTCCTCAGAGATCCAGCCCTCCACCGAAGCCGAAGTCCCAAAGTCAGCAGGGCCCAAGGCAAAATAGACCGCAGCAGGAGAGAAATTATACTTTCAAAGCGGAACAGACGCCTATCCTCTTTCACTTGCTCTAGAAGAAGGGAATGCTAAGACTTCCGGAGAATAAGAAGTCAGAAGACGCTGGTAAGACTAAAGATCCTAACTACTGTCTCTATCACCGGAATGTTGGGCACCCTACTAGGGATTGTTTTCCCCTTAAGAACAGAATCCAAGTACTAATAGAAGCTGGAGTTCTGACGCTTAAGGAAGAGCAGAAGAAGGTCATTGCCAATATGACAACCATAGTGGTTGGAGCCCACGAGTTCCCCGTAGGAGTGACTCCGATCCCAAAAGATAAGATGGTCACGAAGAACCTTGATCCTTATAATAAAGTCCAAGAAGGACTTGTCCCTGTGGCGACCCAAAAGGGGGAAGTCATGTGGGTTCATCCCGATTTGCTAGAGGATGAGCAATGGACTACTACGAGAGATCTAGGGAAGAAGCGGACTGTTAATGTCATTTCTGCAGATATAAAGGAAGAATATATAGTTTCGGGAGCCTTCACAGATTCTGAAGAAGAGCCCGAAACTATGGCCACTCATCAAGATGGGGCAGGCCCTTCCGGTGCTCGATCCGGGAAGACATATCTTAAGAACTACTCTAGAGTAGATCCGAAAGACATTTATGCGGAACTCGCAAAACCCGCAAAACAGAAAGGACTTCGCTTCCAGAAGAATCCTATTAGAGAGGAAGGAGCCAGCGAGACTACCTTCAAGTTTGACATAATTGCTCAGTTGGCGAATATCCCAGCACGAGTAACGCTTTACGAATTGTTGAGATTATCAAAATCAACACGTGAAGCTCTAAGAGAGGCCTTGGCAGACTCTGAGTCATTCCTAGCTCTGATTATCGAGCCGGCCAATGAAGAAGAAAAGGACTCTTGCCCCCGCTGTCACCAAGTGAGGAGGCAAGTCCCATAAATTATCTTCTCTCCTGAAGATATGCAGGTGAGGAATATAAAGCACAACAGGCATTTATATTTCACCGGATATGTCGGATCCACGAAAGTGGACCGAATTCAGATTGATCCGGGTTCTGCACTAAGTATCGTACCCAGAAGGTTGATGCAGCTGTTAGGGATCTCCCTCCATCGTCTGACGCCAACCAATACAATGATATACGGGTTTAATGCCAATAATAGTCGTCCCCTCGGAAAAATCCGACTCCGATGTCGGATCGGGGATTTAAGGACGGAGGCTACATGTTATGTTATTGATGCAGATACCTCATACAACATTTTGTTGGGGCGGCCTTGGATCCACGCTCATATGATAGTCCCGTCGACTCTTCACCAATGCATGAAATATTGCGATGAGGAAGGAGAGGTCCGGACACTAATCGCCGACAAGCAACCATTCAAAGGAATGGAGAATTACTTTACAGATGCTGCACTTTATAAACCAGCCCATGAAGTCTCCAATGACGAGCCTAGCAAACTTCAAAAGCCCGATGACAGTGGCAATGAAGCCGACACTGAGTACGAGCTTCCTGGAGAAGATGATGGGGGTGATTATGAAATCAACCCTCACCTAGATTTTAATTTAAGTCTTAATAATATAGTGGATGTAATAGAAAGTGAATGGGTTATTAATGAAGACATAAAGTCAGCCTACGAGCATGCTGTAGCTACTGAGTCTGAACCCTCTTGTACTTCCACTGAAGTGGATGGCCTATCCGAACTTGAAGTTCTGGCGGCATGTTATTTGCCACTAAGGTCATCCCTCCTCTCCCGGTCTAAAATAGCTGAGGAAAAAGGTCACTACTTCGAAGTACCTCCTCGGAGAGGATCCCAAAAGCCAATTATGTTCGGCAGAGTAATCACGTCACCTCGGTGAAAACAAAGCAGTGAAAGTGATGAGCAAACATCACCCCAATTTCACCTGTATGAACAAAAATCCCGCCAGATGATGGAGAAGATGGGTTATAATTTTACCCAGAAGCCGGGATTGAACTTTGGAAAAGGGCGACGGAATCTTATACCCTCGTTCAGACCAAGAGGAAAGAGCCCTGATTATTATCAGAAGACTCGCAGGAGGTTGGACTATGTATCTACTCCACCCTCATCACCACTAAAAGATGAAGAGAGTTCTTCGGCCATGGAAGATACATCTTCACCCGACCATGATTCGGATATAAGCACCAGTGCTTGGTTTCAGTCCTTGACAGCCAATATGGTTTCAACCGCCCTAGAAAGCGACGAGGAACCAATTGATGTTCAAGACGATTCCTGGGCTAAGCATATGGACACTCTCTGGGACATCCGCTTTGAGCAGCGTGATCAGCCCACTGAAGACAAATTGATACAAGTCAACATGGGAACGGAAGAAAATCCGAAACCCATCTTCATAAGCGACACGCTAACTCCATTAGAAAAGGAGGAACTTATATCTCTTATTAAAGAGTATATAGACGTGTTCGCATGGAATTATGAAGATATGCCTGGGCTTGACCCTCAAGTTGCCACACACCGGTTAAATATAAGAGAAGATGCAAAACCTGTTAAATAACAACAGAGGCGTTTCCGACCGGAGTTGATGGAGGCAATAGTTGCTGAGGTCAACAAACTCATAAAATCTGGATTCATCCGTGAAGAACAGCATCCGGATTGGGTTGCCAATATAGTGCCAGTTCGTAAAAAGAACGGCAAAATCCGGATATGCATCGACTTTCGGGATCTGAACGCTGCATGTCCCAAGGATGAGTTTCCACTTCCCATCACCGACGTGATGATAGACAATACTTGTGGCTACGAGAGGATGTCCTTTATGGATGGCTTCTCAGGATATAACCAGATCAAAATGCACCCAGATGATGAAAAGCATACAGCTTTCAGAATGTCGCTGGGGATATACTGCTACACGGTGATGCCATTTGGGTTGAAGAATGCCGGCGCCACCTATCAACGTGCGATGAGCACTATATTCAAAGAACATCTGCGCAAGACAGTAGAGTGCTATGTGGATGACTTGGCGGTCAAAAGTAAAAATAAACAGGACCACCTTCAGGACTTAAGAATGGTCTTCGATCTCATGAGGAGACATCATTTAAAGATGAATCCCACTAAGTCATTTATGGGAGTGTCGAGTGGGAAATTCCTTGGGTTCGTAATAACTTCAAAAGGGATTTTCCTCGACCCTGAAAAGATAAAAGCAATTAGCGAGATGCCACCTCCCCGCAATCTTAAAGAATTGAGGGGGTTACAAGGGAAACTTGCCTATATTCGGCGCTTCATTTCCAACTTATCGGGACGATGCCAGCCGTTCTCTCGACTTATGAAGAAGGAGGTTTCTTTTGTATGGGATGAGGCATGTCAACAGGTATTTGATGACCTTAGAGAATACCTCACCTAACCTCCCGTTCTTATGGCGCAGGTCCCTGGGCAGCCCTTCTTTATATATGTGAGGGCCATGGATAATGCCTTAGGAGCATTACTTGCTCAATATAATGAGCACAGCCATGAACATGCCCTCTATTATCTAAGCAGGACAATGATCGGAGCCGAACAGCGGTATACCCCGATTGAAAAGGAGTGTTTAGCCCTAGTGTTCGCTATTCAAAAAATGCGACACTATCTTTCTGGGCAAACAATTTATGTCATATCACGGGTTAATCCCTTAAAAATTCTGATGACAAAACCAGGATCCTTAAATGGCCGGTTGGCGAAATGGGCATTATTGCTATCGCCATACGATATGCATTTCGTCCCTCAAAAAGGCACAAAGGGACAGACGATCGCCGATTTTCTTGCAGACCATCCAATCGGGTCTAATTCCAAACAGAAGTCAGAGATCAACACAGTTAGCAAGGAACAAGCATGGCAAATGTTCTTTGATGGTGTTGCCAGACGATCTGCTGCTGGAGTGGGGGTTGTGCTAATTTTTCCACATAAACATATATTGCCTAACGGTTACTCATTGATAGAACCGTGCACGAATAATATGGCAGAATATAACGCACTCATTATCGGCTTGAAAATGGCTTTACAACTGGGGGTGAACTATCTAGAGGCATATGGAGACTCTAAACTCATCATCAATCAGATGACGGGCGAGTATGAAGTCAGACATGAAGCCCTCATCCCCTATTATCAGCTAGCCATTGAACTAGCTGGATACTTTGAGCAATTTTACATCTCTCATATACCTCGGAATGAGAATGTATATGCAGATGCCCTTACAGCATTAGCTGCAATATTGGCGATCCCGCCATGTGAGGTTAAAAGCATCGCCATTGAAAGCAGAGAGCTCCTTCATCCAGATACTCTTCTTCAAAATAAAGAAGTGTGCCAAGTAGGCCTAACTTTGGAACCCCGTGATTTGCGATTTCCATTTGTGGATTATGCTTTACATGGGATATTACCAGAAGATCCTAAGGAAGTCACCTCTATAAAGAGGAAGGCCCAAAGATTTTATTATGACCATAAGCTTCAGACTTTATATAGAAAATCAAGAGATGGTCTGCTACTATGCTGCATATCAAAAGGGGAAGCAGAAGAAGTGCTGAGAGAAACACACGATGGAGTATGTGGAGCTCATCAGCCCGGTCCTAAACTTGGAGACCGTATAAGAATGCTAGGATACTACTGGCCGAACATGATCACGTAAGCAATGGTATACGCTAAACGATGTCATGCATGCCAAATGCATGCCAATTTTATTCATCAACCCCAAGAATACTTGCACAATACTGTTGCAAGTTGGCCATTTGAAGCATGGGGGATGGATATTGTGGGGCCTATAACTCCCCCGTCATCCAGAGGACATCGTTTTATTCTTGCAATAACCGATTATTTTTCAAAATGGGCCGAAACCGTGCCCATGAAAGAGGTGAAAACGACAGATGTGATCAAGTTCGTCAAGCATCATGTCATTTACCGCTTCGGCGTCCCCCGACGGATTATTCATGATAATGATCCGCAATTCATCAGTCAGGGATTCTCCAGATTCTGCAATAAATTCAGAATCAAAGATATTGCTTCAATGCCATATAACCCCGCAGCTAATGGGTTGGCCGAAGCCTTCAACAAGACGATTATTAAACTCCTTCGGAAGTTCATTTCTTCTAATAAACGAGATTGGGATGAAAAGCTAGGAGAATGCCTGTCGGCTTATCGCACCACTGTTTGCACCCCTACAAAAGCTACTCCATTCTCTTTGGTCTATGGAAGCGAGGCCGTCTTACCTCTCGAAGTCCAGATTCCTTCATTAAGAGTGGCTTTAGCTACAAAGATGACGACAGAAGGACGCCATCATCAAAGATTGAAAGAATTAGAGGCGCTGAATGAAAAGCGTCTCAGGGCTCAACAACAAATTGAGTTGTATCAAGCCTGAATTTCTCAAACGTTCAATAAGAACGTTAAGCCAAGGACCTTTAAACAAGGAGACTTGGTTTTGGCTGTTAAAAGGCTAATGGTGCTAACCCACAAGACTAAGGGTAAATTTGAACCCAAGTGGGAAGGACCGTTTGTTGTGGAGATAGTATACTCCAGTGGAGCCTATCGCTTAATGAATCAAAATGGCGACAGGATGATGATGCCGATCAATGGCAAATTTCTGAAGAAATATTATTCTTAGTATCCCTGGAGGTACGAGTCTTCTTTTCTTAGGCATGCGCAGTTTGGCGCCTCTGACCTAAACCTGGTGTGTTTGGTTCTCAAGTTTGAACCACCTCCAGTTTCTTTTCTTAGGCATGCACAGTTTCGCGCCTCTAACCTAAACCTGGTGTGTTTGGTTCTCAAGTTTAAACCACCTCCAGTCTTTTATTAGGCATGCGCAGTTTGGCGCCTCTGACCTAAACCTGGTGTGTTTGGTTCTCAAGTTTGAACCACCTCCAGTCTTCGCTTAGGCATGCGCAGTTTGGCGCCTCTGACCTAAACCTGGTGTGTTTGGTTCTCAAGTTTGAACCACCTCCAGTCTTTTATTAGGCATGCGCAGTTTGGCGCCTCTGACCTAAACTTGGTGCGCCTCTGACCTAAACCTGGTGTGTTTGGTTCTCAAGTTTGAACCACCTCCAGTCTTCGCTTAGGCATGCGCAGTTTGGCGCCTCTGACCTAAACCTGGTGTGTTTGGTTCTCAAGTTTGAACCACCTCCAGTCTTCTCTTAGGCATGCGCAGTTTGGCGCCTCTGACCTAAACCTGGTGTGTTTGGTGTGCCCAATTCAAGTTACGCGAGAGAGCCTTGAACCGCCACCTGTTTGGTTCTCAAGTTTGAACCACCACCAGTCTTTTCTTAGGCATGCGCGGTTTGGCGCCTCTGACCTAAAACCTGGTGTGCCAGTTCTCAAGTTTGAACAACTGCCAATCTTTCTTTTAGGCATGCACGATTGAGCGCCTCTGACCTAAAAGGTATAAATTACCCAGCGCCGATTCGGTAATGGGGAGAGAACCAGTTTCTCTCCAACCTATCATACTGGGGTAAAAGTATGAATTGCCCAACGCCGACTAGGCAATGGGAAGAGAAAAAGTTTCTCGCCAACCCCTTCATGCTGGGGGTAAAAAGTATGAATTACCTAATGCCGATAAGGCAAAGGGAAGAGCAAAAGTTTGGCATTTAAGCCCAAACGAAATCCTCGACAACTCACCATGTTGAGGGGAATAACATGGCTAGTCCAATTCAAACGGTAGTTGGTAAAGGCTAGTCAAATCCGTTGATAGCTGGGAGTTTGCTAAAAATCCCATAAACCCTGTCACGTTAAGCTCTTACCTCTGACAGTATGATTTGGAAAATTGTACCTAAAAATAAATCATTTTTGATGACAGGTTATCTGTTGTGCAAACAAATTCTGTAGCCATCAGATAAAAGAATCAAATGATCATCTTTATTTCATCAAAAGAATGGAGTTACAAAAATTCTTTCTTTTATTACGAAAGCTTATGACAAAAAGAATAAAAGAATAAGAAGAAAATTATGGATCTCCTAGATGTTTCAGCTTGTTCATCACCTCGTCAATCACCTGACGACGATTTGCCTCTATGGAGTGCCGAGCCTGCTGAAGTAAGACATCGTCATTTATTGTAAGTTGATGACTCAGACGGTGACGAGAGTCTTCTATAGCACGGCTCCTTAGTCCCTCCTCCTGCTCGACCTGCCCATGTTGGAGGACCAGCGCTTCTCGCTTCTTAACAGATTCTCCTAGTTTGCGCTCATTGGCCACTCTGACCGCCCGAGCTTTGGCAATGGTCTCTTGGGCTCTATGGATTTCAGCCTGACTTCCCCCAATTTCTGAGTCCACTCTCTCCAAGCTCTTAAGAATAGACTCCCGACTGGCCTGAAGCTCTGTCAACTCCCGAGACCATGCTTCTTCCTATCGTACCAGTTCTTCTCGGCATGCCATTAATTCCACCCGAAGCCGCGCCATCTCTATTGCGGTGATAGCTTCCACGTCCGCTTGGCGAACAGTGTTTAACGTGTTCACCTGCTCTTCTAAGGCAGTGAAGCGGGCCCGGTAGGGAGCTGCTCGGTCTGGTCCCCAATTCTTTCAATATTATCCAAGTAGCTGGATAACATCGGGCGACCGAGACTGAAGAAATCTGTGCCGTCAGAAATCATCTCGACACATCCTCTGAGCAACCGTATGAAGTCATCAACACTATAGTTGAAGAGCTTCTCAAAATGATTCATGGTGCCTGTATCCAAAACAGGCAGCACTGTAGAGGTCGCTGGAAGAGGAGCGGTATTCATTGGAGTTGAAGAGGAGGAAGCCTGTCCATGTACCAGATTCATAACATGCGGGGCTAGTAAGGCCAATGCAGATCTGGCAGAGCTAGGAACCTGAGGGGAAGCGGCGCTAGTACAGATCACCTGGGCAGCGCCACCTACAGGAGAAGATGAGGGAGTATTTCCACCAGAAGCTCCCCCACTTGCGGAAGTGGCTTCGAACGAGAACTTCAAATTATCCTCATCCCCTGCTGGAAGACTTGAAGCTGGAGGAGTTGCAGGTGTCTCAGCAGCCACAATGATAGACGATGTTAGCACCGCTAACTAAGGAGCAGAAGGTGCACCAAAGATCACTGGAAAGGTCTCAGTGGAACAGACCGGTGGTGTTGGAGACGTCATACTGGGAGACGGGGTGGCCTCTTTTGCAGCGGCCGCAATAATAACTTCTGTTCTTTCATCACTCCCTAGCTTGTCTATGGGAGGAATTGATGAGGAAATTGGACATGTGGTCGGCGTGAAATAGTCAGCGTCAAATTCATTTGACGAACCACCCACTGAGCCAGTAGCGCCCGAATGGTCCACCCTGTCATCAGACTCCCCCTGAGTATTAGAATGCCTCGGCGAGAGGAGTTGACCGCCTGCATTAGGAAACAGGTAAATAGTATTACAAAGTAAAAATAACAGACAAAAGACGAAATATTAAGAACTATACCTGGAGATACAAGTCCAGTTGTTGGGCTTAAAGGAGGAGCTGCCGTCGTTTCCAACAATGTACCCGTCTCGCTACCCAGTGGTCACGCCGTAAGATGTACAACGGGTTCTGCGGTCAGAGGAGCCGGAACCTCGGAAACACTTGGAGCTCCAACAGGTTCGCTCTCTCCTGCCGGCGCTAGAGGTAGGGCTGAAGATAGCAGGTCTGAAGCAAGTTTAATAGCCACTTCTTGGGGGGCTATTAAAGTTTCCGGAGCTAACTTCTGCTTCTTACCGGGCCTTTTCTTTAAGGCACCTCGGCGTTTGAGAGTTGGACTCCAGGGTTGAGTAACGACAGGTTAGGGAGCACCTCCAACGTCAGGGTTGTTATCATCATCATTATCGTCATCATCGCCAGACTCGCTGACATCTGAAGGTTCAGCCGCGGCGCTAAGGAATTCTTCCATTCCTTTTATTCTTACTCTCGAAGCACCCTGGCGGCTAATATAGAAAGCCTCAATCTCCTTACAACAACTCCGGTTTAGGGAGAAATGAGGCACACTAGAGTTCGCAATGCTGAACCATGTGCAGAAGCTGAGGGTCATTGCCAGTTCTGGCGACTTCTGGGGTAAGGTGAATTCAGCTTCGGTTCCGCCCGCCGCAAAATGGAACTAGCCACGGGCACCTTCGTACAAGTTCCCTTCGTAAGCAAGATTCTTGTTCGGATTACCCACGAAGAGTTGAGAGTATCCGAACTGGCGAGCAAAGCGACTTGGGATGTACGGCTCAATCAGACACTTGACATCTTGACGATATACCAAGTGTCCGGGACGGATGTTGAGGAGCCACCAGAATGCTCCCGCGGATAGGGCAGTAAAGTTATTTACCCCCGCAATATCCGTCAGTTTTAACCCATAGCCTCCGCCAGGAAAGTCAGGGAAACACCTGAAGATTTCGTAATTCTGGTGACTTCGGAGAATCTTTCGGATTTGGGACATATAATGGTGCTTCCATGAAGAGCATTCATACAGCTCCACAAAGAAGCACTTCTCACCCGAACGACGTTCAGCCACACTCATCAGAGAGGGACAGTGCAAAACGAGCCATGCCATCAGATAAGTATAAGGAAGCTCCACCCTAGGGTTTGGAGTTTTCGGCTGGGCAGTCTCTTTCGACTTGCCCTTTCCTTTCCCCTTGACCTTATCAGCGGGGAGGAAATCATGACAAAGTGATCACAATCCATGCTGCAGATTGCACACCATAGCAGGGAGAAGTCCAAGGGGTTGGCCGTATGTAAGGAGGACCGCTGGATATACCATAGTCATTGCAATTGCTTCTTTTGTCAGTGACGGCACGACACATCGCTTCAACCATAGCATCAGAAACCCAGCGATGAGACTTCTATTGGATACCGGAAACTGGGCTTGATAATGGTAGCTCTCGAATGAAGTGCCAGGACCGTATCCGTTTTCATTGGATTCAGTGGTATAGTATAATAAGTAACGGCCCCTGACTATACGTTGATCGATCTCTAAGATGGGGATAGGAGGATGGCCATGGATAGTTGTCGAGCTATCCTTAGAATTCAAGTTGGCAAAAAGGTATTCGGCCCATTTCTTGTGACCGATACCATGATTTCGCGCACCTACCAGGTCAGCGCAGATGCGGTAGTGGCACATCATCTCCCAATATGTTGCATAGATGCGCTCATCTCTCACCATCAGCATGTTCAATTCTTCGGTGGTGGGGATATATTCTTCATAGGGGATTTCGCCCATTAAGAGTCCAGAAACCTCAAACATCTCGTGGAGAGCGAACTCTAGCTCACCCACTGGCGTAAAAAGTGTGCAGGTCTCAGGGTTGTACATCTCCAAGAGACAGAAGAAATGGTAAGCACTCTGCGGGAACCCAAACTGGACATTCCTAATGGCCTTATATAAGCCGATCTCCTTCAGGATAGGTTCGTGTGAATCTAACATGTATTGAACAAGGCGGGCCCACCACATGTTCTAGAAGAATAAACCCAGCCAGGCATCCTGAAGTCACTAGCCGGGTATTGGCCGTCTTTTGCCATGAAGTCTCTTAGGAAAGTCCGCGCACGAATCGGGATTTCCCCTACTGGATACTCCTAGCCAAATCTCCCTGGGAGCAAACCAGTAATACATCTAGAGGGGCCATCTTGATAAGGCCCTTGTGCACCAAATTTATCTGTTGGGACACCATCCTGTTCTTGAACCAAACCCCATTTCAACTCACGGGGTATCGCTAGCCTTTGAAGATAAACCAGAGGATAGCCACGGTCCATTCTAGGCAGAAACATCAACATTTCGCCTGAGTTATATAGCCAAACGCACTCCTCTTCAAAGAGGATCTGATCTGATTGTTCCATCTGATCCCCAAAGAGGAATGCGGGCTTCTTCATCGCTTCTCTGTCCACGGTTTCAAAGGCCGCATCAGTTATGACCTCCCTCACAGTGGTGGGGTGATACTTGATCAACTTCTCCCTGCGCCCATTCAAATCTGGTTTGTATGAAGCCAGAATAGTGGTGAAGCGAAATTGGCCTGAGGGATCAGAACCCCCAGCAAAGCCAAAGTAGTTCTTGTGGGGGAGAGCTTCCATCGAATACCCTACTGCATAAAGAAGAAAGCAGAATTAGAGAAGTGTCTATAAAACATAAATTTTCTCTAAGTAACTCTGCGCGAAGCTAAAAATTAGACCGCGCGAAGCTAAAAGTTACTCCGGGCGAAGCTAAAAATTAGAACGCGCAGAAGTTAAAAGAGCCTCGCGGATCAAGCGCGACTGCTAATCAATAGCCTCGCAGATCAAGCGCGACTGCTAATCAATAGCCTCGCGGATCAAGCGCGACTGCTAATCAATAGCCTCACGAATCAAACACGACTGCTAGTCAATAGCCTCGCGGATCAAACGCGATTGCTAATCAATAGCCTCGCGGATCAAACGCGACTGCTAATCAAATAGCCATGTGCTTCAAAAGTGCGAGGATGACGCGATAACTTCGTATAAGAAGAAAGCCAGAGACTTTTCTTCTTCTCCAAGCCTTACGGTCGGAGTACGGCGATCTCGCCGATGAAAGGGATGATTGATCAGTTAAAATCAAGTCAAATCACTCTAGAAATATTCTAAAGAGTCTCGATAGAAAGATTCTTACCCCCAATAGGCGAAACGTGGGCTGGCGCATCGCTGCCATGGCCGCTGCCACCACTGCTTGCGCCAGTCGCCGATGATGGAGCTGCGCGAGAAGAGGCACGAGTCTTGGGCGCCATTTCTCAAAAGGTTGAGGAAAATCGATGGGAAATCGGAAGAAATCGGTCGGAGAACACTCGGATCGCCTGAGCTCTGATCGTCTGAGTCTCTAGGGTTTCTGAAAAATTCTCAAGTGAAGTGAGAAGAAAAGGGAATAGAGATTTCATTTAAATGAGGGAAACCGCCTCTTGGAATTCGGCGCGAGTTTCGGAGAAGAAAACCGACCAGTTACTCTCCAAAACGCGGAGCTATTAGCCTCGCGTGATGACGGAAAAAGATAAGATATTAACTCCGCGCTACTCTGCGCAACTCCGTGAAATGCAAAGATAACTTGGTATTTTAGCTTCGCATTCTCATAAAAAAACTTGGATTTTTGGCTAAGTTAAGATGGTCCTTACCCGATCATATCGGTATTAATGATCTAAGTTATGCAAAAGAGCCTTAGATTATTTTACCAAAATTATCAACCATCTATTTGTTGAGCAAGCAAGATTCTTGAAGCCGACAGATAGAGAGGAAAATAATTTGCCTTTATTTATAAAAGGAAAGATTACAAAGAAGGAGTTATAGCTCTCCTAAAAGCTTCTATATATTCATCGACTCATCAATAACCTAACGGTGAGATTCCTCCGCAGGGTGTTGAAGTTCAATTCCATGGTTCACATACAAGAGATCTCCTCTGCAAATGTCAACTAGGATCTGTCATCTGAAATGAAGCACAAGTTGAATTTGAAGTGCTGCAAGCCCTTAGATGATTATCTCCATCGCTTTGGAAAGCAACAGAGATTGTCATCTAACAGAAATGGTCCTCAAGAAAACTTGATGGGTTGTCGCAGAGTTCTTGTAACTCCTTCAAAAAAAGCCAGAGCTTGAAACCTGCAACTATGTTGTAAAGAATATGCTTCTGGCTTCCTTAGAGTTACTTTCGTTGATGAAGATTGGTGCATAACCTGCTTTTGAAGATATATCAGGGAGAAGCTACATCCCAAGTCATCAGATTGAACCCGGTTCACTGCAAAAGAAGAATCAGGAGTTCCACAAAAATTTGGAAAATCTTCTAAGTATAAAAACGCGGAGCTAAGCTAACTTCAAAGCGACTGCTAGTCAAAATACCCACGCGCTTCAAAGCGACTGCTAGTCAAAATAGCCTCGCACTTCAAAGCGACTGCTAATCAAAATAGTCTCGCATTTCAAGCGCGAGGATGACGCAATAACTTCGCGTAGAGACAGATCAGAGTTCCTCTCTGACTTCTCCTTCTCCTTCAGGCCTTACGGCTGGAGAACGGCGATCTCGCCGGTAAAGTAAACAATTGGCCGGATTAAACCAAGCCAAAACATCTCAAGATGGTTCTTAGAAGCCCAAGAGTTAAGGTTTTTTACCTTTGGAAGACGCTGCATAGACTGGTTCACCGTCGCGTCTACTTCTACGGCCGCTGCCATTAACGCCGGCCAACGTGCATAAAGCCAAACTCCTCTGGAATGACATCCTAATGATAAAAATCTATGGAGAGTTAAAGGGAGATCAATTGAAGATCGCTCGTTGACATCGCTCACTCGGTTGCAGGGGTTGCAAAATTTTAAAAATCTCCGAATGAAGAAGAAGATGAGCTGAGAGCTCTATTTAAACAGGATTTCCGCCACTTGGTATTCTGCGTAGAAATTCGGGAGTAATTAATGACATAATTACTCATTTCACTGAAAATGAAGTGAAGCTGATTAGCTCCGCGTAGGCGAGCATGACGCGAAGGAAACTTGGTATTCTAACTCCGCGTTTTCAGTTTGAAGATCCAAAGTATTTCAAAATTCGCTAAGTTCGAAGTCATTTTGAAAACTTTGGAGGGGGTTCTGTTGGCAGTGAAAATTTCTGAATAAAAAAGAAGTTTTCCACAATAGAACGTGGAGCTAATCCACAGCTCCGCGTCTGGCTATTTTTAGCCTCGAGTTGAGTAAAATGCGGAGATGTTCGATAGCTCCGCGCACTGGTTATTTAGTGCCGCGTTTTGATGCGATTAAAGCTCCGCGTGAGCAGATAACCAGAATCTTAAATTGATTGAGATTATGATTTGGGCTTATCCAAATACCAAATCAAATCCAATCAGAATTCTAAATCAAGAGATTTAAATTAATATTAAATATTTGATTGGAATCCTTGATGAGAGCAAATTCTATTCAGATAGAAACTCTCTCAAATCTTCCTGGGGCTATAAATACCTTCTTGGTGAAACCCTAGAGGATCTTTTTGGAAGTTTTGGTGAACTTCGAGTTACGCGTGCGAGCCTTGAACAAATCAAAACCAGAGATCAGAAGTCTTCTTGGTGATCCTTTGGCAATTCAAGTATGCGAGAGAGCCTTGAAGCCTTTTGTGATCATCTTCTTCTTAGAGAATTCAAGTTACGAACAGAGCCTTGGATTCGTGAAGAGCAAAGACCAAGAAGATCGTCTACAGTCGGCCGATATCTTCAAAAGAGAAGATTTCAACGTACCGATCGTCCAAAGAAACTACTATAGATCCCATCGCCACTGATCCCACGTTTACATTGTAAAAGAGAGAGATTGAACTATAAAATCCTCTCGTTTGTTCTCTTTATATATCTTGTTCACTTCTATTGTAATCTAAGATGTATTCGATGGAAGGAAGCAAAGGAACTTTTGCGGTGAACATGGATCAGGTGGAAGTTTCCATTGAGTGGAAGACACATAATTAGATGATTCATCGAGCGTCTCCAAGGATACACTCTCATCAACTAAACCATTCAGCTCATCAAAGAATTTCTCCTCTTGGTGTTCACTGGACAACCCTTGGATCATATTCACTTCTAGGGGCTCGTCATGTGGATCACTTGGTTGGCGCCCTAGATTGAATATATTCAAGTCAAGTGTCATATTTCCGAAGGAAAGTCTCATCGATCCACTCCGGCAATTGATAACAGCATTGGAAGTGGCCAAGAATGGACGTCCCAAAATAACTGGGATACAATGGTGTGGATTCACCACAGGTTGAGTTTCGAGGACTATGAAATCAACTGGGAAGATAAACTCCCCAATCTAAATCAAGACATCCTCAATCTCTCCCATAGGTGTCTTCACAGATCTATCAGCTAGCTGTAACGTAATCCTTGTAGGTCTCAACTCTCCCAGTCCTAACTGCTGGTACACTGAATAAGGAAGCAAGTTGACACTTGCTCCTAGATCTAGTAAAGCCCTTTCAATCACTGTAGTCCCTATAGTGCAGGAGACAGTAGGACTTCCAGGGTCTTTATACTTTACGGGTGCTGACTGAGAGAGGATGCTAGATATGTTAGCAGCTGGGAAGGCTTTCTTTGGAACATTGGTTGTTCTCTTCTTTGTGCATAAATCCTTTAAGAATTTTGCATAAGCAGGTACTTGTTGGATTGCATCAAAAAGAGGAACATTGACCTTAACTTGCTTGAATAACTCAAGAATGTGCTCCACCTGAGGAGAGTTTTTCTTCAATCGATTTGGATAGGGAGCCTTTGGCTTATAAGTATGGTCAATTGGAGGATCAGAATTAGAAGGATCAGATTCTTCTGTCGTGCTAGTGGGTAGATCGTGGGATGATGCTGATGATGAATCCTGAGGTGGTGATGGAATCGTGGTATCAGGGAGTGTAGCTTGCCGTGCAATAGGAGTGGAATCAGGTGGCATGGCTATGTGATTGTCAACTAGTTTGCCAGATCGAAGTGTGTGAATGACATTATTTGGTTGACATGCGACTGATTCAAATTTGAGGAACTGGCATTAGGATTTGTTGTGGGTTGACTTGGAAAAGTGCCCTTGCCACGTTCACTCATTTGATTTGCTAGTTGTCCAACCTGCTGCTCTACTTCTTAATAGATTGAGAGTTCACGAGCATGTGCTGATCTGCTCTTTGAATGAAATCAGTTGACACTTTCATAAGATTCTGCATGTATGTGTCAAGGTTGGACTGAGACTTGAGAAGATTTTCAACATTCTTCTCAAGTGATTGAAGTCGCTTTTCTTGATCATTATTAGACCCCTGTTGTGGATATGAATGGTTTGGTGCAGGTGATCTATTCTGGTTGTTTCCATGGTTTGAAGCATTTGGGTGTTGATAAGCACCCATATTTGGTCTTGGGAACTGACCAGCGGCTAGAGGCTGCATGTTGGAGTTCGAAGCTCCCTGATATTGCCTTTGACCCCATGAGAGATTTGGATGGCTCCTCCAGCCAGGATTGTATGTCGGAGCGTATGGATTATTAACGGGTCTTTGATACATAGCGTTAGCTTGCTCAAGTGTGGGACCCATAAGATTTACTAACAATGGACACTCCTCCATAACGTGATTGGGAGTTCCACAATTAAAGCATGTGGGACTTTGGAGTTGATTCACTTGACCCACTGGTGGAGACTGAGCACTAGGAGTCTCCAGTGCCTCAATTCTTCTCATAAGGGCTGCGATCTTTGCTTCAGCAGCTCTAGAGCTATCGACGCTATGGATCCCACTCTTATGAGCAGAAGTTGATATACTGGGCTTCTCAGTGGAACTCTCCCACTGCATAGTCTTCCATGATAAGTCCTCAAGAAAGTCCCATGCTTCATCCTCGTTTTTCCTCATAAACTCCCCTTGACACATGGATTCAAGAAGAGTTTTGGATGTGTAATCAAGTCCTTCGTATATGATTTGACACAACCGCCACTTTTCTATTGCATGGTGGGGCACTGAGCTAATAAATCCTTAAACCGTTCCAAGTATTTCCAGAAGGGTTCTCCTGGCACTTGACGGAATTGATTAATTTGATTTCTGATTCTTGCCGTCTTGTGCGTAGGATAATACTTCTTGAAAAACACTGTAACGAATTCATTCCAAGTAGTGATTGAATCAGTAGGCATACTATACAATAACTTCTTGGCATTATCCTTAAGTGCAAAAGGGATGAAGCGGAGCTTAATTGCGTCCTCTGATAAATTTTGCAGTTTAATCAGTACGCATACTTCTTGAAATTCACTGATAAAGAGATATGCATCTTATGAATCAGAACCAGTGAATTTGGGAAGCATACTAACGTACTGCAGTTTTAATTCATAGTGATTACCCGCTACGTGTGGAAGTTTGATGCATGATGGTAATGATGTACGCAACGGGTAACATCGATCCTGAAGGATCGGGATCGGCTGGTCTATTTTGTCTCTCATGAACAAATCTGATCTCACAAGTCGACCAAATTGATCACGGGTCCAATATGGCGTGAACCAGTGACCGTGAGTGTATGCGTGAACTTCCTAAACTAATGCAAGAAGTGGGGTGTGGTGGAGAGATAAAACGGTGGAATGATATGATCAAATAAAAATGTGATTTTTACTGTTCCTAATTTTTTTTTATTTTTTTTACAGAACCAGGAAACAAAACTACAGAAACAGAGAAAATTTAGGCTCATAAAGTACCTTTTGGACCGCTAAATAGCGGTTATAGCCGCTGAATAGCGGCTAAAATAACGAATTTGACTTCTACTTTTTTCCACTTGGTCCAGACGTCTTTAAATCCTTTAAATCTTCCTGTCTCTGCAATTTCTATTTCCTGCACACTCACACACACTGTTAACCCGTAAAATGCTAGAAAAAGTAAGAAAAACACCGTCGATCCCCGGCAACGGCCAAAAACTTGATGTATTATATTTACTGCAAGCGTACAGTATCGTTATAGCATTGTACAGGTCGTCTCATAGGGATCTAAGATGTTTCTGCGTTCTTACTTTATCTATAGTTCAACGGACTAACCAAAGGTTTTAGGTTGAAGTCGGATTAATCTAAGTAGCCTAGGATATAGAATCCACTAATTTCCAACCATGTTATTACTTCTATTATTCTCTTCTATCATAAAAATTCAATTTTTTTAGTTTAATTTTTACTTAAAGTGCCCTAAGTATGAGCTATCAAGTATTGTGCAAGTATACCTCATCAAAAGATGCTACTTCTTATAAAAATAAACTAAATCTTTTATATAATTCAAATAAAAAGACAAAACCAGCAACCCCAATCCCTAACTAAGCATAGATTATCAAGAATCCTAATTCAAGTATAACCTATCAAAGTTCTAAACTTCGAGTCCTTGGATTTTAATCTTTTTATTGAAAAATCATGTTTTCTTTAATTTTTATTTAAGAAGAAAAGTATTAGAAAATAATTACATGGTGGATCTTAGCTTCATCTACATCCTAGAGCTGATCTAATTAGCTACTCATGATTTTTACTAAGGAAGATCAACTTTTTATTCATAGAATGATAAACCCTAATCTAGAAAGCGGTAAACCCTAATCTAGAAAGCAGTAAACCCTAAAATAGAATGCAATCAAATCTATGCAGAAAGAAAATAAGAATCTCAAGCTCAATGAGTTACATCTGGGCACGGTGTTGTGGCCGTCGACCTTCAGCAAAAACCCCAACTTTATTGAACAGAAAAATTTAATACAAAAATTCCAGAATACCGTCAAAATACAAGGGTCGGCCAATAAATAGGTCTCGGAAACCAAACCCTATTTCCAGCAGAATCACAAAAACTACCAATTTACATTTAAGCCCACGACGAAAATTCCTCTGAGAAGGCCACGGTTTGGCCACTTAGCGGCTCCGCTATGATCAATTGAGCTACTGTTTCTTCTACAAAAGTATCTTCTCTTGTTCTCTTTACTTGCTTGATTGTATTTGACTTCTACTTCCTGCAGTACTTTGATGTTGTAGTCTCGCCCGCTTTAGAAACTTTTCGGCGTTTGATTTCCTAGTCCAACTCTGGTTTCATGCCTTTTCCTTGTATAATTAGAATTACCTGAAAAAGACACTAAAAATACCCGAGTAGCATTTATTTATATACAAAAATAGATAAAGTATGAGAGAAAAAATACAATATATGATATTTATCACCATGCTACTTCAATTTTTGCTATTGCTGCCATATTTGCCTGGCAAAGAGTGTTCAGCGCCTGCACTTGTTCTTCCAAGGCTTCTAAATGAGCTCAGTAAGGAGTTGCTCGTTCACGACCACCGATCCTCTCAATGTTGTCCAGATAGTTGGTCAATATTGGACGCTCAGGTTCAAAGAAGTCGTGCCCGCTCAGAATCATGTTGATATTATCTCCTTAGCAGTTGCATAGAGTCGCAACACTGAAGTTGAAAAATTCCTCGAGTGGGTCTTCAGTGGCCAGATTAAGAATGGTCAACGCCAAGAGGGAACCGCATGTAGGGGTGTAGCTTCCACTGGAACAGATGATTCGGAGGCCCGCCCTTGTACAATGTTCATAATGTGAGGAGCTAATAGTTGTAGCAAGGAACTGGTCAAGCTGGGAATTCGAAAAGAGACGCCACCTTCGCTAGCCACTAGGATGACAGAACCAACGGGTGTAGATTCCAAAGAAGGACCATCACCTGAAGCTTCTCTGACACCGATGTTGCCTCAAATAAACTTTAATGAGTCTTCGTCACTAACTGGTAGAGTAGCCGGTGCTGAAGGGAAAATAATAGAAGGAATCCTCGCCACAACCACAGAAGGTGTCGCCACAGCAACTTGGGAAGTCATCAGCGCTCCAACAACAAAATGGAAAGTTATCTTCAGGACAAGGGGCAGGTGGGGTAGGAGACGACAAACAGACCCTCGGCTCTGGAGAAATAGATGCTTCTGGCACTATGAATGCAGGGGTTGTGTCCTGTCCTCACTCCTTAACTCGACTGGCCTAAGATGAGTAACTTTGACAGAACTAGGTTGAGGCGTGAAGTAATCCACATCAAACTCCTCAGCGGAGCTTCCCAATCCACCCACCAACCCGCTGACACCGGAATAATCCACTTGTTCTTCTGACTCTACCCCTTTTGAGGAGTGCATGGGAGAGTGAAGTAGGTTACCTAACCCCAAGAAGGAAGAAAAGATGTTAAGTCCCATGAGCATATATATAAAAATAGAGACGAGAAGAGAAATAAGCTGAATCTTACTAGTAGAAACTAGCCCGGTGATCGGACTAGAAGGAGAAACAAGTGCAGTGTCCAGCAAAGCACCCGTTCCACTGGTTGAAGGCAACTCTATAGTGCGGTCTGGAGAGTTGAGGGCAGGGACGTTTGCAGCACCCGCAACATCTAAAGGATGCACAGGAGTATCCTCTTGAGCCGGTGCCATTGAGAGTGTTGAAGCTAAGAGATCAGCTGCAACTTGGACCGTTTCTTCTTCAGAGATTATCATGGTCGGAACGGTCCATTGTACAATCTTCTTTCTCTTACGGGTTGGTTCACCTTTACCCGTCTAGTGATGTTTTAGATAAAGGACTCTGAATATATTCGTCTTCACCACCAGCAACCTCGAGAGTCTCCAACCACAGCAACATCATTGTCAGGGTCATCGTCGTCGGAACTACCTTCACCATCAGATGACTCAGCCTCTAGGTCCACTTATTCATCCATTTCTTTGACACGGACCCTCTTGGCTCTTTTACGCCGGGAGTAGAAAGCCTCTATCTCCTTACAACAACGATGATTAATTGAGAAATTGGGCACTTAAGAGTTAGCCATGCAATACCACGTGCAAAAGCTGAGCACCATGTTCAGAACAAGAGACTTCTGGGGTAGGACGAATTCAACACCAATACCTCTGGATACAAAGTGAAACCAATCTCGTGCACCTTCGAATAGATTCCCCTGGTATGCCAAGTCCTTATTTGGGTTACCTACATATAATTTCTTGTAACCAAATTGACGGGCAAAGTAGCTGAGAATGTAAGGCTCAATGTATCACATGTCCTGCCTATAGTCCAGGTGGCCAGGACGTATGCTCAGCAGCCATCAGAAGGTCCCCGAAGATAGAGTGGAGAAATTGTCCGGTCCAAAATATCCTTAAACCTCAACCCATATTTACGATTCAAAAAATCGGGAAAGCATCAATTGATCTCGTAATTCTGGTGATGCTAGAGAATTTTGCAGATAACCGACATGTAGTTACTTCTCCAGGAAGAACATTCGTACATATCCACAAAAAAAGGTTTGTCCATAGGACAATAATAGGTAGTTGTCATCAGAGAAGGACAGTGCATCACAAGCCATGCCATCAAGTAAGTATAAGACATCTCCACTCAATAATTTGGCATCTTCATCTTGATGGGTCATTTGGTCGTTTTCCTCTTTACCTTAACTTCTGGAAGAAAGCCATCGGAATGTGCCGTAGTCCACTCTGAAGGTTGTAGACCATGCCTAGGAAAAGTATAAATGGTCGTCCATATGCAAGAAGGACTACTGAGTAGACCACGTTGACAGTAATGGCATCCGTAGGAAGCAAAGGGATGACACATCGCTTTAACCACAATATAAGGAACCAACGATCAAACGTCTACTAGATAATCCAGCTTGGTAATGGAAGCTTCTGAATATCGTACCGGTACTAAACCCTCCTTCGTTCGACTTGGTGGTGTAGGATATATCTCATGTTTCTATGATGCGCCGCTCGATTTCATCCTTGTCAATGGGCTTATATTTTGTGATGCTTGCCAGGCTTTCCTTCAAATTTCTGAACAAGTAAGTAGTTTATACTTTGTAACCGACCCCTTAGTTTCTGGTCCCAGATATATAAGCGCAAATATGGAAGTGACATATCATCTCCCAGTAAGTCTCGTAAATGCACTCGTCTTTAGCTCTCAACATGTTCAACTCATCGGTTGTCGGGATATACTTCACCAATGGATAATACCAACACCTCATATATCTCATGAAGAGCAAGTCCCAGTTCACCAATGGGGTAAAGAAAATGTTGGTCTCAGAGTTATACATCTCCAGAAAGCTAAATAGATTATATGGGCTTTGGGGGATGTCGTATTGAACATTCCGAATCGCCTGATATAAGCCTATCTCCCTCAAAACTTAACCATGGGACTCAAGCATGTACCTCACTAGTCGAGCCCACCACATCTTGTTCGTGGAGCGAATCCAACCTGGAGTCCTGAAATTATTGGAAGGATACTGCCCGCCTTTTACTACAAATTTGATGATAAAGGTCTTGGCGCGAATCGAGTTCTCTCCCACTGTATTGCTCTTTATTCACTCTCCTTGGGAGGAGCCTGGTGACAAATCTCCCCGGACCATTTTGGTAGGGCCCGTGAGCACTAAATTTTCCTACCACTACCCCATCAATTTCTCGAGTGATGTCCTAGTCTATTTGACGAGGGGCTGACAATCTTTGGAGGTATACTAGAGAATATCTCCGTTTCATATAAGGCAGAAAAATGAGGAGGTTCCCAACTTGGTGAAGCCACTTGCTCTCTTTCTCAAACATAATTTCATCCAAAGCCAACACTTTGTCACCAAAAAGGAAAGTGGGCTTTGCTAAGGCTTTCCGATTCACAACTTCAAAAGGAGTGTCTATCAGTATCTCCCTCATGGTGGCTAGGTTATATCTCATCAACCTCTCATGGCGCACTCTAACACATAGGTGGTACACAGGAATCGTGGCTTCATATTGAAAGTGAGTTGCTCTATCTGGACCCCCA
>JAYEPQ010000002.1:64310361-64552861 GCA_036321105.1 Dracaena cambodiana
TGACAAGTTGATTATCCACTTTTAACAATAAAAAATCATTAATCACTAATAGTCCATGGCACTCTCGCTAAAGTCCGTGTTTATGTGGATATTATATCACTATATCATTCGTGTATCTTTTACATTTCATCATGACAACTCTTATGAAACCATAAAAATAAGTATGCTATACACCTTGCTAGGATTGTAGTTCAATTGGTCAAAGCACCACCCCATCAAAGCAAAAGCTACAGGTTTGAGCCCCGTCACTCCTGAAGTAAAATATGATGAATTTCTAAATTCATTTCTCTATTTTTTTTGCGAAAGAGAAGAGGGGGAACCGGATCAAATCTGTGGTGTGGGGGAGGGGCATTTTTTTCTTTTGTCTTGCATTTATTATCAGATAAATATGAAAATTTTTATTTCTTTTCCTAGTTCTTTCCCTAGTACTGATTGATAAGGGAAAGACATATGTCGATTGGTTTTTTTGTTCGAATATTAAATATTTTATGTCTAATCCCTTCTTTATGTTTAATCCCTTCTTTTTCTATCTCACTTATACTATTTCTATATGTGTATGACCTAGACAATACTAGTCATATAATGCCTCATAATTTTACGTACATAATTTTATGTATATGTATGCACTAAATAGAGAAGTTGTATAAGGAAGATAGCTTATAGGTTATAGAAAAGAAAAAGTGGAAAAAGGGTATGAAAATCTAATGTTTGATGTGTATTTCTGATCAAATCAAAAATGATATTTTTGATTTAGTATGATAAAAGATCTTTTATTTCTTTGTTATACTACTACTATTGAATTTTCGACGATGAATTGATTTGATAGATCAAAAATTGCTATTCATAAAATTAATTTGATTCAGTATCATCGGGATACAATTCATTCTGTTGAATTTGCAAGAGTGAAATTTATCATTTTTATGAGATTAGATCCCGAGTTATTACGAAACAAAAGAAGATTAGATTATGGAAGTCAATATTCTCGCACTTATTACTACTGCACTGCTCATTCTAGCTCTTACTACTTTTTTTACTTATCATCTATGTAAACACAGTAAGCCAAAATGTTAATTTGAATGAAACTTGAATTTATATTAGTTCTTATTGATGATTTGAGAAATGAAAGAAAGGGATTCAAACTCAAAATCTTAAATGAAATGATTAAGCTGGAATCAGAAGTATCGATTCTTTCTACCACACCAGCTATAATATTATATTTATTATTATTATTATATATAGATCAAATTACAATATGTGTGCATATATATATTAGATGTACATATAGATAGCACTCTATTTCTTTTAGTTTGATTTTCCATCTCACAAAGTCATTGATTGAACAATTAACGGATGATCCACGAAGTTAAGTTATACCGTAAGTAGAGTAGACTTTGTCCTTTTGTATGTTTAAATATGAGATGAATGAAAAAAAGCATAAAAAGTTTTCTAGTAGTCTAAATAAATGTAAAACGTGTGATATGTGGATTTCTCAATAGAAAAAAGATCTCATTTTATTATGTGTCGGATCTCTTTGGCCAATCACTTATAACTTTGTTTCCGATAGAAAGAAAATTTGCATTATCATAATAACAAAACGACTTTCTTTTAGAAAGGTAAAAGAAAAAGGGTAATAAATAAAGAAAAAATAAAATAATATTATTAGTTTTTCTTATTGTGATATCCATATTATGATAAGAGCTTATTTACTAAAATAGAATATTTAGAAAAAATTAGGTTGGAAAAATCACCTATCATGTGTAGATTTGAGTTTCAAAATACAATTATAGTAATCATTCATTATTGTATTCAGTACAATTTGGAAGAGATTTTTTTTTTTGGGGCTTTGCAAAATGATAAATTAAGAATTGATACGGTTCAATTGAGCAATTAGTAGTGTCCAACCCTAGATTCACTCCTTCCCAATGTTACAAGTGAAAGGATAAATATAAAGACTACCATTAAAGCAATCCAAGCAAGACCCCTATTTCTATGAAGGAATTATTTTATTATTGATTAATAATCAGAGCAGAATAATAGTGCATATTTAAAATAGGTAAGACTATTTATTGATTAACCAATTCAATGAAGTTTCTAGTAAAATCAGGAAGCATTTAGTACAAATACAATGATACACGTGCTTTTTCCTTGGAAATATCAAAGGAATGCTTTTATGGAGCATGTGAGAATAGTAAGACCTATTGCTTGTTTTGATATTAATGTATTTTCTTACTAAGTAAAAAGTATAAAAATATACAATCACAATAGATAACAATTTGTAGATGTTTGCCATGAAAGTTGCACGCTCTTTATATTGAAGTATTTTCAATAAGAGATTACAATCTAACGGTTTTCCGTTTACAGAAGATGAGGAAAATAGATTTTCCTCTTTATTTAAGGCTGAGTTTCTAGGTAGCTATGGAGGACGATCCTGCTCTCCGTTGACACTCCGTACAATCTCTCTCAGTTGGCTAAAGGAAAGAAAAAAAGGGGCTCTTTTCTCTTGATCGCAAGGGATAATTTCTGGGAGAAGATGTCTGTCTCTATCTCTTTTGCTCGGTGTGTTCTCTCTGTGTGTATCTCTTTCGCTTCCCGCCTTTTATAGGGGTCTTGGAGTAACGTCCCGCCATATTTTGCTCGACCGTTAGCTCCCACTACTCGAGAAGTACCGCCATATTCGCCAGGTGGTTGCTCCCACGATCGAAGTAATGCCGCTGCATTCGTTTGGCAGTTATTCCCACGATCTGAGGTAGCAATTCTTCTGTTCGGGTCGGGTGACTTTGTATTAAGCCCCTCCATCCGAAAGCTATGGGTAGTGTCGCGAATCTCAGCTTTAGATTCGCGAACCTGTTCCGTCGTCTGGATCGCGGACCTCAGTTTCTTAGATTCGCGTACCTCAGTTTCTTAGATTCGCAGATCCGATGAGTTGCGGACTTCTGTCTCTGAATTCGTGAATCTGCTTTGCTTTTCCAGAATTTTTCACCGACAAAACCCCCTCCAAAGTTTTCAAAACTCTCATGACTCTTTAAGGAGTTTCGAAATACTTTGGATATAATCTTCTGTATTAGAATTTCCGTTGCGTTTGTTTGAAGTCTGTAACTCTGTATTAGCGCCACTACTGCTTCTTGCTCTTGAAGAGACATGTCTCTGTATTAGGGGCGCGACTTCTTCATCTTTGAGTGGGAGACGACTCTGTATTAGGGTCGCAAACTCCTGTCTTGGAAGGAACACGTCTCTGTATTAGGGGCGCGAGCTTTCCATCTTTGAATAGGATACGACTCTGTATTAGGGTCACGGACTGTCTTTGGAAGGAATACGTCTCTGTATTAGGGGCGTGAGCCTTTATCTTGGAGTAGAAAATGACTCTGTATTAGGGTCGTAAATTGTGGAAGAAAAACGACTCTGTATTAGGGTCGCAACTTGTTTTCGTAAGGGGGCGCGACTCTGTATTAGGGTCGCGAGCCTTCGCTTGTTGAGAAGAAAGCGGCTCTGTATTAGGGTCGCAAGCCTTCATTTTTGAGTAGAAAACGACTCTGTTTTAGGGTCGCGAACTCTCGCTTTTTGAGAAGAAAGCGGCTCTGTATTAGGGTCGCAAATTATTTTCGGAAGGGGCGCGACTCTGTATTAGGGTCGCGAACTTTTGCGGGAAGGCTAGCAGGCGGTTGTTTTTCTGCGGCGTCAGAATTGAGATGTTTCTCTGAGCTGCATTAAATGAAAAAGGTGTTCACGAGATTCGAGCCAGATATCACGCCTGTCCAGAGATCTCGGCCGTCAAATCATCGACTATATAACCTCCACTTTACTAGAGAGGTTGCCCTTATCTCAAGAAATTTGAAATCTGATTTCTTCGTTTGGACTCCTCAGACTCCTCATCTTCAAGCTCCAATAGTTTTTGATTCTCTGTGCGAAGGATTTTCTCCCTCTGCAAAAGATGCCGAAGAAAGCTTCTTCTTCCGATGCTATTGCCAGTGGTCGTCAAGATCCTCGAGCAACTTCTAGTTCGATAGTGGTTCGGCAGGAATCCTTGATCGGAGGTAAGTAAAAAAAAATCGGAAGGCAGTCCCTTTTCTCATTTTTCTTCTTATCTCTGAATCTGAATGTCTTTTGCAGTTGATTACGCCTTGAATCCTTGGTAAAAGGATCATTATCTCGGATATTCTGATGGCTATGATGGGAAGAAAGAGTTCAGATTTGGTCATGTCTTTCCCCACTGTACAGCTTCGGATAATCAAGAGAGAGCAGATAAGATTCTCCATCCTTCTTGCTCAACATTGCGAGAGTTGATGACTAATGCCTCCTTCGAAGGAGAAAATCGGTCTCCGTTGCTCAAACCTGTCTTCTTGTTTGGGGACCATATTTCAATGTCCGATAGTGGCTTGGAAGATGGCGATTATAAGTGGCTTCGCCAAGTTGAAGGTCGTCGCTTGTTTCTTCCTAATATGGAGAGATCTTATCCATTCCTATTCTTTCAGTCCCTTTTTGTGCCCAGGCGAGTGGACTGGCACATAAACAGGCCACAAGACGGTGTCTTGTTGGGGGGCTTCAATGCTCAAGGTGCTTTTCCTCGTGGTACCGGGAAGAGCTTTCGCGGATTGCTGCCGGGATTGCTTAAACACTATCTCCCCATAGGCGAGATTCCTATAATTGCGCAGACTTTCTTGCACCGTTTTACCACTGCACAAGGAGAGTTTCCTGTTCAGGATTTTCGTCCCCCTGGATGGGTTCATTGCTCTTCAAAAGGAGAGTGGGCAGTCTTGACCGACTTCTTTTTGAAAACCTTCAAGGATCAGCTTCATTATGCAGGGCTATATCGTGCTATCAGGGCTGTTCAGCACGGTATTCCTGCTAGTAGATTTCATTTTTTTGCTTTACTGGAATTGTACAATCCTGATACTTGTACAGCTTTTAGCCCTCGCGGCGAGTTGGGTTTTGCCCTTTATGAAATGTATGAAATTTCGGGTTTACCCATGGAAGATATCCCGTATGAAGAGTATATCTCTACCGGGGAAGAACTCCATCTGTTGAAGACCCGGGACCCTTTGATTTATAATACTTACTGGGAACTGCTCTGCCACTACCATATTTGCACCCACACATCTGGCACCCATAGTTTGAAGCCAAAGAAGTGGCTGCAGTATCTTCTGCCCAATTTTTCTAAGGTAGTCTTAACTTCACTCGCCTTCCTCCCGTTTCTGAAAAGGAAGTTGAGAGAAGAATCGCCAGTTTCGGGACAGATGCTTATGTCGCTGAATCTGACGAGGATGTCTTCAAGGCTGGAACGTCCTTTGAAAATTTTCACTATCAGGCCCTCTAGCCTTTGTCCGATCCTGCCTTCTTGGCGGGCTTTTTGATGGTATGGCTGAAGAAGTGTGTTATTTCTACGCAGGAAAACATACCCATTAGAGCCGTATATCCAGCCGTCTTACTAGCATTTGGTAGGCAGGTTAGTTTGCTGCCTGCGATGGTTTGCAACATCAAGAGTGGACTGAGAAGATTATCTGACAAATTCTGTCAGGTGAAGAAGGAGCAAAGGAAGAAAGGAGATCAGGTCATTAAGACTCCTAATCTGCGTGTAGAACTCCCTCATACTTATTTGATGGCTTGGCTGGTTCTACACTGCCCCACTTTGATGAGTCTTGCAGACTCGCAGATCGACTTAAGTGCTCCCAAAGTGCAGCACTATGAGAGGTTGCAGTGGAAGGGAGGCTATATGGCTGCAATCCGCAAAACCCTTCGTCATTTCTCAACTTTCGAGTTGTTCAGATGTTTCCCATACTTCCCGAATGCTGGATACGGAGAAGAATTCGCGGACACTGCTGGTGCTGATAAATTTACCACCCTATCCTCGGGATGTTTCTGGTGTTGATAAACATCCGCCCAGGACATTTGGTCCTCCGCTTGGGAAACCTCTGCTATATAGAACCTTACTACCCAAGTCGTTTTGCCCGACAGTTTGGGTATGATCAGCTTCATGTGGGCAACCCCAATAGAGAGTTAAGCTTTGTTGGGAACGTTCTTGAGGGAGCTCGAGCTTGGTTTCACTTCATCGCGGGTGGAACTCTTGCCAAATTTGATCTTCCGCTCAAGATCCCAAACTCAAGTATGAGCTTCGGCTTCTGTAAATGGTTTGCGGATGCTAACTCTGCTCCTCAGAATTTCAATATACATCATACCAGTCTGCGGGAGGTCAGATCTTGGTATGCCTAGAAAAGGAGGGCCGGTAGCACAAAGGTGGCAGGGATGGAGGACTTTAGGGGGGACAGTACATCCCACGAATCGGAACAAAAGGAAGAGGACACTAATGCAGCAGTTCAGGTTGCCTCTCTTGATGCTTCTCCTGATCCGACATCGAGGAAGACTTCTCCTCCACCGCAGTCTTCTCCTGAGAAGTCTTTACATAAGCGAAAGAGGCTAAGGCGTCTTAGCGACCTGCCTGTTATTTCGCAGGGGATTGATTCGCAGAGCACCCCATCTGGGACTGGCACTGCAATGTCCTTTCCGGTTTCTGGGTCCCTCGTTGAGGAACCCGAGGAAGATGAAGATGATTCATCTTTAACCCTCCATTTCTTTAAGAGGCGTCGGAGTCAAGAGCCTGTTCTTTGTAATGACCATGTTCCCATAATTCAAAAGGATTCTATCTCTCCGATTGGCCAGGCCAATGTTGAAGTCGATGTTTCTTTGGCTTTACAAGAGGATTCCGTAGCTCCCGCTGTTCAGTGCACTGCAGATGACGAAGTGCAAGTTATTGGGGAAACTCGCGCATCAAATCCTCCGAAAGCAACACCTCTCTCTGAAGATCAAGAGGAATGGGGCGATGATGATGATGCCAGCAGTGACAGTTTTCGCTCTTCTACTCTTCCTTCAGATCATGATAAATATGTCTTTTTGAGTGAGGATGTTCGAGCCGAAGTATACGGGCCCGAAGTATTTGGTCCTGAGGTGTACGGACTCGGAGAATCCAGCGTCCAACCCTCAGGTTTTCACCTCCTTTCTTCAGTAATCATGCCACTTTATCAAATGATATTGTAATACTTAACTGTTAATTTTCTTCTTCTTGCTAGCTCCAGTTTTGACTCCGGGCTTAGAGTGCACGGGCTCAAAGGTGGCTTCACCAGACAATACCATTGCGGGAACCGACACTGATGGAACGACCGAAATTTCTACTGTCTCTGCGATTGATACTTCAGAAGCAGCGATTCCTGAAGCTACTTTGTCCATGGTTTCGGCCACAGCCCCTCCAATTGTTGCTGCAGTTCAGAAGACCGTGATTGGTAGCTCCGCGAATTCTCTAGAGGTGCCATTCCTACTGTTGCGGATCAACCTGCTTCTGCCTCATCCAGTATTACTCCTTCTCATGCAGAGATTGACATTCTTGAGAGTGATTTGCTGAAAGACACAGTGAAGACTTTCCTTCACTTTTTGGACCGCTGTATCGATAAAATACTAAAGGGGGTTCCCTTTACTTCAATTGCCAATGTTCTCAATATTTACTTAACTGGTATCATTAGCATTGGTGGGGAAGATAGAGCTGCTCCTTTTAGGTTTATGATAGCTCAGCTTCAAAGGCATGCCGAATCTCTGTCGAAAGCAGAAGTGCTGATAAGTCTGAGACAGTGGAGATCATTTTCCAAAAGCTAAAAGAGGAACAACTTAAGTCTCAGAAGGAGATTCAAGAGAAGGCAACTATTTGCAAGGCCTCTTTAGAGCAATGTCAATCAAATCGTGAATCTCTGGTTCTTCAAGTAGAGGCCGCTGCTTCGATTGTCAAGAGCCATGACCAAGCTATTACTAAGGCTTAGGAGACCATTGCCAAGGCTCAAGCTTTCTTGGCCAAAATTACCAAGGAGCGCGATGAGTCAATGAGGAACCTCGTCGATTTATCGCGCCAGCAGGACAATACAACCAAAGATCTCCAGGCGGCACAGGCTGAATTGGCTACACTGGAGGCTGCCGCAGCGCAGAATGTTATTGCCAGTGACGAGAAATTACGTCGTCAAGCCGCTGTTCAAGTTTATGAAACCCTTCAGCAAGACATTGGCGACGCGGAGGAGAAAATAAAGGCCCTTTTGAACTATTGAATTGTAAAGCTATTATGTACACTGTTTTAGATTCCCCTTTTTTTTTGTAATAGTTCCCTCGTTGTTTATAGAGAACCTCTTTTTGGCCTTCCGAAGCATGATTCTGCAGTTATTCTTCAGAGATTTGTAACGAACTTGCCATTTTTTGACTGAAGTTTGCGAACCATCGTAAAACTCTGGTATCTGTATGTCTGTTACGCGACTTTCTTAAGTCACGTGAATTTTAGGGGTTCGCGGATTTACACTATCCATATCTAACCCGCGACCCGGGTTCTGGAACACTGGTCCGTGATGCTCCATCTAGAAGTTCGCGGAATAGACCGTAGATTCTTCAGAATTTGTAGAGACTTCTGCAAGCCATGTGATGCAGCTGTCGGGTGGAGATATTCTGGAGCTTGATGTATAAAGTCTGCTTGTATTTGGCAGGCCCTACATTTCTTGGCATAGTTGACTGCTTCTATCATCATCTTAGGCCAATAATAACCCATCCTTCGAATTCTATTCCAGAGTTTCGGTCCTGGCTGATGTGCTTCGCAGATGCCAGCGTGAGCTTCTTCGAGTACTTTTTGAGCTTTGCGGTTGGAAAGACAGCGAAGTAGAACTCCGTCGTAGGATTTTCTATACAACGTCTGGAGCTCCGCGTTGTAGTAAAACCGGATAGCCCTTCTCTGAATGGCTTTGGCTTCTTTTGGATTTTCAAGTAATATCCCGTAAAGGACATAGTTTATATAAGGAAAACGCCAATCCCTTGGCTCTAGGCTAGATGCACAAGCGTCAGCTTCATTTTCTTGTGGCTTCTTCGCTTGCTCTTTGAGCTCACCCTTTGAGCAGAATAACTCCTTGCCGCTTACCATAATTTGCCTTTTAGCATGCTTGGGCAAGGCTAATGTAGCAGCCAAGGAAGCTAGCGAGTCTGCATAACTATTGAGGTGACACTTTATGTGGTTGATATAGAAACCCGTGAAACCATTAGCAATCTTGATCACCGCATGATAATACGGCAGAAGGTCTTCATGTTTGACTTCGTACTCCCCTTTTATTTGATTGACAACGAGTTGAGAGTCCCCATATGCCTCCAAATATTCGACCCCCAGTTGTCTAGCTATTCTTAAGCCGATGAGGAGGGCGTTGTATTCCGCAACATTGTTGGAGCACGAGCTTGTCAATGAGTAAGCTTGAGGAATGATGTGGTTGCGTGGAGAGACGAGGACAACTCCCACCCCCGCTGTCGTCTTTCCTTTGGATCCCATTCGGGAGGCACCATCAAAGAAGAGTTGCCATACACCTTTTGAAACTGTATTTGATTCGAGAGATCTTCTCGAACCATCCTTTTCTAGAACTAAATCCCGTTCCTCCAACTCTCCTGGGATTTGTTCATATAACCTTGAGGATGCCGGGACTGGATGTTCGGCCAAGAAGTCGGCCATGGCCTGTCCTTTGATAGCCTTCTGTGGGACGAAGTGCATATCATATTGTGATAGCAAAATGGCCCAATTGGATAGTCTTGAGTTTAATGATCCGGGCTTGGTCATTAATATTCTCAGAGGGTTAACTCTCGATACAACATGGATAGTTTGTCCAACTAAGTAGTGTCGTATTTTCTGTATTGCGAACACCAACGCTAGACATTCTTTTTCCATGGGATTGTACCGGTGTTCCGCTCCGATCATCATTCTGCTGAGGTAGTAAATGGCTTGTTCGTTGCCTGATTCATTCTTCTGTGCTAGCAAAGCGCCCAATGAATGATCCATAGCCCTTACATATAACTGAAAGGGCCTTCCCAAAACTGGGGGCACGAGCACTGGTGGTTTCGTGAGATATTGTTTGATCTCTTCAAAAGCTTTTTGGCACGCGTCATCCCGGATGAACGACACTCCTTTCCTCATCAATCTGGTGAAAGGTTGACATTTACCAGATAAATTTGATATAAATCTGCGAATGTACGCCAGCCTGCCTTGTAATCCTCTTAACTCCTTGAGGTTATGGGGAGGTGGCATGTCTTGGATAGCTTTGACTTTATCTGGATCAAGATGTATTCCCTTCGAAGTTACGATGAAGCCAAGGAATTTCCCACTAGAGACCCCCAGGAAAGACTTGGCTGGATTCATCTTGAGCTGGTGCTTCCTCATGAGGTCAAACACTGTCTTCAAATCTTTCAAGTGATCCTCTTTATTTCTGCTCTTAATTGCTAGGTCATCTACGTAGCACTCCACTGTTTTCCGGAGGTGTTCCTGGAAAATTGCATGCATGGCACGTTGATACGTAGCACCTGCGTTCTGTAGGCCAAAGGACATGACTGTATAGCAGTATACTCCGAGTGGCATCCTGAAGGACGTATGTTTCTCATCATCGGGATACATCTTTATTTGATTGTATCCCGAGAATCCATCCATGAACGTCATGTGATCATACCCACAAGTATTATCTATTATGATATCAGTGATGGGTAGTGGGAATTCGTCTTTAGGGCAAGCCTCATTCAAATCCCTAAAGTCTATACAGACTCGGATTTTTCCATTTTTCTTGGTCACGGGAACTATATTTGCGACCCACTCGGGGTGCTGTTCCTCGCGAATAAAGCCTGACGCGATCAACTTTTTGATTTCAGCTTCTAAAGTTTCCATGATCTCTGGGCGAAATCTTCGTTGTTGTTGCTTTACTGGCTTAGCTTCTGGTCGGATCTTCAATTTGTGAACCGCCACGCTTGGATCCAACCCTGGCATTTCCTCATAACTCCAAGCGAAAATATCAATGTATTCGCGGACGAGGGATATCAATTCCTCCCTTTCTTCCGAGGATAGATTCTCACTTATAAATATGGTTTTAGGATTCTTTTCATCTCCCATATTGATTTGGATCACTTTATCTTCAGTTGGGGCTCTCGCTGTTCAAACTGAACCTCCCACTTCATATTAAGATGCTTATCCCAAGGGTCGTCTCTTACTGGTGAGGCTTCTTTCAAATCTTCGTCTTCGCGGATCGCGGAAGCCATATTCGCGGATACCTCGTGGAAAATCGCACCTGTGCTGACATCTGAATCCCAGCATGATGATTCTGACGAATGATCGTATTGTCTTTCCTCAGCCTTCTCGCTTGAGGAGGCCTCAGAAGTAGTGACGCAGCCCAACCCCCTGCCGATTTTCTGCTAATAGTCTGGCGTCTTCCCCTCGGGAACAAAAGGTTGAAGGATTGTCTTCCTTCCTTTTCCGAAATTCAACCCCCTGCCTTCGGCCAGATTGTATCCCATTCTCTATTATTCCACGGGAATTTTCATCATAATGGAAGAACTAGGATTTTCCCTATTCTTCCCCAGAATCTGAACATTTCTCTTTGTTATCGTGACTTGCTTTTCCGAATATTATGGCCTTTTGGGTTTCGTTTCTAGGAGGGACCTCAAAAACGGCCTGGTCAGCACTTTCAACGTCATCGCTTAATTCATATAAGGATGATCGGATAGGTACTTGGAAGGAAGTCAGAAAATATATCTCTTTTACACAGTCGCTAAATGCATCTGTGCTACTGCTTGAGGGCTCAGAATCAACACCGGAAGAATAAGCAAATTCCAGATTTTTATTTGTCACCCATTCACTATCAGAGTGAACGGGGTTATTTACATCAAGGCCCTCGAGGCTTATCACAATGGGCTCACCATCCCAAATTACATCCTCGGATTCCGAATCTTCGGATCCTGATTCTGTATCAGCCTCTTCGCCACTATCAGAGTCATCTTGAACGGGCCGATCTGCGATGCCAAACGCATCTTGATACAGTAACGCGTTAGTAAAGTAGTTTTCAACTTCTTTGAAGGGTTGTTTTTCCGCAATGAGCGTCTTTACGTTCGCGTCTTCGTCGATATACTTCATGCATTGGTGTAACGTGGAGGGCACGATTAGATTGCTATGGATCCAGGGCCTCTCCAGTAGCAGATTGTATGACGTGTCCGCATTTATCACGTAACACGTGACTTCCATCTTCAGATCGCCGATTTGACACTTGAGCTTTATCTTTCCCAGGGGTCTACTACCGTTAGCATTAAACCCGAAGATAGTAGTGTTGGTTGCGGCTAATCTATTCATCGGCACTCCCAGATGTCGTAGCATTCTTCGCGGCATGATGCTCAAGGCCGAGCCTGGATCAACTTGAATACGATCAATCTCCGTAGATCCTATGTATCCCTTGTAATACAAAGGGTGATGATGCTTATTGCTCCTGACTTGCATATCCTCCGGAGAGAAGGTGACGCAAGGGATGTTTTTACCAGATATCTGGTGACATGTCGCGCAAAGAGACTCTCCTTCTTCGATCGTCTCTGGTATTTGCGCCAAGAACACTTCCGAATCTTGCAGAACTTCTCTTAAAACTTCCCTAGTAGATTTGGAGAGCTTCAGGAGCTCGTACAAGGTTATCCTTGCAGGGATATTGGCCAACTGTGTTAGGATGTCGAACTGGAATGACTTTCGCGAGTCTTTCGTAAGTTCTTTTCCCTTCTTCCTTAGAGTTTTGTCAAACTTCAGCTCGTTTTGCTTGACTTTCTCTGGAGATGGTTGAGAACCTGTTATTTGGCCGTAATTCTTTAAGTAGTCTTTTCCCGAACGGGTCCCTGCGGTGGAAGGGTCTGCATCAGCAACCAGGGAGTTTCCGATTTCTTTTTTCGAATCGGTCAGGGCAGGAATGATCTCATCATCTTCGGGAATTACGGAAACGACATTAGAGGTGAAGACCCTCTCTCTTCGCTTCTTCCCAGATGAACTGGAACTCCATTGTTCATCATTTAAGAGATCAGGATGTACTCATAGTATCTTCCCCCTATCAGTTTCAAAGGGGAATAGTCCTTTCTTTTGCTGTTGGTATGATCAAAATTTACGACTTGCATCGTGCCTTTATGGATGGGTTGCACTCCATCTTGAATTGTTGACTCTATCCAGTGGGGCGCTTTACCGAACTTGACGGTCACCATGTTTGCAGTCACCTTCTTCTGGTGCTCTTGAAGCTTGACGACGTTAGCGTCCACTAAGGCTTGAATTTTGTCTTTAAGGATGTAGCAGTTTTGGGTAGGGTGGTTAATGATCCTATGGTAGACACAGTAATTAGGATCATTAACTTTCCCAGCTTCCTTTGAACATTTAGACTCTGGCAACTTCAGCAACTTCTTACTCATGAGGAGGTTGATGATAGTCTTCGTGTGCTCATCCTTAAAAGAGTATTGCTTTTGTAACACTCGCGTCTGAGGATGAAATTTCGGGGAAGTCTTAGTGGGTTGTGGCGTATCAGTGACCATTATCTCCTTTCCCTTATACCCTCGGGATCGGGACTTATAGTTGTTATCACCACTTCGCTTTTGTTTCTCCTCGCTTCCTTTTTCTTCAAACCTTTGCGCAATTTCTTCAGCTTCTTCCGCTTGTAGGGCGAGATCTTTTCAAGTTGAGGACTTCACCGCTCCCATCCTGGCTAGAACCTTGGTCGATAAATTATGTCGACAGGTTTCTACCAAGGTCTTCTCTGGCATCCCATGCGGGCACCTGAGAGAATCGTTCTGGAATCTTTTGATAAAGTCCCGGGCTGACTCTCCTTTCTTTTGTTTGGCGGTTAGAAGCGCCGGCATTGATACCTCCATATCATCTAGTGAGAAAGGCTTTCTCCATGTCGCTCCAGGAATTGATGGTTCCCGGTTCTAATCTCCGGAACCATTCAAAAGCTAGCCCGGTTAAAATACTAACAAATACTCTTGTAATAATAGGGTCATTTTCGAATAAATGCCCTATCTGCGACTTAAAATAGTAGAGGTATTGGTTTGGCGATCCTCTACCATCAAAAGACTTGAGCTTCAATGGTTTGTAGCTTTCTAGGAACGATACTGTTTCCCACTCCATGGGATATGGCCTTACTATGCCTAGTTCTTGTAGGTCACTTTTATGCATGAGGGCGTTTAGCTGGTTTTGGAAGCTCTCCATCCAGACAGTATTTGTGTTTCCTCCCTGGTGCATGAGCGGTTGTCATCATCTTTATGATGTTCTTCTTCTTCTCGATTGTTGTGAGAACCATGACCTTCTTCTTTAGTCTTCTTTCCTATATTCTTCAGTTTAGTTTTTTCTAACTCCATCAGAACGTGTAGCATATCTTTAAGCTCACTGATGGCGTTCTGTTGCTGCTGGATGTGCTTATCTTGCTCCTACATTCTCCGCATGAACTCTTCTGGGACGTTGTTCTGCGTCATATATGCAGAGGCGGAGTCTTCTAAGAATGAATCAGACGTCTGTGATTCAGCCATAACAGACTTGGCTATATCCTTTTCATCAGATGAGATCCTCGCCATCTGTCTATAATTCATAGGGATCGCCATCCCACTTCTGAGTCGAGTTCGCCGAAAAACTCCTCGCTCTTCGTTGGATGGGTCCTTCGAACTTGAAGAAAGCTCTGGGTCAGAGGCTTCTTCTTCGGAGGTTTTCTTTGCCTTCTTTTTCTTCTTCTTTTCTCCAATGCTTATCATGTTGGAGGTCATCGCGGGGTACTCGAGCCCGCGTCGTCTCCTTTTTGCCGATTGAGATGACGATGTTGATGGAGACGACAATCGACAAAACACCGAGGATCGGGCATGAATTGAGCAATGACAGTGAGACAGTACTGCATTGATCAGTCGTTCACAGTGGCATTGAGATACATGGGATTCTTCTTTTCTTCTGTTTAGAAGTTCCCTAAGATCTCTTGCACCGGAATCTTTTGTGGTAGGCTTATTTGTGAGAGATAGCCCGCGGATAGGCATACACCTTCTGCGAATTCGAGGTTCGCGAGTTTCTTCAGACTTTCCCCTCGGGACGCGAATGTATGCTCTGCGTTGATAATGGACGACTTTGACGGGTTCACTCCTCTTCCTGTAGGGAACATCAGCGAACTCGTCTGCCTTTTGATCAACCACGCCCTTAGGCTTCCATATTTTGATCGTGGGTTTCTGCCGAGATGAGTTGGCAGTTTCCTTTTGTTGCACGTCTCTGTGAAGGGCACGAGCTTTGCTTCTCTTTAGGTTCCTCCTCGTTGTACGAGTGAGAGGAACCTCCTTCTCTGCATGATAGTTTTGCAGAGCGGATGGAGGGTGCTTCCCCTTGTTGAAGTGGGGACTTTGGTCCACTTTGCTTGAGAGATCAAGAGTCTTTGCCGGAACCGGCAGAGAGCCCGTTGTTGAGGAAGGGGATCTCGGACTATCTTGGTCCATAGATTCCCTTAACCGAGCCATTGCCATCTCTTTGGGAATTGACCCCTTGGAGATTTTATGGTATCCCCTTAGGGAAGTAGGGCTCTTGGAGTCTGAAGAAAGAAATTCTTCATACCTTTGCTGGTCGACGGAAATGGTGAGTGAGTCGACCATACTACCAACTGGAATGTTGTCGGATTAAGCTACCACCAAGTCACCAGAGGTAATAGTAGTCTCCAGCGGAGTCGCCAATCTTCTGTTTGCCATGAAAGTTGCACGCTCTTTATATCGAAGTATTTTCAATAAGAGATTACAATCTAACGGTTTTCCATTTACAGAAGATGAGGAAGATAGCTTTTCCTCTTTGTTTAAGGCTGGGTTTCTAGGTAGCTATGGAGGACGATCCTGCTCTCCGTTGACACTCCGTACAATCTCTCTCAGTTGGCTAAAGGAAAGAAAAAGGGGCTCTTTTCTCTTGATCGCAAGGGATAATTTCTGGGAGAAAACGTCTGTCTCTGTCTCTTTTGCTCTGTGTGTTCTCTCTGTGTGTATCTCTTTCGCTTCCCGCCTTTTATAGGGGTCTGGGAGTAACGTCCCGCCATATTTTGCTCGACCGTTAGCTCCCACTACTCGAGAAGTGCTGCCATATTCGCCAGGTGGTTGCTCCCACGATCGAAGTAACGTCGCTGCATTCGTTTGGCAGTTATTCCCACGATCTGAGGTGGCAATTCTTCTGTTCGGGTTGGGTGACTTTGTATTAAACCCCTCCATCCGAAAGTTATGGGTAGTGTCGCGAATCTCAGCTTTAGATTCGCGAACCTATTCCGTCGTCTGGATCGCGGACCTCAGTTTCTTAGATTCGCGGACCTCAGTTTCTTAGATTCGCGGATCCAATGAGTTGCGGACTTCTGTCTCTGAATTCGTGGATCTGCTTTGCTTTTCCAGAATTTTTCGCCGACAGTAGATACCTCTATTTCCTATCTGATCCAAATTTATTGTCTTTCTTTCTGTGAAAAAAATTAGGAAAACCCACCACCATATTAATTAATAATTCAGATTTTTTTTTTCAACTTTAACCTTTACTCTTTTAATACCAGACATAATCATGAGACACTATTTAGAATAAAGATAATTCAAGAGATCTTGTTATTATGGTCTTTCGTATAATCTCTTTATCAATTCTAGTAGCGAAAATAGAATGTACCTTAAGAATCTTTGGATATCTAAATTTCTGAACATAGTTCTGAATCCCAAAATTGGCTCACACCATTTATTTGACTTAATTGAAATATTAAATAAACAGTGAGAGTCAATCATGAAATTAATATGTGAGAGTTGTTTCATCTTTATTCATACCGATTTTGGCTACATCTAAATTTTGAGAAAAAAAAATGATAGTCTTTTATAAAACCTATACCATGAGTTATTACAATCGAGTATTGATACGTCCACTTAACCCTTTACCTCTACTTTTTTGCTCTGTAAGAATTTATCAAATTAGATTGGCAAGATAGGAAAGAAATCAAAAATCTTTTATTGATCAAGCGACACTCAGATTTGAACTGGGGATAAAGAATTTGCAGTCCCCTGCTTTACCACTTGGCCATGCTGCTAAATTTGGTCCAAAATAGATAAAAATATTATCTATATTCTAATCCTATTACTCACGCCTTTTTTCTCTTGAATACCATTGTACTTGTGCACTTATCCATTTTAAATTGAAAAAGAAATTCTTGTTTTTATTGGATCTAGTTTAGATTCTTCTCTTTGCTTGATTGCATCTTAAAATATACATTGCTTGAAAACATCCCTTGTCCTTTCTATTGAGAGTAGAAAAAATAAATTTTTGGTCACAGAATACAAAACTCAGGGCTAATTGGAACATTAAATATTTACTTTGAATTATCAAACGAGTCTGTTTCCTTGAATAGTAAAGGAAAATCAAATTGACTTATGAATAATCAATTTTTTTTAATAATCAATCCTTTTTAAATTCAATTATAATAACATATATGTGTATATATAAACCTCATAACACAAATAATAATCTAGATACCAAAGCCGATCCCTCTCTTATGTATATGTCCCTATAGAGAATCCACTTGTTTTAATTGTTCATTGAATATAAAATATAGACTCACGTTGTCCCAAGTGAAATTAAAATAAAAGATGTGATATATGGATAAAATAGATAGATGTATAAGTATATACAATAAACACTATTCTTATTATATTTATATTATGTAATTCAATCATATTCTATAAATTTCACTAAATACCTAAAAGAATCCGCAATTTACTTTTTGAACATGAAATTAAGTGTGTTAAGAAAAAGGAAACTCTCTACTACTTTTGATTATTCTATCTTTATCTCATTCATAGAGAGATCGAATTTCAAACCTATTTCTTTTTTTAGTACCCTATTGGACCTAGTATAATAATAATAGGTAGAAATTGGATCAATTCTCATATTCTATACAAGAACAAGACTCCATAAATGGAATTAATAGAAAATTTCTAGGAATATTTTATCAATTTATTTATATATGTACCTATCTCAAATTCAAACTTGCATTGAAAGTGTTCTTCATTCTTCCATCTCGTCTCCATTCATACGTATGAAATACATATATGGGGTTGGCTAAAATTCTATGTAATTCAATAAACAAAAATAGGCTAGATCGATCCAGATGATTCAACAAATAGTGAATCAATAATTGAATTGTTGCAATAAATTAAATAAACAGGAAACTTAAGATTAAGATGCTCCAGAATGGAAATGAGGGAATGTCCATAATACTTGGATTTAATAAGATACAATTTGAAAGATTTTGTAAGTTCATTAATCGGGATTTGGCGGAAGAATTTCATAAGTTTTCAAAAATTAAAGATAGAGATCGAGAAATGGAATTTTAATTATTTGTGGAAAGATATCAATTGATTGAGCTCTTGACAGAAAAAAGAGATGTTGTGTATGGATAGTCACATCTTCTTCTGAATTATATGTCCCTATGGGATTAATTTGGAAAACCGTTAGATGTATACAACAACAAACTATTTTTATTGGAAACATTTCTCTAATGAATTTCCTAGGAACTTCTAGAGTAAATGAAATATACATAATTGTAATTAATCAATTATTGTTAACTTCTAATATTTACTATCGTTCAGAATTGGACCATAACGAAAATTCTGTCTATACAAGCACTATCATATTGGGGAGAAAGATCATAACTAAAAAATTGATAGAATAACAAAGGATTAGAAAATAAAAAATATCTATTCTAGTTCTATTATTAGCTATGGGGAGTCTAAGAGAAATTCTAGATAATATTTGTTAACTTGAAATTTTCTTGCTTTTCTCAAATAATAAGGAGGAAAAAAAAAGATTGGATCAAAGAAAATGTTTTTTTGGAGTTTTATTAACAATTTGCTTATGTAGGAGGAGATTCGGTGTTTTCCGAGTTCTTATGTAAGGAATAACAAAAGATTTTTTTCAACAAAAATATAAATTAGAAAGGATTGATCAATGAAATATGAACCAGAGATTGAATCTTGATATACCTCATAACAATATATTTTTACTACTACGAGATCTATTGTCCCAATCAGACCCTCTTATGGTAGAAGAACATATAGTTACTATTTATACTGGGGCAAATGGATATCTTGATTAGTTAGAAATTAGACAGATAAAGAAATTTCTTATTCAGTTATGTACCTACTTAAAAAAGAATAAACCTCAATTCCAAGAAATTATATCTTCTACCAAGACATTTAATAAGTAAGCAGAAACCCTTTTGAAAGAAGCTATTTTGGAATATATCAAATTGTTTCGACTTTAGGAACAAGCATAAATTTCTTATTCGAATTCTATTCTTAGTACAAGTTTTAGTACAAGAGTTATTATTGCTAACTATTTTTTTATCCGAATAAAAAGGGTTTCTTGGTATCACCATTTTCAAAAACAGATGGAAAAAAGTTGCATTCAATAGGATTTGGACATATACCAAAGGTTTAGAAGACCTTTGTCCTATCCGCTAGACGATGGATGCTTCATTTATATATTTTTTTCTTTTGCATTATCCTTACTTTTGGATAAAAAGGGATTGCATGGAAAATAGTTTTGGTAATAAAAAAAAAGAATATATATCCAAATGGATAATACATGTAGAATAAGGAAATAGAGTGGTAGCGGGAATCAAACCCACATCATTAGCTTGAAAGGCTAGAGGTTGTAGTCGACATTAATTGATCATTTACGACATCTCTAATTCAAAATCGAACATGAAATTTTGGTTTCATTTGGCTCCTTTATAAAGGATCAATGAATTAAAAATTAGATCCATAACATATATATCAGCTTTTATTTTTATTATTGAATGCATCCAAAGCGAGTAATTTTTTAGATGATCCCTTTAGAGGAAGAGCTTGTACCAAATCTACCTAATCTAGTTACTTCATTATATATTTCCAGTCAAGGGATCCTGGGGAAAAGAATTTAGTTTTCACCGAGCTAAAATAATAAATATGCTAATAGTTCTAGTAAACCAAAACTATCATTTCTAGTTATTTGGCTTTAATCTTCCCTTTATAATGCAAAAATTGAAGATCTAGTTACGATTGGAAATACGCTTTTACTTTGTATTTTCATCCATTAATCTTTTACTTATACTCATTCAATTGGAAGATTTGATCCAATTGAAATAATAAAAAATTGTGCTTCGCGATTATATATTCTCATTTTGTATTCAATTTCGAATTGACCCCTTGGATATAAATTGTGAGAATATAGTCTTCCTCAAGTATGCTATGAGGGTAAAAAGATTAAATCTTTTAAATTAAATTTAAGAAATGAAGTTTTTTTTTATCTTGATCGAAAACATACGCACACACGTGCGTGCACACTCATATATGTATATATGTATGTTTGTATGTGTGTGTGTAAGGATTACTGTAGGTGAGCCACCAGTTCAGGAAAACTTACGCAAACTAGCGATAAAAATATAGTTATCTAATGGTTTTTTTTCAAATTTTTCTAGAATTAGGATCTATAACTTCTTAACTTCTTTTAAATCAAATTTTATGAATTTTGGAGTTCACTTACCCTTTCATCAAGTGGATACAAAATGTTTTATTCATTGATAACCGTTAATTTTGTCTCAACTTGATGGAGGTTCAAATCAAAACTAAAATCCAAGAATTTGGATATGAGTGAACCCAATGGGGTCGAAATTATAATCCAAAAGAAATTTTATAAATTTTTTTTTATTGAAGATAGCAGAAATGGACCGCAACTCAAGTAACTTACGTGAAGTGGTAGCTCATTTCTATTTTTCTCATATATGTGTGTATGTGTGTGTGTGTGTGTATGCATATATGTATGTATGAGATTACTGTAGGTAAGCTGCCAACTCAGGAAAATTAAGTGAGCTATTGGCAAAAATACAATAATCCATTGATTTTTTTGCCATTTTTTTTCTAGAATTAAGATCTCTACCTCCTTAACTTCAATAAGATCAAATTTTATGAGTTTTTAATTTTATTTACGCTTTCATTAAAGAGATACAAAATGTTTATATATTGAAAACTATTAAAATTTGTGTCAACTTGATAGAGGACCAAATAAAAACTAAAACGCAAGAAATTGGATATGAGTAAATCCTAAAAGAACGAAATCATAATTCAAAAATATTAAAAATTTGATTGGAGAGAGTGAAAATGAACTGCAGTTCAGGTAACTTGCATGAACTGTCAGCTTATTTCCATCTCTCTCTCTATATATATAATATATATAGATATATATATAGGAAAAAGTGTATCTAAAATATCTCCATATGGAATTATCTATGTGTACGCCGTAAATTTCAATATGAGGATCAATATGAATAATCCAAATTTTAAGTTTTGATCTCTATGTCCTAAAATGATGGTGTGTAAGAAATTATTCATTTTGATAAATTTTGACCGTATATTGGATAGATAAAAAATGAATAGTTTTTAAATAATGGAACAAATAAGACTACTTTTTTTTGATAATGATGAAATTTCTAAATTATAAGATAACTCACTTAAGAGATACCTTACGTACACCATTCCTGTGTGTGTGTGTGTGCATATATGTATATTTGAGCATGCTATGTATGTGCGTGCACACAAACATATAAATATATGAGAATAATAGAAACGAGCCGCTGACTTACAAGAATTACCTGAACTGCAATTTTTTTTTCACTATCTCTTATAATTTCTTTTAAATATTTTTTTTGATAATAATCTAGTCCCCCTCGCGTTTACTCATAGCCAATTTTATAGATTTTAGTTTTGATTTGATCTTCTATTAAGTAGACACAAAATTAATAATTTTTGATAAATATAATAATTTGTATCCATTTGATATAAGGGCAAATAAACTTCAAAACTGTGAAATTTGATATTGTTGGCAAAATTTCCTGCTAATGAGATCATCTGTCATGAAGAGAGAGATCCATAAATGAAAGAAAGATTACTTTCGCGAGTCATACTCTATTTTCTATAGAAACTAAGAGCGCGAATCACTTTCCAAAGGTTTGCAAACCTAATAACAGGGATGGACCCCATAAGCATCATCGTCTTGTCCAAAAGTAGCGAACAAGGTCATTATAATCCAATTGATCCGCGAATCTAAAGTTTGAGATTCGCGTTCTAGCTACAATCCAGTTGAATCGCGAATCTAAAATTTGAGATTCGCATTTTGCGAATCTAAAGTTCGAGATTTGCGTTCCAGTTACAATCAAATAGATCTGCAAATCTAAAGTTCGAGATCCGCGTTCTATCCACAATCAAAGGAGCCATGAATCTAAAGTTTGAGATTCACGTTCCGCATTTCAGTTACGATCTAGATAATTGAAGACGCAGGTTACAAATTCTGGAGATTTAATACAAATTTACTAGATCAAAAGGTAAAAAATTAATACTCAGATCATGAAGGCCAATAGTTGAACGGTTACATCAGTTCAAGAGTCTCCAAATCTCTATAAAAAGCCCAAACTAAGGTAGAAAAAGGGACCAAAAGTCGAAGACAATGAGATCAATACGATATAGAGAGTCCTCTTGTTGCTGTCGAGAGTTGAAAAACCCTTGCCAACTAAAAAAACTCGTGCGGAGTGTCAACGAAGAACATGATCGTCTTCCATAGCTACTACAGAACCCACCTTAAATAAAGAGAGAATTTAACTTTCCTCATCTTCTATAAACAGAAAACCGTTTGAAATTATAATCTTTTATTGAAAAAGTTTAATAGAAAATCATTTACAATTTTTATGGTGAACAAAAGATTGGCAACTCCGCTAGGGACACATATCATCTCTGATGATAAGGTTGTAACTCAATCTGACGATATTCCAGTTGGCAGCATGGTCGACTCACTCATCATTGAATTCGATAAGGAGAAATATGAGGAATTCCTTTCCTCTGGCTCCAGAAGCCCTAACTCCTTACGAAAATACTGTAAGGTCTCCAACAACTCGACCTCCAAAGAGGTCTCGAAGATAGTAGACCAATCCAGTTTAAAAGGAGACTCATCTCCTTTATCAGCACAAGACTCAGGGTCAGCTCTTGCTAAGACCCATGATCTCTACAAGAAAATGGATCAGGAACTGCATGATAATAAGGGGAAACGACCATTTTCTGCTTGCCAGAAAGATGACGCGGAGAATAAGGTTCCTCTCACTTATACGATGAGGAGGAACCTAAGAAGAAGTAAGGCTCGCGCTCTTCGCAGCGCTATGAAGCAACAGAAAACTGTTGAACCACAATCGCGAGGACCTACCATTCAAGTATGGAGGCCAAAAAGCAAAGTAGTGGTCCCAGAGAAGAAGAAAAATCAAGATGCAGAAGGGTTTACTCATGTTTCCTATAAGAAACAGCGTATACCCACTAAATTTATTTATAATTACAAAAGCAGAGTTTACATTTGCATTCCTATAACCAGACGAGGACCCCATCCTCATGCCTCGGGAGGAAAGCGTGATTTTCATGGGCGCGAACCTCAAATTCGCGTGTCAACAGGAAAGCGCGGTCTTCAGAAGCGCGCTTCTGAAGAAGAGTCTACTCCCAAGGTAAAATCTCATTCACCTACTGTTCCAGTTTAGGTGAAATTTGCTCATGGGATCTTTAAAGGAATAGAGACTCCTATTCCAAAGATATCTTTCGGTGGTAATGCCACCGCTACTAATCAAATGAGTTCCAAAACAAGAGATCTCAGGAAATTTCTTAACAAAAAGGGAGAAGAATCCTGAGTATCCTATTGTCATTGTGAACAATTAATCAATGCAGTGCTATCACCTGTCATTGTATGGCTGCTCCTACTAAACAGTCGGTTTTTAATCAGCTTACAATATCTTCTTCTCAACCATCAAAGAGAAGACGGCATAACAAGAAGGAATTTTTTGAACTCAAATATCCTGAAATGTCATCTAATATGATAAGTTTCGGGAAGAAGAAGAAGAAGACAAAGAATGTCTCAAGAAAAGACTCTTCTAACTCTGAACACTCTTCAGGCTTGAAGAGTGTATTTAGGGATGTGCGAGGTGTTTTTCAAAATACTCGACTTAAAAAGGGAGTGACAACCCTAGTGAACTACAGACAAATAGTTGGAATCTTTTCTGATGAAGAAGACATAGTTAGTCCAGTCGTGGCTGAATCCTAGACGTCAGATTCATTCCATGAAGATTCTGTATCCGCATACATGACACAGAATACTCCGGAGGAGTTCATGTGGAGGATCGATGAGCAAAATAGAACCATCCAATAACAGCAAAATACTATCAATGAAATCAGAGACATGCTTCATGTTTTGCTGGATTTGGAGAGAATAAAAAGGAAAGATATAGGAGAATCCTCTTCAAGGGTTCCACCACATGATCCAAGAGGTGATAGAGGGAAGAATGTAGAAGAGAAGATTGCATTCCCCCTACAAATGAAAATGAAAATAATGAGGATCACTGCGAAGATGAAGATAATCGCTCTGTGCATTCTCATCACCAAGAAGAAATACCAAATCAAGAAGCAAATGCAAACACTGCTTGGATGGAGAGCTTTCAGAACCAATTGAATGCTCTCATGCACAAGAATGATTTGCACGAGCTGGGAGTTGTGAGGCCATATCCAGTGAATTGGGAAAGTATGCCATTCTCGGAGAATTACAAACCATTGAAACTCAAGTCATTTGATGGTAAAGGGTCGCCAAATCAACACCTTTACTATTTTAAATCTCAAATAGGGCATTTAACTGGAAATGACCCGATCATTAAGCGAGTGTTTGTTAGTACCTTAACAGGGCTAGCATTTGAATGGTTCCGGAGATTGGAACCGGAAACTATCAACTCGTGGAATGATATTAAGAAAGTCTTTTTAACAAGGTTTTATAAAGATGGCATGGAGGTTTCAATGCCAACACTCTTGGCTACCAAGCAGATAAAAAGGAGAATCAGCTCGAGATTTTATAAAAAGATTCAGAAATGATTCTCTGAGATGTCCTCATGGGATGCCAGAGAAGATCTTGGTAAAAACCTATCGACACAATCTCTCAAACAAAGTTCTGGCCAGAATGAGAGTCATAAAATTCTCAACCTGTAAAGATCTTTCGTTGCAAACTGAAGAAGTTGAAGAGATTACGCAGAGACTCGAAGAAGAGGGAGGAGGAGAAATATAAAGACAAAATAACAATCATAGGTCTTGATCCGAGGGACACAAAGGGAAGGAAACAATGGTGACTGACACTCCGCAGTCTACAAAGTCTCTTCCAAAATCTCCTCCTCAATCGCGGGTTCCTCAAAAGCAATACTCTTTCAAAGATGAGCACACCAAAACCATTTTCAATTTGCTCATGACAAAGAATATGCTGAAGCTACTAGAGTCTAAACATCCAGAAGAAGCAGAAAAGGTTAATGATTCTAATTACTGCGTGTATCATAGATCATTAATCATCCTACTCAGAATTGTTATGTCCTTAAGGACAAAATTCAAGCTTTAGTAGATGCTAAAGTTATCAAGCTGCAAGAGCATTAGAAGAAGATAACCGCGAACATGGTGACTTTTAAATTCGAAAAAGTACCAGATTGGATAAAGTCAACTGTTTAAGATGGAGTGCAACCCATTCCCAAAGGCATGATGAAGATCATAAACTATGATCCTCATCAGCAGCAAAAGAAAGGATTATGTCCTTTTGAAACTGATAAAGGAGAAATAATGTGGGTGCATCTAGATCTTCTTAATGATAAGCAATGGACATCAAGCTCATCTGAGAAGAAGTGAAAAGGAAAGACTCTTACTTCTAACGTTGTCACTATAATCCCAGATGATGATACAAATGTTCCTACTCTGACGGACTCAGAAGAGTAAGCTAAAGATTATGTGGAGATTAATGCGGATTAGCCTACCTCTGGGACCCATTCAGGAAAAAACTACCTGAAAAAATATGATCAACTAGCAGAACCTCAGCCTCCTCCAGAGAAGAACAAGTAAAAGGAGCTCAAGTTTGATAAAGTTCTCAAAAACAGAAGTAAAGAGATTGCAGAAGGGTCCAAGAAGCCATTCTAGTTCGACATATTGGCGCAATTTGCCAATATTCCTGCAAGAATTACTTTGTATGAGCTCCTAAAGCTCTCTAAACAAACCAGTGAAGGTTTAAGAGAAGTACTGTAAGATTCTGAGGTGTTTCTGGCACAAATGTTAGAAACAATTGAAAAAGAAGAGGTCTGTATAGTATGTCATCAAGTTTCTAGAGAAAAGATCTCTTGCATAACTTTCTCTCTAGAAGATATGCAGGTCAAAAATAACAAGCATCATCGCTCTTTATATTGCAAAGGATACATATGGTCATTAGAGATCGACCGCATCCAAGTTGATCTTAGATCTGCTCTGAGTATAATGCCGAGAAGAGTGTTACGATATCGTGGGGTCCCAATGAGCAGATTAGCGACAACGAATATTACCATATTTGGATTTAATGACAATGGTAGTAGACCGTTGGGAAAAATAAAGTTAAAATACCAAATTGGCGATTTAAATACGGAAGTCACAAGTTACGTGATAGATACTGATACGTCTTATAATCTTTTGCTTGGAAGGCCTTGGATCCATATCAATCTCATTATTCCGTCTACACTTCATCAGTGCATGAAGTATGTGGATAAGATGGGAACGTGAAGACTTTAATGGCAGAGAAACAACCCTTTAAAAGAATTGAAAACTACTTGACTGATGCGTTGCTATATCAAGACACGTCTGATACCTCAGAACAACCGGCTCCAGAGGCGTTTGATAGTGGCAATGAGGCCAATACAGAATCAGGATCCGAAGATTCGGGATCCGATAATGTAAGTTAGAACGAAAAGCCCATTGTAATAAGGTTTGAAGGTCTTGATATAAATGACACCGGTGAGTGGATAATAAATGAAGATATAGAATTTGCTTATTCTTCTGGTGTTAATTTTGAATGCTCAAGTACTAGTACTGATCTGGTCAGTGATCACCTAGATAAAATATACTCTTTGACTTCTTTCAAGCACCCATCTGATCATCATTTTATGAACAAAGTGATGACGATGGAGACGCAAATGAAGCCATTTTTGAAGTTTCTCCTAAGGAGAAAATTCAAAAACCTATAATATTCAGAAAAGCAAATGATAAAGGTAAAGCAAAACATTTAGGTTCTGAAGAAGAACTGGAAAATCCCGAGTTCTTCCATTATGATGAAAATTTCCATAAATTAATGCGAAAAGTAAGATACAACCTAACCAAGGGCAGGGGGTTGAATTTCAGAAAAGGAAGGAAAGCGATCCCCCAACCCTTTGTTCCAAAAGGAAAACTGCCAGATTACTACCATATAATTGGCAGGGAGTTGGGATATGTTACTACTTTCGAAGATCTTTCAGATAAAAAATCTGAAGAAAAACAACTAAAATATTCATCAGAATCATCCTGCCGGGATTCAGATGTGAGCGTTGGTGTCATTTTCCATGAAACTTCAAATGAAGACACTAATGAAACACCGCTAATCAAGGATGATCCTTGGACAAAACATCTTAATATGAAGTGGGAAATTCAATTTGAATAGCAAAAACCTCCAGCTAAAGATAAACTAATCCAAATAAATATGGGTGATGAAACTAATCCTAAACCCATATTTATAAGCAAAAATTTATCTTTGGAAGAAAAAGAAGAGATGATATCCCTCGTTCGAGAATATATTGATGTCTTCCCTTGGAATTATGAAGTCATACCAGAACTAGACCCAAAAGTCGCAGTTCATAAGTTGAACATCCGACCATATGCCAAATCAGTGAAACAATAACAACGAAGATTCCGTCCAGAAATTATGAAGGCAATCGAGGTTGAAATTAAAAACTTAATTGAATCGGATTTTTTTTGCAAAAAACAACATCCTGACTGGGTCACAAATATAGTTCCTGTAACCAAGAAGAATGGAAATATCAGGGTTTGCATTGATTTCAGAGACTTGAATGAAGCATACTCGAATGATGAATTTCTATTACCCATTACAGATGTCATGATAGACAACACTTGTGGCTATGAACGCATATCATTTATGGATGGATTTTCAGGATAAAATCAAATCAAGATGTACCCTAGTGATGAAAAGCATACATCCTTCAGAACACTACTTGGAGTATACTGTTATATAGTCATGCCATTTGGTTTAAAGAATGCTAGCACCACATACCAACGTGCTGTGAACACGATATTCCAATAACATTTGCGAAAGACAGTAGAATGCTATGTAGATGATCTGGCAATTAAAAGCAAAAACAAGGATGATCATTTTCGCGACTTGCAAACAATATTTGATCTTATGCAGAAACACCAGCTTAATATGAACCCTGCTAAATCTTTTCTGGGAGTTTCTAGCGAAAAATTTCTTGGTTTTGTAGTTACTTCCTGAGAAATTCATCTTGATCCAGACAAAATTAAGGCAATCCAAGATATACCACCTCCTAAGAATCTCAAAGAACTAAGAGGACTATAAGGTAGATTGGCATACATCCGCAGATTTATATCAAATTTATCTGGAAAATGCCAACCTTTCACAAGATTGATGAAGAAAGGGGTGTCATTTGTTTGGGATGATGCATGCCAAAAGGCCTTTAAAGAAATCAAGTAATATCTTACCAGGCTGCTTATTCTCGTAGCTCCAGTCTCCGAAATACCTTTCATGTTATATGTGAGGGCAATTGATCATTCCTTGGAGCTTTATTGGTGCAGAAGAATGAATTGGATCATAAACAAACTATTTATTATCTCAGCAGAATGATGGTTGGGGCTGAACGTCAATATAACCCAGTGGAAAAGAAATGTTTAGTTTTAGCGTTCGCTATCCAGAAAATTCAACACTATTTAGTTGGGCAAACTATGCATGTTATATCGAGAGTTAACCCCTTAAGAATACTAATGACTAAACCAGGGTTATTAAATTTAAGACTATCTATTTGGGTTATTTTGCTATCATAATATGATATGTATTTTATCCCACCAAAATCAATCAAGGGACAGGCTATAGCTGATTTCCTGGCCGAACACCTAATACCAACATCTTCAAAATTATATGAAGAAATTCCTGACGAACAAAGCGAAGGAAGTTTAGTTTCAAAAGAAGACATTTCACGAGAAGATGCTGAAGTGAATGCTGTTATGGAAGATATATGGTAGCTTTTTTTTTATGGTGCCTCTAGGATGGGACCCAAAGAAAAAATTGTAGCAGGAGTGGAAGTTGTCTTTGTATCTCCTTACAACCATATTATTCCTCGAGCATACTTATTGATAAGTTCATGTTCCAATAGTGTCGCTGAATATAATGCCCTAATGATTGGTTTAAAAATAGCCAAACAACTGGAGGTAAAATATCTAGAAGCATATGGAGATTCCCAACTTGTCATAAATCAAGTTAAGGGTGAATATGAAGTTAAAAATGAAGATTTTCTGCCATATTATCAAGCAATAATCAGGATGGCTAATAGTTTCGATGGCTTCTACATCAGTTATGTAAAGCGCCATCACAATAGTTATGCAGATTCGCTGGTTTCCTTAGCTGCCACCTTAGTGTTATCCAAAAACACTAAGAAACGAGTAATAGTGGAAAGCAAGGAATTGTTCTGTCCGAAAAATGAGCTTGAAGCATAATTAGAAAAGCAAAAGGAAAATGAAGTATATGCTCTTGAGTCAAATCTTGAACTAAGAGATTGGTGGTTTCCTTACATAAATTATGTTTTTTATGGAATATTACCAGAAGATCCTAAAGAAGCAAGAGCAATTCAAAGAAAAGTTATTCGATTCTATTATAATGTCGAACTTCAGACATATATAGAAAATCCTATGATGGGATTTTACTTCGTTGTCTTTCTAATAAAGAAGCTCAGGAAGCACTCGAAGAAGCTCATAACGACATCTGCGGAGCACATCAAGTAGGACCAAAACTCTAGAATAGATTTCGAAGAATGAGTTATTATTGGCCCAAGATGTTGACATATGCGGTCATCTATGCTAAGAAATGTAGAGTCTGCCAAATACATGCAGACTTCATACATCAAGCTCCGGTATATCTCCACCCAACGGCTACATCATGGCCATTCGAATAATGGGGAATGGATATTATTGGATCAATTTTTCCACCATCAACAAGAGGACATCGTTTCATACTAGCTATAATAGATTACTTCTCAAAGTGGACTGAAACTATTCCTCTAACCGAAGTGAAGTCATTAGATGTAATCAAATTCATTAAAAATCATGTGCTATATCGCTTCGGAGTGTCCCGGAAAATTATTCATGACAACGGATCTCAGTTCGTGAGTCAGTCATTCTCCAGATTTTGCAATAAATATAGAATTAAAAGCGTGGCTTCTTCTTTATATTATCCTGTACCTAATGGTTTGGCAGAAACTTTCAACAAAAGCATTGTTAATCTCCTCAAGAAATTTGTTTCATCCAACCAAAGAGACTGGGATGAAAATCTTGGAGAATGTTTTTGGGCATATCGCACCACTGTCAGAACTCCTACTAATGCTACATCGTTTTCTTTGGTGTATGGGTCTGAAGTGGTCTTCCCACTAGAAATTCAAATTTCGCCATTACGAGTTGCATTAGCAACCAAAATGACACAAGAATAACGACATCAACAGAGACTTCTGGAGTTAGAAACTCTGGATGATAAGCGGCTGGAAGCTCAACAAAGCATCGAACTTTACCAGGTGCAGACTTTAACAAAAAAGTCAGGCAGAAAAAGGGTGATCTGGTCCTTTCAGTAAGGAGACCGATCACAACTAATTAAAATCCAAACGAAAGTTCCAGCCAAAATGGGAAGGGCCCTTTGTCATTGATGCAGTCTATTTTAATAGCGCATATCGGTTGGCAAAACCAAATTGTGACAAAATAATGATGCCAATTAATGAAATTTTCTGAAGAAAAATTACTCTTAAAAGTTGCAGAGCACTAGCTAAATCTTATAGCATGGGTAGCTCAACACAAACAACAAATCAAACCCGTTTGTAACTGGGATTCGCTAAAGATCCTCTAAGACTTGTTATAGTAAAATCCTACCTTCGATCAAGTTAAAATTCATGATTCTGGACCAAAGATTTGAATTGCGAACTTTCATTATATCGCGAATCAAAATTTTCCTTTCCTCCAAATTTGCTAAGTTAAAAATACCTCTGGCGAATCAAATTTTCCTTTCCTTCAAATTTGCTAAGTTAAAAATATCTCTGACAAATCAAATTTTTTTTTCCTCCAAATTTGCTAAGTTAAAAATATCTCTAGCAAATCAAATTTTCCTTTTCTCCAAATTTACTAAGTTAAAAATACCTCTGGCAATTCAAAAGCTGTTATACTACAAATCACTGAACAACGCAAATTTTAACTTGATCAGGAAAGTTAACAATTACTTCTATCCTAACTCAAGAAATTTATTCACTCGCAGCAAAATTCATTTTTTTTAGCAATTGAATAATAACTTTATATTATCAAGTTAACAGTTACCTCTGAACAATATCCTTAGAAATTAATACTCATCAAGTTAACAGTTACCTCTAATGATCAACATCAAAATCATTCATCAAGTTAATAATTACCTCTGATTGAATGACAATAAAAAAAAATCATTTTTCATTATCAAATCAAAATTACAAAGAGTTTATGAACATCATACAATTAATGAGAATGAATACAAATCATTGAGTCAATAGAACATTAAAAATTTTCGTTAACATCTATAGGATGGATTAAAGGCAAAAAACTTGCTTCTGTAGCCTCCTCCTACCAATGGTTAAGAACCTCCAAGTTGGTTCGCTCAGTCATGATCAACGTAACCAATAGCTTGATTAGTTCAAAACTGGGCATACCAAATGCATATTCCTAAGCATACAACTTGAGGGATTGCTAAAATTGAGTGCCACCTACAACTATTTAGCATCCTTATCTTAAGGATGCTAGGCAGGAAATAAACAATGCCATAGACCCAAAATCTTTTCTCTCATTAAAAGTATATGAGATCTTCTAGTTCTCCAAAGATATTGGAAGCAATTACGAACCAGTTAGGCCTGGGCCATTGTTAAGGAAAATGACTACGATTATATCCTGTGATAGATCTGAAATCTTGTTAGGGAACATAAAAAAAAAATACATGACTTATGTGCATAATAAGAAAAACTTACCGTAATTAAGGAAAATGATTACGGTCATAAGGATCTTTCTAATGGAATACTTCTTCTTAAATAGGTTAACGCTATCTGGGGGCCTTATAACATGCCAGCCCCGATCCATTACCCCAACCAGGAAAGAAGAAGAAGAACATAATGGCATAATAAGATCAACTCTGGAGAAGAACTTGAAAAAGATAGAGAGATCAGAAAAATTCTCAAGTCAGAATGGTTCTCTGTGAGAAAAGTTCAGAGCCTTATATAGAGGATTTTATGATCAAAATCTTCAGTTAATAGGCGAAATCTTGAGATATTTGACCCGGATATTAATAAAATTTATTATTATTGGATGGGACGCTAGATATCGGTGCCAAAGGAAATGAGATCTTCGGCTAAATTTTTTTATTAGAATCCTGTCATTAATGAAGGCATGCAACACTTAGATCTTTGCACCAAAAAGGTCAAATTAAATGGATGGAAAGTCGTAGATTTGCGGATTTTATGCGGAGTTGCATTTATAAATTTGCAGATTCTAAAGAAGGGTTATATGCGAACTCGCAGATTTCCAAACGTAAAGTCGCGTGCCTGATACAAACTCATGAAGACAAATACAAAGTCGCATTTTTGAGGCACATAGTCATGTCTGATACACAGAGACTAAGACATGCCAATATCTCCACAGAGTAAAGCTGAAAGAATTGTTTCAAAATTTTCATTGACAAAATCAAAAAGTAATGAAAATATTACATGAGTTCCTTAAATCATAAAAAAAAATTATTACAATTCAATGATTCAAGAGAGCCTTTATCTTTTCCTCTGCATCACTAATTTCCTGTTGAATAATCTCATAAGCTTAAACAGCAGCTCGACGATGTAATTCTTCTTCACTGGTGATTGTACTACTTGCTGAAGTAGCCTCCAGTATTTCCAATTTAGCCTGTGTAGCCAGAAGATCTTAGGTTACATTGTCATGCTGCGTAGACAAACTAATGAGATTCTTCATTGTCTCTTCGCGCTCTTTGGTGATATTAGCAAGGAGAGCTTGGGCTCTAGCAATGGATTCTTGAGTTCTAGCAATGGCCTGGTCATGATCTTTGACAATTGAAGCAACATTCTCTACCTGAAGACATAGAGATTGATTGTCCAATTGGTTCTTTTCAATACAGGCCTTGCAAGCATCAACTTTTTCCTCAATCTCGTTATGAAATTTGAGCTGTTCCTCCATCAATTTCTGGAAGGTAGTTTCAACTATCTCGGATTTATCTGTACTACGATATCTCGACAAACATTCAGCATAATTTTGGAGTTGAGCTATCATGAGTCTATAAGGAGTGGCTTTCTCTTCTCCACCAATGCTAGCTATAATAGCCAAATAAATGTTGAGAACATTGGCAACAAAAGAAAAAGAGACCCCTTTCAAGATTTTATCAATGCAGCGGTCCAGAAAATGAAGAAATGTTTCCACAGTATCTTGCAACAAATCAACTTCAAGAGCATCAATCTCCGCATGACTTAATGAAGAAGAACCAGCAACAGCTGGAGTGGAAGTAACCTATACTATGCTTTGGTGCAAAGAAGTAACAGCGCCAGTGTCAAAAGGAGCAATATTTCTAGCAGCTTCAACAGGAGCAACGGTTCCAATAATCTCAACAGGGGCAGCAACTGCAGCAATCTCAGTAGAGATAGCAGCTTCGGCATCTTCTACTGGAGGAACCACTACTTCAGAAGTATCAACAACAGAAGCAACGACCTCAGTCACCTCACGGCCTTCTTCAGAGGTAACGTTCGCGGCGGTGTCAATCAGTGGAATATTATCTGCTGATACATACTTTGAAGTTAGAGTGGAAGAAAAAGTTTCTAAAAAAAAAGAGAAATGGTTAGATAATGATAAAAAAATGATGACACAGGATGATTAAAGTTTAGGAATAAACCTTGGGGTTGAGCACTAGATTTCCCAGTCCCATATACTTCAGATCTTTCTTCTTCCGTAAAAAATGTATATTTGCCATGGTCTGACGGAGGAGTAGAAGAACGAATATCATCACTATCAGTTTCATCATCTTCATCATCATCTCCTCCATCATCAGGATCTCCTGAGGTAGGCACTATCATCAAGGAAGCACCTGATGCACGGATCTCCCTAACTATTTCCACGTCATCGTCATCAGCAGTCTGAGATACTGGACGAGCAAGGATTGCAGAATCCTCTTGTGCAGGTAGAGCAGTAGAGGAAGGCTCAGCTGCTAAAGTAGGATCACTGGGAAAAACAGGCCCTTGACTTTGGTATTTTTTAGAAGAATGAGGAATCAGACTTGTGTCATCTTCATCTTCCGGTTCTTCTTTAATAGTTTCAAAAACCGAACTAAGTATCGCTACACCGGCTTTAGCCAATATTGTTTGCGGAATGACAAGCAAATCACTAAGGTGCCTCAATATTTTCCACTTATACAGAAGTTTCTTAGGTGGAGACTTTGGTTGAGGAGAAGCTTATTTTGTCTTAGAAAGTGGGGAAGTTGGAATATTAAGAGAAGCAGACTAATCTAATGGGACTATAACAGTGCTCTCTTCTTCTCTCTGCCTTATTATTGATTCCAACTCTTCAGAAAAATATTCTTCTCCAAAGTCCTCCATCCCAGCTATTTTCTTGTTGTCGGCCTCCTTCTTTTGGGCATACCACGCTCAAATGTTCCTTAGACAAGTAAAGCTTGCATTAAAGTTATGGGGCATGGAGTTAGCAGCAGTATACCATTTGCAGAAGCTGAAACTCATATATGAGTTTGGAGTTTTGAGCGGGAGATCGAACTTGGCTTGTGTACCACCTGAGATGAAATGGAACCAAGCTCTAGCCCCTTCGAACAAGTTTCCAGTAAAGCCCATCTCCCTATTTGGGTTTCCAACATACAGTTGATCGTACCCGAATTGTCAAGCAAATCAACTTGAGTAGTAAGGCTCTATACAACAATGGTTCCCTAAACGAAAAACTAGATACCCTGGTCGAATGTTTATTAATCACCAGAAGCACCCAGGAGACAAGGTTGTAAACTTGTCAACACCAGCGACATCCGCGAACTCATCCCCATACCCAGCATGCAGAAAGTATGGGAAACACTTGAATAATTCATAATTCGTGTGATAACGAAGTGTTTTGCGGATCGCTGCCATATAACATCCCTTCCATTGTGATTTTTCATAATGTTGTACTTTGGGGGAGCTTAAATCTATCTGCGAATCAATTGGGCTTATCAAAGAAGGACAGTGTAAACCAACCAAGCCATTAAATAGGTGTAGAGAAGTTCTACACGCGGATTAGGAGTTTTGACAATCAACTCTCCTTTATCATTCTGCTCTTTCTTGATATTGCAAAATTTATCAACTAATTTTCTCAGCCCACTCTGAATCCCACACACCATCGCAAGTAGTAAACTGGGCGACCGGCCGAATGCTAGCAAAATGGCCGGATACACTACGTAGAGTCTCCTACGACAGGATCACGCACTTATTCATCCAGAGCATCAAGAAACCTGCCAGTAAAGCGGGATCTGACAGGGGTTGAAGAGCCTGATAATGGAAACTTTCGAAACATGTTTCGGCCTTGAAGACATCCTCATCAGATTCGGCGACACATGCATCTGTCCCGAAATTAATGATTCTTCTTTTGACCTCCTGTTTAGAAACTGGAGGGAGATGGGTGAAGTCAAAGCTGTTCTTCGAGAATTTGGGAAGGAGGTATTGTAATTACTTCTTTTGCTTTACATTGCGGGCGCCAGACATATGAGCACAGATGTAATAGTGGCAAAACAACTCCCAATAAGTATCATAAATTATGGGGTGCTGAGTTTTTAGCGAATGAAGCTCTTCGCCTGTGGGGACATACTCTTCATAAGGAATATCTCCCATAGGCAATCCTGAGACTCCATGCATCTCATGCAGAGCAAATCCCAGTTCACCGCGGGGAGTAAAAACTATACAAGTATCAGGATTGCACAGTTCCAATAAAGAAAAGAAGTGGAATCAGCTGGGAGGGATACCATGCTGAACTGTCCTAATAGCATGGTAAAGGTTCGCGTGCTGTAGTTGATCCTTGAAGCTCCTCAAGAAGAAATCGGTTAAAATTGCCCACTCTCCTATGGAAGAGCAGTGACCCACCCAGCAGGACAAAAATCTTGTACTGAAAATTCTCCTTGCATGTCAACGAATCGGTGCAAGAAGGTCTGGGCAACTACAGGTGTTTCGCCCAATGGGAGGTCTTGTTTTAATGATCCTGGAAACAACCCACAAAAATATTTTCTAGTAGAATGAAGAAAAACACCTTGTGCGCTGAATCCGCCCAGCAAAACGCCATCATGTGGCTTGTTTAAATGCCAATCCATTCTTCTAGGAACAGAAAGGGATTGAAGATACAAAAATGATAGGCTCTTTCCATGAAAGGAAGGAATATGTTACGACCGTTAACTTGATGGAGCCATTTATAAACTCCATCATTTAGGCAATCAACAAGGATTCAGAGATAATCGCCAAAAAGAAAAGTAGGCTTGTTTAACAAGGTCCTATCTTTTCTTTCAAAAGGCACGGTGGTCATCAGTTCTCGCAATGTAGGGCTAGTAGGGTTCAAAACTCTGCTTTTCCTTTCTCGGCCCCAGATGCTGCACAAGTCAGAAAAACTTGGTCGAATCTGAACTCTTTCTTCCAATCATACCCGCCTGAATAGCCAAAATAGTGGTCTTTCGGCCAAGGGTTTAAGGCACAATCGACTGCATGAAAAGAAAAATTAATCAAAACAAAGTTATGAAGAAAAAGATGCTTTCTAATATGAAGCAAGAAAATTACTTCCAATCAAGGGTTCTTGCCGAACCACAATAGAGTTGGAAGTTGCTTGAGGGTTTTGAGAACCACTCGCAGAGGCACCAGATGATGAAGCTTTTCTCGTCATCTTCTTCAGATTAAAATCAAGAAATTTTTTATTTGAAGAAAATTGAAGACCAAAGAGGCTTGAAGATGAAGAGTCTAGAAAACCTCAGAGAGAAACATAGAGTTCAAATCTCTCAGAAAAAAGTTAAAAAAATACTTTACCTGATGAGGTTGGGATTTTATAACAAATGATTTGACGGACGAGATTTCTGGATAAACGTGATCTCTGGTTCAAATCTCGTGAGTATCTTTTCATTTAATGAGACTCAGAGAACGTCTTAATCTCTATGCCTAAAAAAGTGATAACTTTCTGGATTTTCCACATAAAAAGAGAAACCCACGATTCTAATATAGAGTCGTGCTCGCTTCAAAAAGGGAGACCAACGATTCTAATACAGAGTAATGCTCTCTTCAGAAAGGAAGACCCACGATTCCAATACAGAGTCGTGTTCTCTTCAAAAAGGGAAACTCACGATTCTAATACAGAGTCGTACTATTTTCTAAAGAGTGATGTTCGTGATTCTAATACAGAGTCGTACTCTCCTCAAAAGTGCAAAATCTGCAGCTCTAATACAGAGTCTTATCCATTTCAAAAGTATAGAAATTCGAGATTCTAACACAGAGTCATGCTTCTTCTCAAAATATGAAATCTACGAAGATGATAGTCTTACCAAATTATCCAAAGTATTCCAAAACACCTTCAAAATCATAGAGTTTTAAAAATTTTGGAGGGGGTTTTATTGGCGAAATTTCCTGCTAATGAGATCATCTGTCATGAAGAGAGAGATCTATAAATGAAAGAAAGATTACTTTCGCGAGTTATACTCTATTTTCTATAAAAACTGAGAGCACGATTCATGAATAAAGTTAAAGCGCGAATCACTTCCACAGATTCACAAACCTAGTAACAGGGATCGACCCCATAAGCCTCATCATCTTGTCCAAAAGCAGCGAATAAGGTCATTACAATCAAGTTGACCCGCAAATTTAAAGTTTGAGATTCGCATTCCAGCTACAATCCAGATGAACTGCAAATCTAAAATTTGAGATTCGCCTTCCGCGAATCTAAAGTTTGAGAGCCGCGTTCAAGTTACAATCAAATAGATCTGCGAATCTAAAGTTTGAGATCCGCATTCTAGCCACAATCAAAGGAGCTGCGAATCTAAAGTTTGAGATTCGCGTTCCGCATTTCAGTTATGATCTAGAGGATTGAAAATGCCGGTTATAAATTTTGCAGATTTAATACAAATTCACCAGATCAAAAGGTAGGAAATTAATACTCAGATTATGGAGGCCGACAGTTGAATGGTTACATCAGCTCAAGAGTCTCCAAATCACTATAAAAAAGCCCGAAGTAAGGCAGAAAAAGGGACTGAAAATCGGAGACCAGCAGATCATCACGATATAGAGTCCTCTTGCTGTTGCTGTCAAGAGTTAAAAAACCCTACTAACAAAAAAAAAATCATGCGGAGTGTCAACAGAGAACAGGATCATCCTCCATATCTACTACAAAACTCAACCTTAAACAAAGAGGGAATTCAACTTTCCTCATATTTTGTAAACGGGAAACCATTTGAAATTGTAATTTTTTATTGAAAAAGTTTAATAGAAAATCATTTACAATTTTTATGGCGAATAGATACTAAAAAAGTTAGGAAGATAAGAATCATGATCCTAAAAAAAAAAATCTTGGAAAAACATAATGGAATCATTAATTTTTAACCACTGATTTATGTAATTTATCTGAGTTGCATCCGACTCATAACAAAATTAAAGAAATCTTAATTGTAATTAAAACTTTAATAACCTAATTAAAATTATTTATAGATTATCAAAATTATAATATCATTAAGAATTTGAATTTAGTTTATATTTTTGGATTAATTATGAATGAGTTAAAATAATTTATTTTATGATACACAATGTGTATTTTATCATAATCAAGTCAATTCAAAATGTTTTCTTGATAAAAAAAAAATTATTACATACAAAGAGAGTTATTCAAAAGATAGACTTAATTATATCAAGTATCTCTTAAAAATGTAAGAGAGGGACATGGAACATTCTATAGAGAAATGACATAATCCTTGTATATTCAATGAACATCATTCTTGAAACATAATGAAAGGAATTTAATTATTGAGAATACATAAAGGATTCTCAAAAAATTGATGTTCATTGAATATATAAATATTTAATAACTCTATTATATTTCATATTCTCAATACTTCTGTCGTTGTCCCCCTGTAAGGATGGAGCGACAGAAATATTGAGAATCCAAGAAAAGGTTATAGTGAGATAGTGGTTTATCATTGTAAATGCATCTACTAATTTTCTAAGGATCCCAACCAAAAAAATTTATTTATATTACAATTTTGTCATTATAATTTACTGACGAATTTGCTCTCATCTTTTTCAATTTTACTACAACTTTAAATTTTTCTCTTTCTTCTCCCATGCTTCCTATTAATCTCTCCCAAATTAAAAACCCTAATTTTTTTAAAAAAATTCAAAAATAAAAGGAATTCAAGTCCTAATGATTCTTGTTTGTTTAAAAATAAAAAGAATGTACGAATTAATTAGAAGTAGTTAAAACAATTACTTTTTTAGAAAAGAGGGTTTAGGGTTTTGAAAAGGATAGGGTTTCAAAGATGGGAGGCTGACGACATGGGTCAGATTGCTAGGGAGGAGGTGATTGCGGGATCAGTCAAGAAAAGCAGGAGAGAAAGATAACAGAAAGGAGAATAGGCGGTTCCAAAGGGGCTCTTGGAGTGAGGAACTAACATAGACAATTTGGTCACTTTGAGGAAGGAGAATGGCATGGTTCTTTTAGTAGGAATAGATCGGCCATCAACATCATCACAGAGGAGAGGCGCATCTACATCGGTGTCTGAACACATCGCCTTCTCCTCCAAAAGTTTCTAACAATTAATGCAAAGGACTTTGTTGGCTTTGGCCTTGTTCTTTATAGTGGTAAGACAACAATTCTTGTAAACCCTTCAATTACTGGTGATGTGTAAAATTTACAGCAAGCGTACAGTGTTAGTTGTAGCGCTTAACAGGTCGTTCCCACGAGAATCTAAAGTGTTTTGCGTTCTCTCTAATTCTTTAGTTCTATCAAATTAACTATGAGATTCGAAATTGAGACGATTAGTTTTAAGTCCTAAAGTTTAGCTTGGAAATTCGAATCTATTAGAATAATAACCTAACATTGATTTATCGTTTTCTTCCTAACTTTTTAATTATGTACGATCTAGTAACACATTAAAAAGGTGATCTTTTTAATTTGATTTTAATTAAGTGCCCATAAGTATGACCTATCAAGTGATGTGCAAGTATAGATCATCAAAGATAATATCTTTCTTAAAAACAAATTATATCTAGTAGATAATTTTATAAACAAAAGTAAAAAAATAAACGTCAAACCCTAATCTAAGTATAGGCTGTCAAAAGACTAAACTTAAGTATAATCTATCAAAAAAATTAGATTTATAAATTTATTCTCTTCAATTTATTTATAGGAAAATCTTCTTAATAATTATATAAATAAAAAAAAAGAATATAAATTCCAAATCTCATCTAAGTATAAATTATCAAAATATGAATTAAGTATAATCTATTAGAGAATTATGATTTACGAAATTTATCTTTTATTTATTTATAGAAAAATTATGACTTTATTTCATTTTAGGAAGAAGATGAGATAAATTCATATTAGATCTATTAAACTAATTTCATCTACATCCTAAAACTAAAGCAAATTAATTACTCATACTACTAATTATCAAAAACCTATATTTATTTATGAAAGCCATGAAAAATTATATTTTCCTAGAAAGTAAGAAAAATCTATATTACAAAGCAAATAAATCTATACGAGAAAGCAATTAAATCTATCTAAAAAACAAATAAAATATTTCTATTTACTAGAAAAAACTTGAAAATAATGGTGCACCTCTGGAGAACAGTATTGCGGCCATCACCCCTTCGGCAAATCCTAATTTTGTTAATTAAAAAGAGTACAAAATTACATCAACCAAAAAACCTTAGTTTACAAGCATACGGCCAATATATAGATATCGGAGAACCAAATCCTAATATGAGTATAATTGAGTAACTACAAAATTACGTCGAAAATTTCGTAAAAAAATCATAATATATAGGCCCCATAGAACCGCTATTTGGCGGCAATTGCCACTAAATTGTGGCAAAATTTTGAGTTCTGGGCTTCAACTTTCTTTTATATGATGTTCTGGTCCTTTCCTTTTGATATAAATAACGGTATTGGACTTAGGTCTTCTGAACCTTCATGATCTTGTAACTTGGCTCACTTTTAGTTATTTTTTGTACTTGATTTTCTAATCCGGCTTTGAGTTTATACTATCTTCTTGTAAGAATAAGTTTACCTGAAAAGTACACTAAAAATACCCGAGTAGTATTATTTAAATATAAAAATAGATAATATGGAGGCTATAAATATGTAATATATGACACTCATCAAACCCCCACACCTATCTTTTGCTAGTACTCGAGCAAAATCTAGATATAAAAAGAAAAAGAAAAAATTCTAACTCACTTTCACATGAATCGCTATTGCACTTAGCATGTGCAACAAGTCGTTAAATCTCTAGCTTACCCTAGTGGACGAGTTGTGTCTCGTGAGGGTTTGCAGTGAATATACTCACAAAATTCATGAAGAAAATAGATTAAGGAATAAAGAAAAAGAAAATAAGGATAATCAAAAATCAAGAAAAAAAATTTATACAGAAGAAAGAAAAATCTTTTTTTTTAATATTTTCTTCAATTAACCTCACTAATATACCAATTCAAGAAAGCATTTAGATTATTAGTTTTTAAATCAAGTATCATATCAAATACACATATCATTTTAATCAAAAATTCAAATCATATTTTCAATACCCACTAATGAATAATTCATTGGTTTCTATACATCTACGTACATGTGTTATAGTCTACTTCGACCTTGGACTCCAACTCTAACTCATGATTTATCTCCTCTCTCTAAACAAATTTTTTTTTCTCTTTTTTTGGTGAATATTTCACCATTTATGCGAATACTCATGCTTGCTTAGGCGCAAAGTTCCTGATTACTCGGATCATACTCTTTTTTTCTATTTCTGAGACTATTGCCTTAATACCAGACTCACCATTTTTTTTTCTTTTTTTTTCTTTTTTTCATTTCTAAGGCTATTACCTTAAATACCAGACTCACCTTCTTTTTTTTCTTTTTTTTTAGGATTATTACCTTAAATATCAAACTCATTCCTTTTTTCTTTTTTTTCTTTTTTTTTCCTTTTATTAGGAAGAGAAGACTACTCAATCATTATCATTTTTGTCCTTAACCAATAAACTATTGTAAAGTGAAAAATAGATGTATACTTACCTCAAAATTACTATTAGCAGTATTTATTTTTTGGATTTTCATTTATTCATAAAATTCTAAGTATATTATCCAATCTACTCTCTTATAAAACTTCAAATTTAAATTTATTCTTTTATTTGTAAATAGATCGATTTTTTGAAGAAAATATTTTTGTATTTATATTTTTTTCAGATTCTTTTAACTTTTTTTTCAATTTTTTAATTACCCTAAAAACTACCCAAAGTGTAAAATAAATAAAAAAAAATCTAAAAATAAAATTAAAATCCTAGAAAAACTAAAAATCCTAGAAAAACATGAAGAAAAATCTCCTAATACACTCCTCCACACCTAAACTCGTGTATGTCAAAGGTGGTAAAATAAATATAAAAATTATTGTACAAATATTATATAAATAATGAGAGTCGTGAAAAGTTATGATCTTAATATCTTTACCCTATTAATTCATGAAAAGCGGTTACAAGTTCTCGATCGCTTCCCACTTTCATAGTGTGTGCATTTTAAACATGAAGTGGGTGCATTGTTGTGTCTCATCATCCTCCTATAAGTTACAAAATTATCTTTTTGCTTCATATACCGTCCTCGCTTTTTCTTTGTCAACATGTAAGCATTAATAATTGGGTTAAAGAATTCTTCATTATAAACCTGCCAATCATCGTTAGTAACAAACACACATATAGGAATATCGTAATGTGTAAATGGTGCAACATAATCAAGTGAACCAACTGTAAAGTGTGGTGGCTCTTCTAACTTACGAAGTAATGCAAGCTACTCTGCAAATAAATCATCAAAAATTTGCTCATAAATTAATGGCACACTTGCATAAGTATCATCATACATAGTATTAGTATATGTCAATTCGTCGAATAGCATGAGCTCATCCTCGAAAATTTGCTCAAATGAGGGTCCATCATTAGTGCAAGAGATAGAATGAGAGTGCAAACTGTGAATCATGTTTATCTCAATGAGGGAGCTCGTTGTATGCTTATCCATTTTGAATATATTCAATGCTACAGTCATATTCCCAAATGATAGCTTCATGAGGCTACTTCTACAATCAATTAATGCATTTGATATTGCAAAGAATGGTTTACCCAAGATAACGGAAATTTAATTCTGTGGATTAGAAATCAGCTCAGTTTCTAAGACAATGAAGTCTACAGGAAAGATGAATTGCCAACCTTAATGAGCACATCTTCAACCATACCAAGTGGTCTCTTGATCAAACGATCAGCTAGTTGTAATGTAACTTTGGTAGGTTAAAGTTTTTTTAACTCCAGTTGCTGATAGACAATGTAAGAAAGTAAGTTGACACTTGCCCCTTGATCAAGCAATACCCTGTCAAATGTAGTGTTCCAAATGGTGCATGAGATTGTGGGAGAAGCTGGATCTTTGTATTTGATAGGTAAGGAGTTAGAGAAGATATGTGATATATTTACAGTAAGAAAAACTTTCTCAGGAATATTTCTTACTCGTTTATTAGTATACAAATGCATGAGAAACTTGGCATAAGTGGGAATCTATTGTATAATATCAAGGAGTGGAATATTAAGTTTCACCTATTGAAATATTTCAAAAATCTTCTCTACTTGCGGTGAAAACTTCCTAAGCCGATTGGGATATGGTGCTTTCAGTTTAGAAACAGGTTCTTGTAAATAAGTATGTGATGGTAATGGAGTTGATGGAGATAGATGTGGAGAAAGAGATGAAAAATATGGTGTAGCCTGCGAAATAGTAGGAGTAAGATCAGGGGGCATGGCTATATTATTATCCAATTACTTGTCAGATCTGAGCATGTAAATGACATTGTATTGGTGAACATGGGATAAAACAGACTGAGATGAGTTAGAGTTGGGATTTATTAATTGTTGGCTCGGAAAGGTACCTGGCCCTTTCTCACTCAGCTGTGTCGCTAAATGTCCAACCTGCTGCTCTATATTCTTGATTGACTGAGAACTTGCAAAAAGTTGTTGGTCGGTCCATTGTATAAAGTCAGTAAACACTTTCATTAAGTTTTGCATTTGTGTATCTAAATTAGATGTCGTCTTGAAAAGGTCTCTACATTCCTTTCAAGTGTCATTACCTGTCTATCATAATCATTATTAGACCCCTACTGTGGATATGATTGATTATGCACAGGTGGTCTACTCTGGTTGTTCCCTTGATTTGAAGCATTTGGGTGCTGATAAACACCCACATTTGGTCTTGAGAACTGACCATTAGTCGGAGGCTGCATGTTAAGGTTGGTGGCTCCCTGATATTGCTCTTGACCCTATAAGAGATTTGGATGGTTCCTTCAGCTAGGATTGTATGTAGGAGCGTATGGATTATTCATGGGTCTTGGATATAAGGCATTCGCCTGCTCAAGTGTTGGACCCATGTGATTCACTAATAGTGGACACTCATCCATAATGTGATTTGGAGTTCCGCAATTAAAATATGTGGGACCTTGTTTTTGATTGACTTGACCCACTGGTGGAGCACTAGGAGTTTCGAACGCCTCAATTCTCAATCTTAGCTTCGGTAGCTATCGAGCTATCGATACTATGGATCCCACCATTTTGTGTAGAAGTTGATGTGTTGGGTTTCTCAGCGGGACTCTCCCACTGCATGGTTTTCCATGATAGGTCCTCAAGGAGGTCACAAGCTCCATCCTCATTCTTTCTCATAAACTCCCCCTGACACTTGACTCAAGAAGAGTTTTGGATGTGTAATTGAGTCCTTCTACACAGTTTGACATAACCAACATTTTTCTATTGCATGGTGGGGGCACTGAACTAATAAATCTTTGAACCATTCTAAGTATTTCCAGAAGGGTTCTCCCGACACTTGACATAATTGATTAATTTGATTTCAAATTTTTGTCGTCTTGTGCGTGGGATAATACTTCTTAAGAAACACCATGACGAATTCATTCCAAGTAGTGATTGAATCCGTAGGCATAATGTACAACTACTTCTTGGTATTATGTTTGAGAGCGAATAGAATGAAGCGGAGCTTAATTGTATCTTTCGATTAATGGTTCAGTTTAATCATCACGCACACTTTCTAAAATTTACTGATAAAAAGATATGCATCTACAGAATAATAACCAGTGAATTTAAGGAGTATGATGATGTACTATGGTTTTAGTTCATAGTGATTACTCACTGTGAGTGGGAGTTTGATGCATGACATTAGTGATGTGTACAACGGGTGACATCGATCCTGGAGGATCGGGATCGGTTGGTCCATCTTGCCTCTCATGAACAAATCTGATCTCATTAGTTAACCAAATTGATCATGGGTCCAATATGGCATGAACCAGCAACCGTGAGGGGGATGCGTGAGTTTCCTAAATTAATGCAAGAAGTGAGGTGTGGTAAAGATAAAACAGTGGAAGAGATATGATCAAAGAAAAAATGTGATTCCAACTATTCCTACTGTTTTTTATTTTTTTTTAAATTTTTTTTACAACACCAGGAACCAAAATATAGAATTAGAGAGAAAAACAGGGGAGAGGCTCACTAAAGTTGCCGCTAAACGGCGACAATTGCTGCTATTTAATGGTAAAATCATGGTGTTTGGCTCTCTGGTTTTTTCAATGTACTTCTGAGTCTTTTTTGGTCCCTTTTCGCTTTCTGTATCTGAACTTCTAAGTCCCTGTACACTCAACACACACTGTTAACCTGTAAAACGTTAGAAAAGCAAGAAAATACTGTCGATACTCAGTAACAACGCCAAAAACTTGATGTGTAAAATCTACTGCAAACGTACAGTGTCAATTGTAGCGCTTAACGGGTCGTTTCTACGAGCATTTAAGGTATTTTGCGTTCTTACTAATTCTTTAGTTTAATCAAATTAACTATGAGATTTTAAATTGAGAGGATTAGTTTTACGTCCTAAAGTTTAGCCTAGGAATTCGAATCCATTAGAATAATAACCTAACAATGAATTATCTTTTTCTTCCTAACTTTTTAATTATGCACGATCAAGTAACACATTAAGAAGATGATCTTTTCAATTTGATTTTAATTAAGTGTCCCTAAGTATGACCTATCAAGTGATGTGTAAGTATAGATCATCAAATATAATATATTTCTTAAAAACAAATTATATCTAGTAGATAATCTTATAAACAAAAGCAAAAAATAAATTTCAAATTCTAATATAAGCGTAGGCTATCAAAAGACCAAATTTAAGTATAACCTATCAAAAAAATTAGATTTATAAGTTTATTCTCTTTAATGTATTTATAGGAAAATCTTGTTAATAATTTTATAAATAAAAACAAAGAATATAAATTCCAAATCTCATCTAAGTATATATTATCAAAATATGAATAAGTATAATCTATCAAAGAATTATGATTTACGAAATCTATCTTTTATTATTTATAGAAAAATCATGACTTTATTTTGTATTAGAAAGAAGATGAGATAAATCCATGTTAGATCTATTAAACTAATTTCATCTACATCCTAGGGCTAAAGTAAATTAGTTACTCATACTAATAATTATCAAAAATCTTTATTTATTTATGAAAGCCATGAAAAATTATATTTTCCTAGAAACTAAGATAAATCTATATTACAAAACAAATAAATTTATACTAGAAAGCAATTAAATCTATCTAAAAAGTAATAAAATATTTCTACTTACCAGAACAAACTTAAAAACAATGGAACACCTCTGGAGCACGGTATTGCGGCCGTCACTCCTTCGGCAAACCCTAATTTTATTAATTAAAAAAGTATAAAATTACATCAATCAAAAAACCCTAGTTTATAAAGATACGGCCAATATATAGGTTTCGGAGAAGAAAACCCTAATCTGTGTATACATGAGTAACTACAAAATTACGTTGAAGGTTCCGTAAAAAAATAATGATATATGGGCCCTATTGTGCCGCTATTTGGCTGCAATTGCCGCTAAATGGCAGCAAAATTTTGAGTTCTAGACTTCAACTTTCTTCTATATGATGTTCTGATCCTTTCCTTTTGATATAAATGACTGTATTGGACTTATGTCTTCTGAAGCTTCATGATCTTATAACTTGGCTCACTTTTAGCTCTTTTCTGGACTTGGTTTCCTAATCCGGCTCTGATTTTATGTCATGTCCTTGTAGGAATAGGTTTACCTGAAAAACACACTAAAATTACCCGAGTGGTATTATTTAAATATAAAAGTAGATAATATGGAGGCTATAAATATGTAATATATTACACTCATCAACTTGCGACTTGGCTAACTCCATTTTCAATTGGAAACTTGATGACTTGGTAGAGGATTAATACTACCACTCCAACATCATTGAAGTATGGTGTCCCTAGAATCATGTTATATGGAGCGGGCACATCCTTGATAGTATAATCGACCTTGAATACCACTCTTCTTAGAGCTTCACTAGTCGTAAAAGTATAATTGATTCAAAGTTGAAGTCTTAACCCTGTTAAATTGAGTCAATGGACCAACGATTATGTTGAGTTCCATCTTGTTGGTTCTTATTTGTCTACGTGCACCGAGAGAAATAATATTATAGGAACTCCCTCTATTGATAAGGACTTGCCTCACCTTTGCTTAGGCAATGTTCATCATTAGTACCATAACATCATCATATGGTAGGTCAACCCTACTAGGTCCTCATCGACAAATGAAATATGCTCCCTGAATCATCTAGGAACATGCTTAGTAGCATTGATAGTTTGGATATAGTGCTTCTTGGCCGAGTTGGTACTACCTCCTATGGCCGGTCCACCCGAGATGGCCAAGAACTTCCATCTTGCAGGCCTCTCCAGAGGGACTATAGATAGTCTTGTCAACTTGCCATTGTAGATGAAGTTTTTAAGGTGGCCTCATTGGATAAGGTTTTTAATGCTTTTCTTTACTTGATAACAATCCTCCATCATGCCAATAAGCCTTGGCTTAAGTGGCACCATCCTTCTGCAATTTGCGAAAAGTTCTGAGTTTGACTCTCGGTAGGGACTCAATTTGGGTAATGTTGTCCAAAAATGTGTATGTGTGATTTTGACAAGCAAAAAAAAAAAAATTCCTCCATCCTGAGAATGACATCCCTGTGATATTCTCAAAATTATCGAGAGTCTCTTTTCCTGGATGAGTTTGAAGTGGTGGAGGCAACTATTCGAGTAATCCTTTCTGAATATGGTTCAAGATTTGGGATCGAGTTGCATTTAAAGACTTGAAATTATTATTAACATCGGATCATGCATCACCGCAGTGCAGTGGCTTTCAGCATGCAGGTCATCAGTGTTTTGGAGGACTCTGCTTCCGTTCCCACTCCTTAGGCTTTTTCTTAGGCAACCACTTGGCTCTCGCGACCCTTGAAGACTACCTTGGATTCTTTCTAACTGATGTGCCTTTTGAATGCTCAAATAGTTTTGTAAATGATATCGACCTTCATTTTTCATTGGAGTATCGTAGTTCGACATGTCAAACTATATTGATAAGAGCCACAAGAATGATACTAGAAGAGCATTCCTCTATTTGAAGTTTTGCTTCATGGAACCAATTGGGGAAATCCCACAACGACTCACCAGGCATTTGTTCCTTACCACAACTTTAGTGAAACATGGTGATTTGCTTGGCAAGCTCCCAAAACTCGGCTCAAGTGACTAGAGCATTGTGTTGAGTGCTAGCAGTCAACCCATCCTCTTCTAGTTATGGGGCTTGTTGGCTACGTCGAGCTTTTAAACCATGTGTTGACTATGTTTTTTAAGCAATTTTTTCATCGACGGTACCACATATTTGTGTCAAAAATTGCCTGGCCCGACTAGGTTCGTTGAGGCTACTTGGATGTAAATTTAGTCATGTGAATAACTTGTGATGAGGCGAAATAAGAGAGTGATTCAACAAATGAACAAGTAGGGATTTAACAATCTCAGACTTAAAGTTTTCCGTGAGAACATGGTTGTTGGACTAATTCTTTATTAAGATAAAAGAATTACATTCTCTCTTTATCTCTCAATCTTTATCTCTCAACATTACAGGTCTTAGATTATATTGATACTGAAAAAATCATCTTATTTCTTCTAAAGGAGGAGATATTTATAGTTCATAAGTAGTTGAAACTAACTCTCAAGAATAGACGAGAATCCTGCACTAGTTTATAAGTTATGTTAGCTTGTAGTTGAACACCTCATCCTTAAGGAGTTATGGTCATGTATTCATTCTCAGTAATTTGATAAGAGGAGTTTGGTTCATATCGTAACTGTTCTTGAAATCGCTCCATGCTTAAAAGGTAGTCGCCATGAAGCTTTCTTCTGATTTGGTCCTCCAATTTGTGTATTTGGACTGATGACCTTTGGGCTTCGCCATGGGCCTTTGACATAATAAATCAGTTATTTTATGCATCGATAATTATTATATTTACTTTAATTTTTGACCTTTTCACCATGAACATGAGAGGGAAAAAAAAGAAGAGTTTTTGTACCCAAAAAATGAGACAAACTTATTAAAGAAAAATTGTATTAAAGATAAAAATAGAAAATGATCGTAATATAGTTTCTTTCCTCCTAGTCTCTATGGACTTTAATACAAAGATGTGGAAAGAATGCACATCGCGGAAGGACTTTCGTCATTGGACCGTTCGGAAGAGCTATTGGCAATTTAGAAGAAATCACTTTGGAGGGTGAAATTTTTGAGTTCATAAATATGTACCGGTGAAGATTATTACTTCTAAAGAGGTAGGGACCTGGCGTATTTTCGGGGTGTATGCTAGTTAGTGAGATGCGGAGCGGAGGGTGGTGTGGGATACGTTGAGAAGTGTGTATAGACTTATATCCCCAAGGAACTAAATAGGAACAATGAAATAGCAGCATTTATAAGTGAGTGTAGTGGACTATGTGGCGTTGAAAGCGGTTCAAAACGGAAAGCGACTTTCCGAAACTGTTCCGAGGGAAGATTCAGAGGTCCTAGTTTAGGCAAATTCATTCGTTCTCTTATATTGATCCATAATCTCTGTCCCAGAAAAAGTGCTCAAAAATTGAACCAGAAAATTTAGTTATTTCCTTCTTAGTCTTGTAAAAAAATAATTTCATACGGCCAATTTAGAATGTCTTAAGGAATTTTCTTTTATTATTATCTTAGTTTTAAGTTACATGTGGTTGGCGCCATAGTGCATTTCCATATTAGAGATGTACTATTTCTCTCGTCTTGATTTTAACTGTTCGAAAAATCCAAATAGATTATCAAGCCAGTTAGTTGGGAGTTACAACCTAAACCCTACCAAACATCCAAAAATTGTAGGAGTAAGGCATTGTTTGTCAAATGGAGTTAGAGTGACTGTTCATTAATCTCTCCTAACTCAGCCAAAACAGTAAAAAAGTGAGAGCTAGCGGAGCTGGCTTGTAATGTTTGAGGATAATCTAGGTCTTACTTAAAAATATTTTTATGCAAAACATCTTACTTCGTAGGAATAAGGAGTTAACAAGGCCTTCTCTTGAGTAGTTGGGAGCTTAGCGGCTATGTCTGTTTGAAAGAAAACTAAAGAAAAGATAAGAATTGGAAAGGAAAAGAGAAAAGGAAAGAAAATGAAAACGAAAAAAGATTTTTTTTTTTTTTTTTTTTTTTGCTATTTGCCATGGAAAGAAACTAAAAAAAGAAAAACTAAAAATAAAATTAAAAAATTAAGAAAAAAAACTTTCTCCCAACTCCATCCACTCTCCTATCAAAAATAAAAAATAAAAGTAAAAAAATAAAAAATCTTTAAAAGTGAGGAAAATTTATAACTTATTTTCTCTAACTTTCTTTCAATTTTCTTTTCCTCTAAATTTTCTTCGACGCCAAACAATGAAAACTAACTTTCTTATTTTCTCGTCTTTTCCTTCCTTTTTTCCCTCAAACCAAACAAAGTACTATGGTTGATAAGCAGATTGACCTCTTTATATTCCTTCTTTTTGAACTATTTTAATTTCTACCAGCTAACTCTGAAAACATGTTTTGATTACATGAGTCAGAAATCATAACACTTCTCTTTAAAAATCTCTTACTTTCAATTTCTTGCCTCCTCTTACAAGCAAAATCAATAGACTTGTAGACATACACATGTTACGGATACAAAATTAGCAATCACATCAAATGTATTCCATGTGAAATTGTCACACACTTTGAATATGGAAAGTTATATGTCAAAAAATATCATTTGTAGGGGGAAAAAAAAGAAAATTTAAAAAAAAGATAGCAATCACATCAAATGTATTCCAGGTGAAATTGTCACACACTTTGAATATGGAAAGTTACATGTCAAAATATGTCCTTAGTGGGGAAAAAAGGGAAAAGAAAAAAGGTGAGACTCTAATGATATAAATTGGTGGGTTCTATCACAATAAATAACCTCAAACCGCCCGATCCACTTGCTAGGCCTACTTCCAATTTCTTACCTCCTCTTGCAAACAAAATCATTAGCACTGTAGAGATAATCACTTTGTGGATAGAAAATTAACAATTCTATCTAATGCATTGCATGTGAAATTGTATGGAAAGATATATGTCAAAATATAATGCCATTTAGAATAAAAACAGAAAAAAGAAAAAAGAAGAAAGATAAGATTCTAATGATGGGTTCCATCACAATAAATAAACTCAGAATTTAAAAGAATGGTCTTGTTTCATTTGAGAGTCCCCTGTCCATCTGGGGTTGAACAAAAGGGGTGCAGTTTATTTGACCAATATCAAATTATAGGAAACAAGGAGTCATGGTTCATCTCACCACCACCACCACCACAGCCTCAATGGGGAGTTTCCAAAAGAGCACACCACTTTTTCTAGTGAGCCCACTAGATAGTTTTTTTTGTTCGGACTTTCAGTTGAAAAGTGGGCTCACTAGGAAAAATAGTGTGCTCCTTTGGAAACTCCCGCTCAATGAGTGTGCCATGTGTAGTAAATTCTTCATAGGGAGTTGCTAGATGCGCACCATACTTGTCCTAGTGAGCCCCAGAGTAGTTTGAAACTAGTCCTTTTTTTCTTAGTAAGCCCTATGAATTTTTCAGTTTTGCCCATGTAACCACCAATGCAATATTTGAGAGGGAAACTGGGGCTCACTAAGAAAGATTTGGGGCTCACTAGGAGATTAGGTTTTTCAACGCCCTCTTTTTTCTTCTTCCTCCCCACTCTCTCTCTCTTCTTCCTCCCACTCACTCTTTTCTTTTTCCGCTCAGGTTTCTCCCTCTTTTTTCAAAGACCATCACCCAAATCGAGCCTTAGATTTCGATCACGCCCTCCGCCGTGAAGATCAGCCCGTGAAGGCGACGCCGTTGAGCCCTGTCGACAAGATATTATTCATATCTCCTTCCTCTCATTCCATTTTCATCTCCTATGTTGTTTAATAGTGCTAGTAGGGATTAGGATATAATTTGGACATCCAATTTTGAGTAGTATTTAGGATTTGATAATTTGAAAATCTAATTTGAACATCCAAATTTCATCTCCTCTTATGTGATAATATTTAGTAGGATTTTTATAGAATTGGAAAAAACATATTGTCACCAAACACAATATTGGATCAATTTTGTATGGTTATTATTGAAATTTTGAATTAATGTATGTTCAATACTTATACAGATGGATTAACCTGAGTCATCTCGAATTAGACCGATAGTCTCGCATCGGAAGAAGAAAGCTGACACGAAACCACCGATATACGTCTTCTCAGTTTAATGCGTATATTTATAAGTTCCATATTTGCGTAGTTAGATTTGACGTAACAATTATTGTCAGGAAAGAGAACCATTGAGATGCATCAATCATATGAAGAAAAATAACTGCGTGGTCACGAAGGTTGAGCCAGTCGAATACATGGTTTGTGGAGCTAATAAAAAATCCTCATTTTATAAGCAATGTTGAGATATCAACATTTGTAGAAAGATGACATCCGGAAACGAATACCAACTTCATTATATAAGCAGTATTGGGATATCAGCATTACATAAGTAATGTCGGGCTTATTTAGTTTAGTCGATGTCCAAGACCAAGTCGAGACTAGATCTCTGGAACCGCCAATAATAGGTGGACGGACCCGCCGTTGTGTTAGAAAAATTGCTAGGCGATAGTGTATTGTTCTTCCATGCTCACTATTCGTAACTTTGTAATTATGATGCTATGAACAATTTTCACTTTTGTAATTGTACTTTTTTGTTTGTATTGAACAGATGATGATGTTAATTTCAACTTATTATCAATATTATCTATTTTTCATTATGAACGTTTTAGTTTGATAGTTATCAATATTCGTGATTTATGCGTAATGTTTGCCATTGTCGAATGATATAACTTATTCTCAATGAACATTTCTTAAAGTAACAAATTCATATGAAAAGCCCACTGGTCGTGGTTTCATCACCGACCATTGTACTTTGTTGGCCGGGGTGTACAACACGGCCAGTGGGTATTAGCTTCTTTATGAATTTTTTTCAATTTTACTAGCCGGTAGTGATAAACACTTTGGGTTAGGGTAGCTTTTCCTTTATTCTTAGGGGAAGATGCTAATTTTAACTTATTGTCAATTATATATAACTTTCGTTATCAATTTGTACTTAGTTTGATACAATATGCTAGTTGAAAATTTGGAACTTTACTGACCGTGGTAGAAAACCCAGCCAGTAAATACTCTAGACGGGGTTACAACTCCGACCAGTGAATACACTAGATGGGGTTACAGCCCCAACCAGTGAATACTCTGGACGGGATAACAATCCCGACCGGCATTTACTTGGGTCAGCATTGTCGTCCCGACCAGGGTTTTCCCTCTGACTTCCAAAAAATAGTCGTGATAACTAAACATATTATCAAAATCTTTAAAAATATCCATTTTCATTCATTATTCAACCTATATTGTTTATTGAGTCCATAAATATTTTAAACATACCTCTAAATAAGGAGATTTATCGATTTTTACTAATTTTGTAATCTTATTTTTCATCTTCTTCAATCTACTCAAAGAACTCTCAATAAAAGTTATCTACACCAGATTTGTAAAAAATTAATCACATAAAGTTCAAGATATCGCTAGGAATCACGAAGAGATGCAAATGTAGTTGAAGATTTAGGATTTCTTGGGTCGCTTCTTTTTCTCCCCTTTTTCTATTTTTTTTCCTGGACAACTAGATCGAAAATAAGAGAAATAGGGATTGGGGCTCACTAAGAAAAACAGCTTGAGAGTAAAGAAGGAATGAGGCTCACTAAGAAATTTATAAAGTCAATTTGGTCCTTAATTATAAATGGCAAACTTGTAAATAGTTTGACTCATTGCCCTGAGACTCACTAGGACAAGTATAGTGCGCATCTAGCAACTCCCTTCTTCATAACGTCAGAATGTTCTTGATTACAGGAGCTAGAGTAGAACAGACAATTTTTTTGGTTTCCGCAGTCTCACCATTTGAGGTCAAATAAAGGGAACCAAAAAAATCTGTTCAATACAAACAAAAAAGAAAATTGCTAGGCGATAGTGTATTGTACTTCCATACTCACTATACGTAACTTTGTAATTATGATGTTATGGATAATTTTCACTTTTGTAATTGTACTTTTTTGTTTGTATTGAACAGATGATGATGTTAATTTCAACTTATTGTCAATATTATCTATTTTTCATTATGAACATTTTAGTTTGAGAGTTTGTCAATATTCGTAATTTATGCGTAATGTTTGCCATTGTCGAATGATATAACTTATTATCAATGAACATTTCTTAAAGCAACAAATTCATATGAAAAGCCCCCTGATCGTGGTTTCATCACCGACCAGTGTACTTTGTTGGCCGGGGTGTACAACACGGCCAGTAGGTTTTAGCTTCTTTATGAAATTTTTCCAATTTTACTAGCCGGGAGTGATAAACACTTTGGGTTAGGGTAACTTTTCCTTTATTTTTAGGGGAAGATGCTAATTTTAACTTATTGTCAATTATATGTAACTTTCGTTATCAATTTGTACTTAGTTTGATACAATATGCTATTTGAAAATTTGGAACCTTACTGACCGCGGTAGAAAACCCAGCCAGTGAATACTCTAGACGGGGTTATAGTTTCGACCAGTGAATATACTGGATGGGGTTACAGCCCCGACCAGTGAATACTCTGGACGGGATAGTAATCCCGACCGGCATTTACTTGGGTCAGCATTGTCGTCCCGACCAGGGTTTTTCCTCTGACTTCCAAAAAATAGTCGCGGTAACTAAACATATTACCAAAATCTTTAAAAATATCCTTTTTCATTCATCATTCAACTTATATTATTTATTGAGTCCATAAATACTTTAAACATACCTCTAAACAAGGAGATTTATCGATTTTTACCAATTTTGTAATCTTATTTTTCATCTTCTTCAATCTACTCAAAAAACTCTCAATAAAAGATATCTACACCAGATTTGTAAAAAAATAATCACATAAAGTTCAAGATATCGCTAGGAATCACGAAGAGATGCAAATGTAGTTGAAGATTTAGGATTTCTTTGGTTGCTTCTTTTTCTCCCCTTTTTCTTTTTTTTTCCTGGACAACTTGTTCGAAAATAAGAGAAATAGGGATTGGGACTCACTAAGAAAAACAGTTTGAGAGTAAAGAAGTAATGGGACTCACTAAGAAATTTATAAAGTCAATTTGGTCCTTAATTATTAATGGCAAACTTGTAAATAGTTTGACTCATTGCCCTGAGACTCACTAGGACAAGTATAGTGCGCATCTAGCAACTCCCTTCTTCATAACGTCAGAATGTTCTTGATTACAGGAGCTAGAGTAGAACAGAGAATTTTTTTGGTTTCCGCGGTCTCACCATTTGAGGTCTAATGAAGGGTACCCACCGACAAGTTTAGAAGCAGTATTTTCTCCTTGCACCCTCACGCCTTATTATATTACTTGAGCAGTGAATTAGCACTGCTACTGAGACTATTCCGTTCAAAAAACTCCTGCTACTCAGCAGTGCCCAAGTTGCATTACTATTCTTTTTTTTTTTCCTTCTTTTTTGCTTTTTCAGATGAGAAATGGGTTTTAACTTCTTGTTTATTTTTATACATATCATCCCCAAGAATATTCACTGTTTTGACATAAACTTCGAAACTATTTGAAGTTATTTCAAATGCAATCCAAAATTCACATATTCGTTAATTTTGTTAACTGGACTGGTTAAATAATTAGTATTATCATATCATCAATGCAATTTTTATTTTATGTATATTCTAAGGCTAGTCTAAGTTATGTAACAATGTCGTTACTGTTATTTATTTTAATATAATTGAAAGCAAACCTTATATTCCCTTAAAATGAAAAATCCTACCTTATACCTCTCTCTCTCTCTCTCTCTCTCTCTCTCTCTCTCTCTCTCTCTCTCTCTCTCTCTCTATATATATATATATATATATATATATATATATGATACTTAGGTGGACCAATAGGATATTTGCATGACCACATGAACTATTTTTAAAGAAATCCCTTCACCTAATACTTTTGTTTTTTCAAAAAAACGCTACACATGCAAACATCCTACTAGTCCACCTAAGCGTCATAGGAGAGAGCCTAGTTTTTCCGGATTCCGATATATGTATGTATGTATTTTCATATATTTTTGATTTTCATTCTGATTTTTGTACTGATTTACCTTTCTCTTATCGTTGAATTCTTTTCTTTTTTTCATTTTCATAAAAGAAGAAAAAAAGATCATTTTTTTCATCATCATGTACAACAATTCTCCCAGAGAGAATTCAACAAAAAAAAAAAAAAAGCAAAATGCAATTCGCTGAAGCAAAGACTTCTCCCTCAAAATTGTTTGCATTGCACTGGATAGAATTTTCTTGTTGAGTTTGAACTTCCGGAACTCGTCAAGCTAAAGGAGGGAAAGCCTATTTCGCTAGCCAGGACAAGCAACTCCATTTACAGGACGGTATTGGTAAGCAGATAGAGAAGAAGGAGTGATTCAGGGAAGGGTGGGGTGAGAGATGAGTGACAAGATACGTAGAGTTAGTAATGATGAGCATGGGATGAGTAGAAGTGTTCTGAGGCGATTCTTTTAGATACGAGCTACGTCGGGAAGCAGTGAGCAGTTGCGACATTCATTCAAGAGAACATCTCTCGGTTCGGTATTCCCGAAACAAAGTCTCCTCGCCAATAATGGCTCCCAATTCATCAACCAATCCGTGAAGGATCTTCTCCACAAGTAAATAATAAAGCAACATTTTTCGTCACCATACAACTCCCAGACGACTGGGCAGGTGGAAGCAATGAATAAGATTTTGATTAGAATTCTCAATTCTCAACCACACTGTGAACGAATCACAAAGAAACTGGCATGAAAAACTATCGCTTGCTGTGTGGGCCTACTGCATGTCTTTACGGATGTCAACTGGGCTACTCTTTTTTATTTTTTTATGGTGTCGAAGCTCTTTTAATAATTGAAATTGAGTTATTCTCGTTGAGACTAGCAGTAACTAGTGATGTCCCAATAGATTCACTAAATTATGCTGAGACACGACTTGCAGAATTGGAAGCTCCCAACGAGCAGCGAATGAACACATTACCATATTGTCGATATATATCGAGTTCTTATGGTCAGGGCATATGAAAAAAGAGTGAATCACTATTTATTCTAGGTTGGTGACCTCTTCTTCGTCTCTCCCTTCCAGAAGGATGATGGAAGCAAGCTGACGTGGATAGACATTGTACTGAAGCTTGGATTTAGACTTCCCACGACCAACGACCGATACTTACTTGTGGCAAGCGCTTGAGACTTCGAGAACTTATTTTCATGTGTTGTTTTGTGTGGTTGTTGAAGATGATGAAATTTCGTACCCCTTCAATGAGTGCTTTTACATGTGAACATAGTTCTCTCCGGAGTGTTCTATTTTTGGATTCTGCCCATGCATGTAATCTTCCCTGTTGAAAGGACTCCTAATCTCCGCTAAACATATACCATTCCTCACTAGCCGTTGCATTTTCATTCTTTGAACGAGTATGCAAACAGATACATTCACCAAATAGATGACTCTAAAGAGCACTTAATAAGTGATGACGGGAGCATTCCATCACCGACTCTTTGCCCTACACAACTTCATTGTGGTGAAATGGAAGCCCCTTACCTCCTTCTCAATACATACATACACATGTGTGTTACTACAAATACCAACCTTACAATAAAAATATTTTGAACGTATTTATCGCGTCAAATTTCAATATGATTACACAAATATTGTGATTGTTTATGAGAGAGAGGGAGGTTGATTGATGGACAAGGGCAAGTGGGAGGTTGTAATGCCCCACTTTCTATAGTGTGGAAAGCTGAAACGTTCGGTGTCGAATGACAACTCGACAAGCCTCAAAACAAAACATTACAGTTGCGACGCAATTTAATATGAATAACATACATAAATAAATGATAATTTTTTTTTAATCAAAGTGATAACAGGCTTCCTCTAAATAAAATCAATAAAATGTCACTACAAATAAATTATTTCTGAATAAAAGAACTGTCTCACATAAAACCAAATGAAGTGTCATATGCACTTATTACAGTTTCCTAAAATGAAAGTAATTAACTAAAAATTTCATCACTCCTATAGATATGCCTATTCCTTAAAGTATACCGCATCTTTTTCTGTTTCTTTTGGATCTACTTCTTGATAAATGTATGTATCTAGTCATGCATAACCAGGATCGTCAGTAAAGCGATCTAATATTAAATAGTAAAACACAAAAAAATAACAATAATAACTCAATATTATGGACAGTCATGCAAATAAAAGGTAGAAGATTCTACGTGGTTATCATTATTATTATTATTATTATTATTATTATTATTATTATTTCTAGTTGATGTTTTTTAATTATGGTATTTAAAAATACAGGAAAATATGAATATAGCTGGTCTGAACGCATCCCCATCTACCCCTAGAAAAACGGAACAGTAATATTGATCGGAGCCTATCCCGATCCTCCCAAAATGGGAAGCAGTGGCACAGTTTTGATCGGGGCCTATCCCGATCATCCCAAAACGGGAAACAGTGGCACAGTTACGTTCAGCTATCTAATTCATATGAACCTTAATTTTTCCCAAATCCCAGTATATGACGATTCCAGTGTAAGTTATTCAGTTTAGTTTAATGGATTGATGATCATCATTAAATTTTAATATTCTGTGGCAACAATAGCAACAATAAAAAATAATATACAATGTAATAGTTAATGATCTATCACCAATCCCAAGTTAGAATAATTTTCGGTGTCTTTTTTTATTTTATTTACAATATTCATTTTCCTCTTCCTTTTAATAGAGCATGAAACATTCAATTTAGAAGTAAGTTACTATGAAAAATAAAAATTTTAAAGCCACCCGTAATTATTTCCAAATGCAGAATTTGTTCAAATGCCTATGAATGGCTACAACGGCTGCCTGCAAAGAGTTGCAAGCCTCCAAAGTTGCCTTGTCATTGCAACCAAATAGAGAAAAAAGAAAGAGAAGTAGAAGCAGCAGCAGAAGCAAAAGCAAAAAAAAGAAGAAGAAGCAGAAGCAGAAGCAGAAAAAAGAAGAAGCAGAAGCAGAGAAAAGAAGAAGCAGAATCAGAAGAAGAAGACGAAGAAGAAAAAGAAGAAGAAGAAGAAGAAGAAGCAGAAGCAGAAAAAGAAGGAGCAGAAGCAGAAAAAAAAAAGAAGGAGCAGAAGCAGAAAAAAAAAAGAAGAACCAGAAGCAGAAGGAGAAGAAGAAGAAGAAGAAGAAGAAGAAGAAGCAGAAGCAGATGAAGAAGAAGAAGAAGAAGAAGAAGCAAAAGCAAAAGAAGAAGAAGAAGAAGAAGAAGGAGCAGAAGCAGAAGAAGAAGATGAAGAAGAAGGAGCAGAAGAAGGAGCAGAAGAAGAAGAAGAAGCAGAAAAAAAGGAGCAGAAGCAAAAAAAGAAGAAGAAGCAGTAGAAGAAGAAGAAGAAGAAGAAGAAGCAGAAGAAGTAGAAAAAAACAATAATCCTTAAACAAGAATTTCAAGGCAAATCATCATAGCCACCTCCAGGCAGATAATCGGACCCAGATCCAAATATTCAGTACAAAAACATTTTAAAAATTTTATTACCTTACTGAAAGCACATTTGAATGATCAAGACAAGTCGACATTAGAAAAAAAAAAAAAAAATCTGCTGAATAAGTAGTCAAAAAAAAAAAAATTTGGTTAAATTTAAGCCTAACATCAGCTTCGGCTTTATAACAACAAAAGGAACAAATTTGACAAATAAAACTTTGTTGGATATCATAAAGAAAGCAAAAAAAATTGATGCTATAAAGATGTCCTCGTTCTTCATCCCATAGGCTCCAGTCAAAATATAGTCAGAATTCGAGAAACTTAAGTTTTCCTGGTTGCTACTATTTGCATAGTAAAATAGAGAATAATGTCGAAATCATATAGGAAGCCAACTTGGAATTATTGAGTAACACAATGGTGGTAACGGTAAAGCATTTTTTAGGTATCGTGTTTGCATTTGGTGTTATCTAGAAAAAGCACTATATTAAAAACTAAAACCACTAATAATACACCATAAATTTTATGAAAGTATCTACCCATCAATCTATATTCTGATTAATTTAAATATAAAGCATAGATGTAATAGTATGTTTATGTGAGTTAAAAGAACTCACCTTTGTCCGAATCTCTTATTTCCTCCTTTTTCTTTCCTTACTTCCTTTCTCTCTTCTTCCCGTACGTTCTAAAATTCTCTGCGTTTCAGAAGAGAGGAAGGGACTTTATTTTGTTCTTATTTAAATTTTAGGAGGTTTGAAAGTTGAGATATAATCTTGTTAGCTGAAGATTTAAATAACAAATTCTTAAATAAGGGTAATCTATGAATTTGGTTTAATCTCAACCACTTCTAGATCCTCATCATCATAGAAAAACAAACTCACCATTTTATTTATTTATTTATTTATTTTTCAGATTTTATTTTAATTTAATTTATTCTATTTTATTATTATTTTTTAGAAGTGAATTCAATGCAATAAAAGAAAAGTGCTTGTTACATTCTACCCCCCTTAAGAAAAATTTCGCTCTCGAAATTTCTTTAAACTCGAATGATGTAGAGAAATTATACCTTTACTCAAATAAGTGTGGAAAATGCTCTCGAATGTCTTCCTCTCACTCCTATGTTGCCTCCCGGTTGAATGTCGATTCTAAGAAACCAACACAAGTAGAGTTACTTTGTTCGTCAAAGTTTTCTCTATACAGTCAAGTATGGCGACCGATTCTTCTGGATAGGAGAGATCTAGTTCGATCTTCAGTCCTGAATAGTCCACGATATGTCTCTCATCATGTACATATCGTTTTAATTGTGAGACATAGGAAACGTTATGAACTTGTTCCAGTGTAGGTAGTAATGCTAGGCGGTAGAAGACCTTGCCTATTTGTTCCAAGATTTCGAAGGGTTCGATGAATCGCGGGCTTAACTTCCCACGGTTGCCAAAGCGAATGAATTTACATGTGGGCAAAACTTTCAAGAAAACTGAGTCTCCCACTTGAAATTCCAGAAACCGTCGTCGGTGGTCTGCCTATTTCTTATGTCGGTCCTGGGCCGCTCTCAAGTGTTGCCGTATTAAGTTAATTTTGTCCATTGTCTGGGTAATCATTTCTGGCCCAAGTAGTTTTCTTTCTCCAATGTTATCCCAAAATAATGGAGATCTACACTTTCTTCTATATAGAGTCTCGAATTGTGCCATCTTGATGCTCGCTTGGTAGCTATTATTGTAGGCAAATTCCCCTAGATGTAGGTAATCCTCCCACGATCCTCCGAAGTTAAGCATGCATGCCCTTAACATATCCTCTAATGTCTGGATAGTCCTTTCTGACTAGCCATCTATTTTTGGGTGATATGCTATATTGAACTCTAGTTTTGATCCCAGACTCTTGCAGTTTCTTCCAAACTGAGAGGTGAAATGGGCATCTCTATCTGATGCAATACTATTCGGCACACCATGTAATTTTACCACTTCACGCATATACTTCTCTGCCAAAATTTCGATAAACTGTCCTACACGAAATGGTATGTAAAGCGCTATTTTAGTGAGGCAGTCCACAATTACCCAAATTGCATTATTATTCTTGGGACTGCGTGGTAATGCAGTAACAAAATCCATAGTAACTCTTTTCCATTTCTACTCGGGTATGGGTAAAAGTTGAAAAAGTCCCGGTATTCTTTGATGCTCTACTTTAACTTGCTGACAAGTTAAGCACTTGGTTACAAACTTGGTAATTTCATGCTTCATTCCATGCCACTAAAAATGTTGCTTCAAGTCTTGATACATCTTTGTTCCTCCGGGATAGATAGAATAAACTGAAATATGAGCCTCAGATAATAATTCCTGCCGAATTTCTCATTTGGGCACACATAACCTATTGCCAAATCAAAGAGACCCATCTGTATGGATATATAAATCTGTCCTCTGTTCTTCTTCTACTTGTCTTCGGAATCTTTGCAATTTAAGATTATCTTTCTGAGCTTCTTTAATCTTTTCTACCAATAGAGTTTGGAGTTGTAAAGCCAGCATTTGTGCCTTGGTACCGGATAAGGTAATTTCTAATTCTAACTGTATGATTTTTTCAAGTAGCTTCTTCTGCTAAGTTAGAACCATTGTCATTGGATTTCTGTTTAAGGCATCTGGTGCCACATTGATCTTACCCGGATAGTATTGAAAATTGATGTTATAATCTGCCATCAATTCGAGCCACCTTCTCTATCTTATATTAAGTTCTTTCTGTGTGAAGATGTACTTAAAACTCTTATGGTCTGTATAAACCTCTACTCTGGTACCCAACAAGTAATGTCTCCAAATCTTTAATACAAAAATTACAGTTGCAAGCTCCAAATCATGTGTGGGATAGTTTTTCTCATGCGGTCTCAATTGTCTAGAAGCATAAACTATTACTCGTTCTCGTTGCATCAATGCACAACCTAGCCTCCAGCCGGACGCATCACTGTATACAACCATTCCTTCGTTCCCTTCCAGTACGGCTAATACTGGTGCTATTGTGAGCCTCCTTTTCAACTCATTAAAAACTGCATGACATTTAACTGTCCAGTTGTACCTCTCTCCTTTCCTCAGGAGCTTGGTCAGAGGTCCTGCAATCTTAGAAAAGTTTTGAACGAACTTCCGATAATAACCTGCTAATCCCAGAAAGCTCCTCACCTCTGAAATATTTTTCAGGATTGGCCAATCCTTCACTGTTGAGACCTTACCAGGATCGACTGAGATTCCATCTTGAGAAACAATGTATTCCAAGAATGAAATACTCTTCAACCAAAATTCGCATTTGCTGAGCTTCCCATATAGTTTCTCCTTCCTTAGTGTCTCCAAAACTATCCTTAAATATTTAGTGTGATCCTCTTCAGTCCTTAAATACACCAATATATCATCTATGAATGCCACAATGAATTTATCTAAATATGGAAGAAAAATTAGATTCATTAAGTTCATAAAAATTACAGGTGCATTCGTCACTCTGAATGACATTACTAAGAATTCAAAATGCCCATATCGAGTTCGGAACGCTGTTTTAGGAATGTCCGACACTTTCACTTTCACTTGGTGATACCCAGATTTAAGGTCTAATTTGGAAAATACCTTAGCACCACCAAGCTGATCGAACAAATCATCAATTCTCGGTAGTGGGTATCAATTTTTGATAGTGACCCTGTTTAATCCCTTGTAATCAATGCATAATGTTTTGCTTCCATCTTTCTTCTCGGTCAAAAGTACTGGTGCACCCTAAAGGGAAGTACTTGGTCTAATAAAACCTTTAGTTTCCAACTCGTCTAATTGTATCTTCACTTCTTTTAGCTTTGCTGGACCCATTCAATATGGTACTAGAGATATTGGTGTAGTGCCAGGAAGAAGCTTAATAGTGAACTCCACCGCCTTGTCTAGTAGTAATCCTGAGAAATCCTCGAAGATGTCCAAAAACTCTGACACCACTGGGATATCAGCTGGTATGGCATCTATTTGGACTATTACTCCCTCCGTAGGTCGAGCTCTAAATTCTGCATGTTCTGTGGTACTGCTGTCCCCTATGAACTCGAACTCCGGGTGATTTGGTATCTTGAATACAACGCTTCTCCTCCGGCTATCAATAATTGTATGAAAGGTACTTAACCAATCCATTCCCAATATCATGTCAAATCCGTGAGTATCGATAATTAGGAAATTAGCATAAAATTCCCTTTTACAAATTACTACGGGACACATTCTACACATTTGAGTATAATCAATACTCCCATTTCCCGTACTTATCTTCCATCTAATGTTCAGATTCTCATAAGGTATGGCATGTTGTGTCACAAATGTAGAGGAGATAAAACAATGTGATGCTCCTAAGTCAAATAAAACTGATGCAGGTACATGATATATTAGAATCATACATGCCACCATATTATCTGACTTCTCTGCTTTCTCTACAGTTAAGTTATATGCTTGCCCACGTCCCTTATCCACTATCTTATTCTTCTTAGTCTGCTCATAAACTTTGTTTTGAGGTAGAAGTGGTCGCCTATGCTGATTGTCATTCTGATCATTTTGTGGCTGTTGTTGTTAAGGTACTGAAAGGCGAGGCGTTGGCCCCATGTTTCTCCTTCGTGGACAATCTTCGATCCTGTCTTCACTTGATTCACATGCTAGACATAAGTTGTTGGCATACCGACACTCCTTGATAGTGTGTTCTGGCTTCTGGTAATATGTGCAAGTAACCCTCGGTTGCGAAGAAGTAACTACGCGCTTCTCAGCATTCGTAGCTGAAGTTCCTCCCAACATTTGACTGGCTAAGCTCTTGGGTGCAGAAAACTGAACCCTTTTTTCCTTATTTATCACTTGCTCTATATTTCGAGCTGCATCAATAACTTCAGCATATGTCTCCATTATGGAGCTTACTAAATACTTTTGAATATCTATTCTCAATCCCTATTGGAAGCGATGAGCACGATCTGCCTCATCTGATACCATGTATGGCGTAAATCAACTCAGACGAACAAACTCTGATGCATATTCTTATACTGTCATTCCGACCTGCCTCAAGTTAATGAATTGGTGCTCCATTTCCCTCCTGGCTGCTCTAGGAAAGAACCTTGCAAAGAAACTCGTTGTGAAAGCATCTCACAAGATTGGTTGGGATAATCTGTTCTCCTCTGACTGCCACCAAGTCCTTACTATATTTGTCAATTGAATTTTGACGACACTTACTTTGTCAGCATCTGGAATCCTAGCAGCTCTTAATAAATCTTCCATATGCATGAGCCATTGTTCAGCTTCCATGACTCCTACTGTCTCCGAGAAGGTAGATGGATGAAGGCATCTGAAATCAGATATCCTTCTAGGATGCTGGTCCCTCGGTTCTGCCACACGATCTAAGGCCGCCATCACTCCTGCTCGAAAGGCTTCGGCCTGTTGTTATTGCGCGTCGACCATCTTACTAAGCAATCCTAACTTTCATTGGCTTCAGTGGTGTTCGAGGTCGAGCCGGAATTTGCTCCATTCCTACTAGTCTGACGAGCCATCCTTCTGAAGAAACGGGATAATGTAAGTATTACTTAAATAAATATAATAAAAGCAAATAGATATATCTAGAAAAATCATATTTATGTATATATATATATATAGTCGTATTGAACCTTAAATAGTTTAGCAAAATTAAATTATTATATTTTTTTGCTGACTGTAATGATATTCAAGTTTGTTCAAATCACTTGAACAGACTTAAAGAAGCCTGGCCTCTGATACCACCTGTAACGTCCCACTTTGCATAGTGTGAAAAACTGAAATGTTCGGCATCGAATGATAACCCGACAAGTCTCAAAACAAAACATTACAGTTGCAACGCAATTAATATGAATAACATACAAAAATAAATAATAATTTTTTTAATCAAAGTGATAACAAGCTTCTTCTAAATAAAATCAACAAAATGTCACTACAAATAAATTATTTCTAAATAAAAGAACTGTCTCACATAAAACTAAATGAAGTATCATATGCACTTATTACAGTTTCCTAAAATGAAAGTAATTAACTAAAAATTTCATCACTCCTGTAGATCTGCCTGTTTCTTAAACTATGTCACATCTTGTTCTGTTTCTGGTGGATCTACTTCTTAATAAATGTCTGCATCTGATCAAACATAACAAAGATCGTCAGTAAAGTGATCAATATTAAATAGTAAAACACAAAAAAAAATAACAATAATAACTCAATATCATGGACAATCATGCAAATAAAAGGTAGAAGGTTCTACGTGATTATTATTATTATTATTATTATTATTATTATTATTTCTAATTGATGTCTTTTAATTATGGTATTTGAAAATTCAGGAAAATATGAATATAACTTGTCTGAATGCATCCCCGTTTACCTCTAGAAAATGGAACAGTAATATTGATCGGAGTCTATTCCGATCCTCCCAAAATGGAAAACAGTGGCGTAGTTTTGATCGGAGCCTATTCCGATCCTCCCAAAACGGGAAACAGTGGCACAATTACGTCCAGACTTCTAATCCATATGAACCTTAATTTTTTCCAAATCCTAGTGTATGACGATTCCAGTGTAAATTATTCAGTTTAGTTTAATGGATTAATGATCATCATTAAATTTTAATATTCTGTAGCAACAATAGTAACAATAAAGAATAATATACAATGCAATAGTTAATGATCTATCACCAATCTCAATTTAGAATAATTTTCGGTGTCTTTTCAGATTTTATTTCCAATATTCAATTTCCTCTTCCTTTTATTAGAGCATGAAACATTTAATTTAGAATTAAGTTACTATGAAAAATAAAAAATTTAAAGCCACCCGTAATTATTTCCAAATGCAGAATTTGTTCAAATGCCTATGATTAGCTGCAACGACTGCCTGCAAAGAGTTGCAAGCCTCCAAAGTTGCCTTGTCATTGCAGCCAAATAGAGAAAAGAGAAAGAGAAGCAGAAGTGGCAGCACAAGCAAAAGGAGAAGAAGAAGCAGAAGCAGAAAAAAGAAGAGGAAGCAGAAGAAGAAGAAGAAGAAGAAGAAGAAGAAGAAGAAGCAGAAGAAGAAGAAAAAGAAGGAGCAAAACAGAAGCAGAAAAAAAGAAGAAGAAGCAAAAGCAGAAAAAGAAGAAGCAGAAGCAGAAAAAGAAGAAGAAGCAGAAGAAGAAGAAGAAGGATGAGGAGGAGGAGGAGGAGGAGGAGGAGGAGCAGAAGAAGAAGGAGAAGTAGAAGAAGAAAGAGAAGAAGAAGTAGAAAAAGACAATAATCCTTAAATAGGAATTTCAAAACAAATCATCATAGCCACCTCCAGGCAGATAATCTGACCCAGATCCAAATATTCAGTACAAAAACATTTTAAAAATTTTATTACCTTACTGAAAGCACATTTGAATGATCAAGACAAGTCGACATTGGAAAAAAAAACAAATCTGCTGAATACACACTATTTATAGTAAAAAAATAAAAAGAAAATTTGGTTAAATTTAGGCCTAACATCAGCTTCGGCCCTATTACAACAAAAGGAACAAATTTGACAAATAAAACTTTGTTGGATATCATAAAGAAAGCAAAAAAAAATTAACGCTATAAAGATGTCCTCGTTCTTCATCCCATAGGCTCCAGTCAAAATATATTCAGAATTCGAGAAATCTAAGTTTTCTTGGTTGCTACTGTTTGCGCAGTAAAATAGAGAATAATGTCAAAATCATACAGTAAGCCAACTTGGAATTATTGAGTAACACAATGGTGGTAATGGTAACGCATCTTTTAAGTATCGTGTTTGCATTTCGTGTTATCCAGAAAAGTACTATATTAAAAACTGAAACCACTAATAATACACCATAAATTTTATGAGAGTATCTAACCATAAATCTATATTCTGATTAATTCAAATATAAAGTATAGATGTAATAACATGTTTATGTGAGTTAAAAGAACTCACCTTTGCCCGAATATCTTCTTTCCTCCTTTTTCTTTTCTTGCTTCATTTCTCTCTTCTTTATGTACGTTCTGAAGTTCTTTGTGTTCCAGAAGAGAGGAAGGGACTTTATTTTATTCTTATTTAAATTTTAGGAGGTTTGAAGGTTGAGATATAATCTTATTAGTTGAATATTTAAATAACAAATTCATGAATAAGGGTAATCTATAAATTTGGTTTAATCTCAACCACTTCTAGATCCTCATCATAGAAAAACAAACCCCTCTTTATTTATTTATTTATTTATTTATTCAGATTTTATTTTATTTTATTTTTATTATTATTTTTAGAAGTGAATTAAATGCAATAAAATAAAAGTGGTTGTTATAGAGGTTAGCTGAGACTTTCCCCTGGGAAAAAAAAAAAAAGGAAAAAAAACTCATATATAATATTCCCTAATTTTTATAGCTTGAGCATGACGGTGATTTAGACAGGATTATTCTAGCTAGTAGGCACCATTACAGGTATTATTAAGAAGTAAGCTTCCCGTGGGTCCCACACTCATCTTCCCTCCCTTTACTTGTCCCATTCCTTCCGTCCAAAATAGTTCGTTAAATTTGTATCCTTTTTTTGGACCACATGCAAAGCGTTGCTCCCATGGTTACTGTTTGCCCGCTTGACTAATTGGTCAGCAGTATTTTATGTAAAATTTAAATGTAAACCTCCTGAAGTTTAATTATTTCTGAAGTAACCTTCTCTCCTCGCCCAATTCCTCCTGTTCTTTTTATTCTATTTTGTCCTCTCTGTTAATGTTGCCTTCTCAAACTAATAAATAAAGGAGTTTTTACATATCTTTCCCTTATCCAAGAAAGGTTATATCATACCATATCAAAATCAAATTTAGAACCTTGGTTTTTCCCAGAATTTGTACTACTTTTTGATATGTATAAAATTAACCCGTGGATCATACCAATGAAATTACTTATTTTTCATTTTCATTTCTATAAAAAAAATATTAGTCAAAATGAAAAGATCCACGTAAAAAAAAAAAAAAATTCTATATTAGCTAATCAAAAAAAAATCTTGAATTAGAAAATTACAACAAAAAAACAAACAAACAACAAGGTCAAGGAGATTTTGTATCAGATCTACGAAAACAAAACAAAAAGAAAAATCTTGACGAAGATTACACGGGAGCAGATATTAGTCTTCTTTTTGAATGTAAGTAGTATGTGATATGGATTTCAATTATATATGTTTATTTGTACAGGTATCGTATCTATTCAAACCAAATAAGGATAAGATCAAAAGATTTATGTTCGGATCCGTTTGTGAAAGAGTAGAATGAATGAGAAAGATATTGAATTTTCTTTGAACTTCTTATGAAAAAAAAAAGAGAATTCAAAAATTAGAATTTAGTCCCCTAAATATTCATATTTATAATTTAGTCCCCAAATCCTTTAAATTAACACAATTTAATCCCTAACTATATTTTTGGACCGAATTTCCCTTTGTACCCCTGAGTTACTTCACTTTAGTTCTCTCTTCTCTCTTCTTCCTCTCTTTTTTTTGTTATTGGGTTTTTCCTTCCTATTTTTTCCTCTCTCTCTCTTTTCTCTTTTTATTGGATTTCTTTGAGTTACTTCACTTTAGAGATTAACTGAGAGGAAAGAGAGAGAGAAAAAGAATGGAGAGAGAAACCTAATAAGAAGAGAAAGAGAGAAGGAGGAGGAAAGGGAGGACTAAGTGAAGTAAGTTGGGGGTATAATACGAATTTCGGGTCAAAAATATGGCTCAGGGGTATAACGGGAATTTCAGAATAAAAATATGATTGAGACTAAATTGTGGTAACTTAAAGGATTGGAGAATTAAATTATAAATATGAAGATTTGAGAGACTAAATTCTAATTTTTAAAAATGTAAGGAACAGATATGTAAAAACCCCATAAATAAATAGACACTTAGAGTATCTGGTCCTTTAAAAAAAAGAAAGACGAAAACATAAATATAAATTGATGAATTTTATAAGCATTTAATTTATTTCTAGACATAGATTATGGGAGATCTAAATATGTTTAACTATAGATAAACCTAAGAAATTTCAATTATAATTTAATTTGGTTATTATAAACTTTTATCCGTAATTATTCATTCCCAATTAACTGATATTTTTTTTTTTGCTACCATTGAGTTTAGAATGGAAATTCCTTTTTTTTTTTTAAGAAGAAACTCTAACTAAAATGGTGTCTTTCTTTAGTAGAAACTCCAATTAATATGGTGTTAAGAAAGTAAAATTTAAAAAAAGAAAAAAAGAAAAGAAAAAGACTTTTGCATAAAGAGTACTACTAGGTTATAAATTATTTACTGAATAGTCACTCAATTTTAGTTAATCACTCCTAAGTACAATGTGTTTTTGCTGCATTGTTAATTTTGGAATTTTTAATAATTATTATCATTTTATTTCTTTAAATAGTTACTCAACCTACTTGATCAATCTTAGCCAATTAAGAGTTTCTAGCTACTAATTAGAACTTCACCTTTAGTATTCATTCTAAAGGTTCTCTTCTAAAATAAATTATATCAAATTAAGGATGTGAAGAAAAATATTCCAAAAAAAGAAAAAGAATAAGGCTCCAACCTATTCCGCAACCTATTTGCTTTTAAAAGTACAAGTAGATTGCTAAATATGTCAACTATTAATTTGCAAATTATACATGAATTCAGGCATATATATGATGTATATATAATCCGATACATTGGGTATTGAAGGAGTAGATCTTTCATTTACAAAAATGTAAATTTTACACCTCTATTATAGTAGACTTATAAAATTTTCTTTAAATGGATTCGCACTTCAACTTAGTACTAAACCTTTACTCATCTAGGCTTTTAAAATTTTCAATTTAATCTTCTTTGTATAATCTAAATGGATTCGCCCTTCAACTACGATCTTAACCAAGTGACAGTTCCAACAGATCCAAATGACATCTTTTGTGATATAGTTATGCATATCACCAATAACAAGACTAAAGAGCTAAGTATACGATGTGTGTATACATAGGAATCCATTACTCATTCCCATAAATATATAATTGGCTGTGAAATCTTTTCATTTTTTGCTAGTCAAATTTATACACACCTACATATATATTTTTTGGAATATCACTCAAGTAATTCGAACTAAAAATCTCTCGCAAATTGGAAAGAAGTTATGACTCAAATTGGCTATGAAATTTTTTCGTCAGTCTACAATCTGATTACAATAGATGTTATTAAAAAAAAAATTTAAATAGAGAGACAAAAAAAAAAGGAAAAAGAAAGAAGCAAATGTATGTGGACTAAACCCGGTTGATTTACGGCTGGAATCATCTGGCATTTTCTAACAAAATACACATTGATCATCGGAGCTTATATTTTAGATCTATACTCAGAGTTTTGTACATAAATCTCGCAAAAAGATTAAATATATAGGTATTTTTATACAATTATTTGCATCCAGTCCAAGCCCAGCTCTCCCCAGATTCATCTTCTCTCGTCTTCCCAATATCGAGGAGCGACGGGACGTCTGACGCGCTTTGTAAGGCCAAGCCCCCCCACCCCGTGCCCTCTCTCTCTCTCTCTCTCATTCTCCCCACATCTTTTTCCCTCTCTCTCACCCTCAATAAATCGTCGGTAATGGCGTCGGGGATGGACATGGAGGGTTTCCTCAAGGAGTGCGAAGGATCGGGCGACGCCGCCTACGCCGCCCTCAAATCGATCCTCGAGAAGCTCGAGAACCCCGCCACCAGATCCCAAGCTCGAATCTTTCTCGCTGCCATCCAGAAGCGATTCGATTCCGAGGAATCTTCCCAAGGTTGCTTCAAAAGATACCACTTCCGAATCCATGACGTCCAGCTCACCGATTTCGAAGGTATCGTTTTCTTTTTTGCCCTTTAATTTCTTATTTTTGGCTTTTTCTGTCTTTTTTTTTTAATTTGTGTAGATTGGCTTTTGTTTGTTTTCGTTTAGTACGGAAGTTATTGACTTGCGTTAAGTACAGTACTGGAGATGCTGATTCTGTGGGTAGGTTATCTGTAGCCATCAAGACCACGTTTTTTAATTGATAATAATGGTATCATGATCATTACAATGGGGAACTATTGTAATTTTTATATTGTTTTTAGTAGCTCTTGTGAGTAGGGCGGGCTAATAGTATTTGTGTGTGGATACTATCAATTAAAATTTAAGAATAGACGAACTAAAATGAAAATTTATTCCGTTTGATGTGATATATCATTTATAAATTATTTACAAATGAAATTTTATTAGAATTGGACGTGATTTACTAATGGATTAAGTGTATGAAAATTAATGAATTTTTATAATAGTTTTGATGCTTTTATTTTGTTTGTACTTGGTCCATGGTTAAATCAAATTCAATTATTATAAAATTTTGTTTGAAGATAGTTTATGAACACCATGTCTACCTTAATAGATTTTCATTTTGGATTATCCATTCTTAGTTATTGACCAATAGTATCCATATTCCAATACTATTGATTTTCCTACTATCTGTTCGCCATAAAATCGTAAATGGTTTTCTATTAAACTTTTTCAATAAAGAATTGAAATTTCAATGGTTTTCCATTTACAGAAAATAAGAAAAATTTAATTCCCTCTTTATTTAAAATTGGACTATAGAGTAGCTGTGGAGAATGATCCTGCTCTCCGTTGACACTCTATATAAAATTTTTAGTTTGCGAAGATTTTCAGCTTTTGATAGCACCAAACTTAAGTAAAAATAGTTTTTTTTAATACTGATTTCTCGATGCCTTTTTCTGCTTAAGCTTTTTCTATTTATAGAAATTTAGAGACTTTTGAGTTGATGCAACCGTTCAACCGTTGGCCTCCACGATCTGAGAATTAATTTTTCTCCTTTTGGTCTGGTGGATTTGTATTAAATCTTCAGAATTTGTAACCGACGTCTTTAATTCTCTGAATCGTAATTGAAAGGCAAAATACGAATCTCAATTTTTAGATTCGCATTTCTTTTAAACCGCAATTGGAACGCGAACCTCAAACATGGTTCTTTCAGACTGCATCTGGGGTGCGAATATCAAATGTTAGATCACAGTTCTTTCAGACTGCAAATAGAATGCGAATCTCAAACTTTAGATTCGCAGTTTTTTCAGACTGCAACTGGGATGTGAATCTCAAATTTTTGATTCACGTTCTTTTAGACTGTAACTGGAATGCGAATTTTATACTTTAGATTCGCAGTTCTTTTAGACTGCCACTGGAATGCGAGTTTCAAATTTTAAATTCACAGTTTTTGTGTAATTACAACTGGAACGCGGATCTCAAATTTTAAATTCACAATTTTGTTGTGATGGTATGTTCGCTGTTTGCATAATATACTTGGACACGATAATGAGACCCTAGAGCGCCCACTCTTTATTAGATTTGCGAATATAGAGAAAAAAATTTAGAGAAAAAAATTTACATTTCAGTTTCATTCGTGAATCAAAAATCGTGTCTTATTCTTTATGAAAAATAAAGTATAACTCTGTGAAGACCACGTCTTATTTTTTTGTAGTTCATATACGCGGATCTCTCTTTTATGAAAGATGATCCTAATAAAAAAAAATTCCGCCAACAAAATCTGTATTTTAATGCTACTTTAAGGGTCTACGCGGATCATTGTTTTAAAATGTGACTCTATGGGGCCCACCCTTGTTAATCCAATTTGTGGATCTCTCTAACTGAAAACCGCATTTTGGCTATTTTGAAAGATAAAACGCATTTCTGTGAGGATCACGTTTTAGTCTTTCTTGGTTTTTGAGACGCGGATCTCTCTATGACAGATAATCCACGTGTTAGCCATTTAGGCTTTTTATATAGATCTCTCTTTGATGATCCATGTATTAGCTATTTTAAGCTTGAAATATGGATCCCTTTTTAGTTGATGATCCACATATTATCCATGTTAGATTAAGGTTCTCCAATGTAGCGGTGGGAGATGATCATGTTCCCTATTGATGATTTTAACACCGAATTCTTGGAATTGAGATAGTCTTACATGACTTCGAAAATGAAAGAGTAGAACTCTTTAAGAGATAAAAGATTTCTAAATTAAAAAAGAGTTGAAACTCTTTAAGAGATAGAATTCTCTAGATTAAGAAAGAGTAAAACTCTTTATAAGATAAGAATCTCCATTTTTCTTGTACTAGAGGTGGATCCTTTCATAGAGGTGTATGAATCATCTCCTGAAGGGTTCTCTCTTCTTTAGCCTTCTTATCTTTTCTAGAAGTTTTGGAGATTTAACCCCTCATTAATTTAGAGATAATAGAGGTGTAACCCCTATTTTAATTTTCAATTAAATGAGGTGTAACTCCCATTTTAAACCACTCGTTAATGGGATGTAACTCCCACTTTAATTGGTGTTCATGCATGTGATTTTGATTGATTTTTTCTTTTATCAACAGAACCCCTCCAAAGTTTCCAAAATGTTTTTGACTTTTTGAAGATATTTTGGAATACTTTGGATTTCTTTGTGGTTTGATAAAATTTGTCATTTAATCAGAGGTAATTGTTAACTCGATAAGTTTTGGAGAAAATGAAATTTAGATTTGTCATATGTAATTTTTAACTTGATAAATTTTGAAGGAAATGGAATTTGGATTTGTCAGAGGTAATGATTTGTTAGAGATAATTTTTAACTTGACAAATTTTGGAGAAAATGGACTTTGGATTTGTCAGAGGTAATTTTTAACTTGACAAATTTTGGAGGAAATATAATTTGGATTTGTCAGATGTAATTTTTAACTTGACAAATTTTGGAGGAAATAGAATTTGGATTTGTCGTCATTCATTTAGAGATAACTATTAACTTGATGAATGCACTTAGTATTGATGATCAGAGGTAACTGTTAACTTGATACATCATTGACTTTTTTTTTGTATATTGTCCAGAGGTAATTATTAACTTGACAATATAGAGTCAGTATTCAATCACCCAAGTAGATTTTTCAACGAATGAATAATTTTTTTGAACAAGATAGAAGTAATTATTACCTTTCCTGATCAAATTGTATTTTCCGCTGTTCAGTGAGTTGTAGTATAATAGCTCTTTTAATTACCAGAGGTAATTGTTAATTTAGCAAATTTTGGGGAAAGGAAATTTTGTTTTGCTAGAGATAATTTTTAACTTAGCAAAATTTTGGTGGAAGGAAATTTTGTTTTGCTAGAGATAATTATTAACTTAGCAAATTTTAGTGATTTTTTTTTTGTTTTGCCAGAAATAATGTTTAACTTAGTAAATTTTGGTGGAAAGAAATTTTGTTTTGTCAGAGATAATTTTTAACTTAGCAAATTTTGGTGGAAGAAAAATTTGTTTTGCCAGAGATAATTTTTAACTTAGCAAATTTTGGCGGAACGAAAATTTTTTTGCTAGAGGTAATTGTTAACTTAGCAAATTTTGGTGGAAGGAAATTTTGTTTTGCTAGAGATAATTTTTAACTTAGTAAAATTTTATTTTGCCAGAAGTAATTTTTAACTTAGCAAAATTTTGGTGGAAGGAAATTTTGTTTTGCCAGTGATAATTTTTAACTTAGCAAATTTTGGTGGAAAGAAATTTTGTTTTGTCAGAGATAATTTTTAACTTAGTAAATTTTTAGTGGAAGGAAATTTTGTTTTGCCAAGAGCTAATTTTTAACTTAGCAAATTTTGGTGGAAGGAAATTTTGTTTTGTCAGAGCTAATTTTTAACTTAGCAAAATTTTGGTGAAAGGAAATTTTATTCTGCGAGAGGTAATTTTTAACTTAGTAAAATTTTGGTGGAAGGAAATTTTGTTTTGCCAAAGATATTATTAACTTATTAAATTTTGGTGGAATGAAATTTTGTTTTGCCAGAGTTAATTTTTAACTTAGCAAATTTTGGTGGAAAGAAATTTTGTTTTGTCAGAGGCAATTTTTAACTTAGCAAATTTTGGTGGGTGGAACTTTGTTTTGCGAGGTAATTTTTAACTTAACAAAATTGGAGGAAAAGAAAAAAAAGAACGCGATTTTATAAAATTCGCGTTTTTTAGGAAACTCTGATTCTAGAATCACAAACCTCAAACAGGAACAAATTCGCGGGATTTTTAGTCTTTCAATTGAAAGTTAGAAATAATATTTCTTTAGAAATTTCCTATTGATTGACATAATTATTTTATCACCATTCGGTTTTGCCAACCGATATGAACATTAAAATAGACTATATCAATGATGAAAGGTCTTTCCCACTTCGGTTGGAATTTTCTTTTGGATTTTTGATTGGTTATGATTTGTCTTCTTACTGAAAGAAGCATATCTTATTTCTTGAAAGTTCTCTGTCTAACCTTTTTATTAAAGGTTTTAGAGATTCGCGCTTGGTAAAATTCAATGCTTTGCTGAGCTTCCAAACGCTTATCAAGAAGAACTTCTAACTTCAGAAGTTTTTGTCGATATCTTTCTTCCGGTGTCATTTTGCTTGTTACTGCGACCCTTAATGACGGAATTTGAATTTTCAAAGGTAATACTACTTCAGACCCGTACACCAAAGAAAATGGCATAGTATTTGTAGGAGTTCTGACAGTAGTTCTATAAGTCCAAAGGCATTCTCTAAGCTTTTCATCCCAATCTCGTTGGTTGGATGAAACGAACTTTTGAAGAAACTTCATAATAGTTTCATTGAAAGTCTCTGCCAAACCATTAGCTGCTGGATAGTATGGAGATGAATCTACACTTTCAATTCGATATTTATTGCAAAATCTAGAGAATGACTGACTCACAAATTGAGGCTCGTTGTCATGAATGATTCTTCTAGGTACTCCAAAGCAGTATATAAAATGATGTTTGATGAATTTAATCACATCTGAAGATTTTATTTCAGTTAAAGCAATAGTTTCAGTCCATTTTGAGAAATAATCTGGTATAATCAATATAAATCGATGATCTCTTGTTGAAGGCAGGAAGATTGATCTAATAATGTCCATTCCCCATTGTTGAAATGGCTATGATGTAGTTGTTAGGTGGAGATACTTCGGAGCTTGTTATATGAAGTCCGCATGTATCTAACAGGTTCTACATTTCTTATTATAAATGACTGCATCTGTCATCATTTTGGGCCAGTAATAACCCATTCTTCGGAGTCTATCCAACAGTTTTGGTTCTGATTGATGCGCTCCGCAAATGCCACTGTGAGCTTTTTCAAGCGCTTTTTGAGCTTCTTTATTAGAAAGATAACGAAGTAAAATCCCATCATAAGATTTTCTATATAATGTCTGAAGTTCAGCATAATAATAGATTCGAACAGCTTTTCTTCAAATTGCTGTTGCTTCTTTAAGATTTTCTGGCAATATTCCATAAAGAACATAATCTATGTAAGGAAATCGCCAGTCTCTTGGTTCAAAATTAGACTCAAGAGCATGTATTTCATTTGCTTCTTGTTTTTTATCTGAATTTAGTTCCACTTCAAGCTCATACTTTGGACAAAACAATTCTTTACTTCCTACTGTTATACGTTTATTAGCATTTCTGGGTAACGCTAAAGTAGTAGCCAAGAAAGCTAGTGCATCTACATAATCATTCTGGTGACGCGGTACATGACTAATATAGAAACCATTAAAACTATCAGCCATTTTTATTACTACTTGGTAATATGGCAACAGATCTTCATTTCTGACTTCATATTCTCCTCTAACTTGGTTTATAATAAGTTAGGAATCTCCATATACTTCTAAATATTTCACCCCCAGCTGTTTGGCTATATTAAGTCAACCATTAAAGCATTGTATTCAACAACATTATTAAAGTATGAACTTGTCAATGAGTATGCTATAGAAATAATATGGTTATAGGAAGAAACAAAAACAACCCCCACTCCTACTACCATCTTTCCTTGAGATCTCATTGTAGAAGCGTCATCAAAGAAAAGTTGCCATACTTCTTCAACAACATTCACTTCAGTAGTTTCTTATTGAATATCTTTTTTCGGAATTATATTTCCTTCACCACTTCATTAGGGATATCTTCATACAGTTTTGAAGATACTAGAATCGGGTTTTCAAGAAATCAGCTATAGCTTGTACTTTAATTGATTTTTGTACAATGAAATGCATATCATATTGTGATAGTAGAATGGTCCAATTAGATAATCTGGATTTTAATGACCCAGGTTTGGTCATTAATATTCTTAAAAGATTAACTCTCGATATAACGTGGATTGTTTGTCCCACTAAATAATATCGCATTTTCTGTATTGCAAACACTAAAACTAGACATTCTTTTTTCACTGGATTAATCGATATTTAGCTTCAATTATCATTCTACTGAGATAATAAATAACTTGTCCATGCCCTAATTCATTCTTTTGCGCCAATAAAGCTCCCAAGAAATGATCCATAGCTCTCACATATAATAGGAAAGGTATTTCTGAGATTGGAACTACAAGAACAGGTGATTGGGTGAGATATTCCTTGATTTCTTCGAATGCTTTCTGGTACATATCATCCCAAATGAATGATACTTCTTTATTCATCAACCGTGTAGAAGGTTGACATTTTTCAGATAAATTTGATGCCCTAATTCATTCTTTTGCGCCAATAAAGCTCCCAAGGAATGATCCATAGCTCTCACATATAATAGGAAAGGTATTCATGAGATTGAAGCTACAAGAATATGTGATTTGGTGAGATATTCCTTGATTTCTTCAAATACTTTCTGGTACGTATCATCCCAAATGAATGATACTTTTTTATTCATCAATCGTGTAAAAGGTTGATATTTTCCAGATAAATTTGATATGAACCTGCAAATATATGCAGCCTACTTTACAATCATCTCAATTCTTTGAGATTTTTAGTTGGTAGCATATTTTGGATTGCTTTAATTTTGTCTCGATCAAGATGAATTTCCTGGAAAGTAACTACAAAACCAAGAAATTTTTCACTGGACCAGAAAAGATTTAGTAGGATTCATCTTAAGCTGTGTTTCCGCATGAGATCGAACATAGTTCTCAAATCACGAAGATGATCATTCTTGTTCTTGCTTTTAATTGCTAGATCATCTACATAATATTCCACTGTCTTTCATAGATGTTCTTAGAATATCATGTTTATGGCACGTTGATATGTAGCACTAGCGTTTTTCAAATAAAATGGCATGACTGTATAACAGTATACTCCAAGTGGCGTTATGAAAGATGTATACTTCTCATCATCAGGGTACATCTTAATTTGGTTATATGCTGAATATCCATTTATAAACAACATCCTTTCATAGTCACATATATTGTCAATCATGATGTCCGTAATAAGTAGAGGAAATTCATCCTTTGGGCATGCTACATTCAAATCTCTGAAATCAATGCAGACCCTGATCTTCCATTCTTTTTAGTTACGGAAACTATATTCATGACCCAGTCTGGATGTTGTTCTTCGCGAATGAAGTCTGATTCAATTAACTTTTTTATTTCAGTTTCAATTGCCTCCATAATTTCAGTACAGAACCTTCGTTGTTGTTTTACTAGCTTTACATCTGACCGAATATTTAATTTATGAACTGTGACTTTTGGGTGGAGTCCTGAGTCTCCTAACATATCTTCATAATTCCAGGCGACGACATCAATGTATTCTGGAATAAGAGAGATCATTCCTTCTTTTTCCTCCGAAGATAAATTTTTACTTATAAATATGGGTTTAGAATTAGTTTCATTACCCATATTTATTTGGATCACTTTATCTTCAGTTGGAGGTTCTTTTTGTTCAAATTGAATGTCCCACTTCATATTGAGGTGTTTTGCCCAAAGATCATTTTTTATTTGTGATAATTCATCGTCTTCTTCTTTGTCTCCATAGACCATATTAATGAGACTTCTTGAAAAATAACACCAATGCTTACATCTGAATCCCAACATGAGGATTCTGACGAATGAGTTTGCCGCCTTTCTTTAGATTTTGTATCCGAAAGATCTTTAGGAGTGGTAATATATCCCAACCCCCTCGCAGTTTTATCATAATAATCGGGCATCTTTTCTTTTGGAATAAGAGGTCGAAGAGTTGCCTTCATCTCTTTTCCAAAATTTAACTTCCTGTGTTTGGCTAGATTATATCCCATTTTTCTCATTAACTTATGGAAATTTTCATCATAATGGAAGAACTCAGGATTTTCCTGTTCGTCCTTATAATCTAAATATTTTTCTTTATTCTTATTATTTGCTTTTCCAAAGATCATAGGTTTTAGATTTTTATTCTTAGGTGGAACTTCAAAAATAGTTTCATTTGCATCCCCATCGTCATCACTTTGTATGTAAAGGATGATCTAATGGGTGCTTGAAATGAAGTTAAAGAATATATTTTATCTAGGTGATCATTAACCACATCAGTACTAGTATTTGAGGGTTCAGAATCAACACCAGAAGAATAAATAAACTCTATATCTTCATTAATTATTCACTCACCATCAAAATTGGCGGTGTCATTTACATCAAGGCCTTCAAAACTTATTATAATGGGATCTATTTTCCAAATTTCATTATTGGATTCCGAATTTTCGGATCCTGATTCAGTATCAGCTTCATTGTCGCTATCAGATTCTTCCAGAGAAGGTTCTTTAGCTGCATCAAATTTATCTTGGTATAACAATGCGTCAGTAAAGTAGTTCTCTACCCCTTTAAAGAGTTGCTTTTATGCCACCAGGGTCTTTACATTTCCATCTTTGTCTACATATTTCATGCATTGATGAAGTGTAGAAGAAACGATGAGGTTGATATGATCCACGGTCTTTAGAGTAGACAATTATAAGATGTGTCAGTATCTATTACATAACATGTGACCTTTGTCTTCAAGTCTCCAATCTGACATTTTAACTTTATTTTGCCAAGTGGTATGCTACCATTAGCATTGAACCCAAAGATGGTAGTATTTGTTGATGCCAATCTGCTCATCGGGATCCCCAGATGTTGCAACATCCTTCTTAGCATAACACTTAGGGCGGATTCAGGATTAATTTGAATTCGGTCAATCTTTGATGACCTTATATATCCTTTATAATACAAAGTACGATAATGCTTATTATTTTTTACTTGCATATCTTCTGCTGAGAAAGTTATGCATGAATCTTTTTAGAAGTTTGGTAACATACTGTACAAACTTCTTTTTCTTCTGATGTTTCTGGAATTTGAGTCAAGAACACTTCAGAATTTTGCAGAGTTTCTCTTAAAGTTTCTCTAGTTTGTCTAGAGAGCTTTAGGAGCTCATACAAACTAATTCTTGCATAAATATTGGCCAATTGCGTCAATACATCAAATTTAAAAGGATTCTTAGAACTTTCTGCAGGTTCTTTATATTTATTTTTAAGAGTTTTGTCAAATTTAAGCTCTTTTGGCTTATTCTTTTTTGGAGATAACTGAGATTTTACTACTTGATCATAATTTTTCAAGTTTTCTTTGCCTGAACAAGTCCCAGAAGGTTTTGGTTGATCTGTGTTAACTGCTAAAGAATTTTTTGGCTCTTCTTCTTCTGAGTCTAATTGAGAAGGAATTTCTGCATTATTCTCAGGAATTGTAGTAACAACATTGGAAGTAAAAATCTTCCCTTTTGATTTCTTCTTTGCTAAATTTGAAATCCATTGCTCATCTTTAAGGAGATTTGGATGTATCTATATTATCTCTCCTTTTGAGGTTTCAAAAGGATGTAATCTTTTCTTTTATTGCCGATGAGAATCATAATTCACAATCCTTATTGTCTTTGGAGTGGACTGAACTCCATCTTGAACAGTCGACTCTATCCATTATGGAGCTTTTCCAAATCTGACAGTTACCATATTCGCGGTTACTCTTTTATGATCTTCTCGTAACTTGATGACCTTAGCATCCACTAGAGCCTGAATCTTATCTTTAAGGATATAGCAATTTTGAGTGAGATGATTAATGATCTTATGATGCACACAATAATTAGTATCATTAACTTTTTCAATTCCTTTAGGTCGCTTGGATTCTGATAGCTTCATCATATTCTTATTCATAAGTAGATTGAAAATAGTATTAGTATGCTCATATTTAAAAGAATATTACTTCTGAGCGAACCGTGGTTGCGAAGGATTCTTTGGAAAAACTTTGCAGAATTTGGTGTATCAGTCGCTATTGTCTCTTTCCTTTGTGTTCTTTAGGTCGAGAAGACTGGTGCGATCTAGAATTATTATTGTGCCTTGGTTTCTCTCCTTTTTCTTTTCTCCAAGCCTTTGTATAATTTATTCAAATTCTTCAGTTTGTAACAAAAGATCTTTCCAAGTAGAGTACTTTATAGTTCCCATTCTAACAAGAATTTTGGTGGAAAGATTGTATCGGCAAGTTTTTACCAATATTTTTTCTGACATCCCATGTGGACATCTTAGATAATCATTTCTAAATCTTTTGATAAAATCTTGAACTGATTCTCCTTTCTTTTACTTTGTGGTCAAGAGTGTTGATATTGAAACTTCCATATCATCTTCATAAAACCTTGTTAGAAAGTCTTTTTCAATATTATTCCATGAATTGATAGTTTTCGATTCCAACCTTCAGAACTATTCAAATGCTATACCTGTTAAGGTACTAACAAAGACTCGTGTAATGATCGGGTCATTTCCAGTTAAATGTCCCATCTGCGACTTAAAATAGTAAAGATACTAATTTGATGACCCTTTACTATCGAATGATTTAAGCTTTAATGGTTTGTAATTCTCCAGGAATTGTATACTTTCCCATTCTATCGGATATGGTCTTATAACCCCTAACTCTTGCAAATCATTCTTATGCATGAGAGCATCAAGTTGATTTTGAAAACTCTCTATCCAAGCAGTGTTTGCATTTCCTTCTTGATTTGGATCTCTTTATTGATGATGGGAGAGTACAGAGCGATTATCTTCTTCTTCACGATGATTTTCATTATTTTTACTCTCATCCTTAGGAGGAACGTGAGATGATTCTTCTGTATTCTTCTTTTTATCATTTCTTGATTGCGTAAAGTTTTAGAATAAGATTCTCCTTTATCATTTCTTCTTGCTTTCTCCAAGTCCAACAAGACATAAAACATATCTTTGATTTCATTGATAGCATTTTGCTGTTATTGGATGGGTTTATCCTGTTCATTGATTCTCCTCATGAATTCTTCTGGAATATTTTGTGTCATATTCACAGATACGGAGTCTTCAAAGAATGAGTCCGATGTCTGAGACTCAGGCACAGCTGAATTTACTGTGTCTTTTTCATCAGAAGAGACTCCAGTCATTTGTTTGTAGTCTAATAGCGCTGTTACTCCTTTCCTGAGTTGGGTGTTCTGATAAACACCCCGCATCTCACTGAATACATTCTTCAAACCTGAAGAATGTTCGGAATCAGAGGAATCCTTTCTAGGGAATTTCTTTGTTTTTTGTTTTTTTTCCTTCCCGAAACTTATCATATTAGATGATATTTCGGGGTATTCAGGCTCAGAAAATTCCTGCTTGTTGCATCGTCTCCTTTTTGATGGCTGAGACGAAGACGTAGTAAGTTGATTGAAAACTGATTGTTTAGCAAGAGCCGTCATATATTAGCAATGTGATAATACTGCATTGATCAACTGCTTACAATAACAATGAGACATTCGGAATTTTTCTCTCTTTTCATTGAGAAATTCCCTCAGGTTTCTTGTATCGGAGCTCATTTTTTTGCTAATGGAAGTGTCATTGCCTCCAAATGATATCTTCGAGGTAGGAGTTTCTATCCCTTTGAAAATTTTAGGAGCAGATTTTACTTTAGCCGTAGTAGTGGATGGGTGAACTTCTGGAACACGAGGTTTAAAAGCTGGTTCTTTTTTAGAAGTGCATTTTTGAAAACTGTGATTTTTTGTTGGCACGCGAATTTGCGTCTATTTGTAAAAACGCAATCTTGAACATCGCCGCTTATCTCTAAAGGCATGAGAGTGGGTCCTCGCCTGGTTTGTGGAATGCGAATGTAAACCCCACGTTTGTAATTATAAATAAATTTGGTGGGTAAATGGTGTTTTTTTTAAGAAACATGAGTAAACCCATCCGCATTTTGATTTTTCTTTGTGTCGTCTGGAACCACTATTTCGCTCTTTGGTTTCCATACTTGAACCATACGTTTTCGCGACTGTGGTTCAGCAGGCTCTTGTTTCTTCATGGCTCTACGAAAAGCACAAGCCCTGCTTCGTAAGTTTCTTCTCATCGTGCGAGTGAGAGAAACTTTGTTTTCTGAGTCATTTTCTTGATAATCAGAATATGATCGTTTTCCCTTATTATTATGGGGATCCTGATCCATCTTCTCAAGGAGATTCTCATGGGTCTTGGTTTGAACAAACCCTGAGTTTTATGCTGGTGAAGGAGATGATTCTCCTTTGAGACCAGAGTGGTTCGAGGAGTTTTTTGATTGAACTCCTGTCTTCGAAAACTCTTTAGAGGCTGAGTTGTTAGAAATCTTACGGCATCTCCGTAAGGAAGTAGGGCTTCTGGAACCAGAGGAGAGGAATTCTTCATATTTCTCCTGGTCGAACTCAATGATGAGTGATTCGACCATACTGCCAACTGGAATATTATCAAATTGAGCTACAATCTTGTCATCAGTGATGATAGGTGTCTCCAGCGGAGTCGCCAATGTTCTATTCGCTATAAAATCGTAAATGATTCTCTATTGAAATTTTTCAATAAAATATTACAATTTCAATGTTTTTTCGTTTACAAAACATAAGGAAAATTTAATTCCCTTTTTGTTTAAAACTAGGCTCTAGAGTAGCTGTAGAGGACGATCCTGCTCTTCGTTGACACTCTTTATAAAATTTTTAGTTGGCGAAGATTTTGAAATTTTAATAGCACCAGCACTTAAGCAAAAATAGTTTTTTTTTAATACTGATCTCCCAATGCCTTTTTCTACTTAAGCTTCTGCTATTTATAGAGATTTGGAGACTTTTGAGTTAATGTAACAGTTCAACTGTTGGCCTCCACGATCTGAGAATTCATTGTGGTCTAGTAGATTTTTATTAAATCTTCAGAATTTATAACCAACGTCTTTAATTCTCTGAAAGGCAAAATGCGAATTTCAATTTTTAGATTCGCATTTCTTATAAACCGCAATCTGAACGAGAACCTCAAACATAGTTCTTTTAGACTGCAACTGGGATGCGAATCTCAAATTTTAGATTCGCACTTTTTTCAAACTGCAACTGGAGTGCGAATTTCAAATTTTAGATTCGCAGTTCTTTCAAACTGCAACTGGAATGCCGATCTCAAACTTTAGATTCGCAGTTTTGATATGATTGCAACTGGAACGCGGATCTCAAATTTTAGATTTGCGATTTTATTGTGATGGCATGTTCGCTGTTTGTATAATATACTTGGGCGTGATAATTAGACCCTGCAGGGCCCACTCTTTATTAGGTCTAGAAATTTAGAGAAAAAGATTTACACTTCAGCTTTATTCGTGAATCAAAGATCGCATCTTATCCTTTATGGAAAATAAAGTACATCTCTGCTAAGACCACGTCTTATTTTTTTTTTTTTGTAATTTATGTACGCGGATCTCTCTTTTATGAAAGATGATCCTAATAAAAGAAAATTCCACCACAAAATTTGCATTTTAATGTTACTTTAAGAGTCTGCGCGAATCATTCTTTTAAAACGCAACTCTATGGGGCCCACCCTTGTTAGCCTAATTCGCAGATCTCTTTGACTGAAAATCTGTATTTTGGCTATCTTGAAAAATAAAACGCGACTCTCTGAGGGTCACGTTTTAGCTTTTTTTGGCTTTCGAGATGTGGATGTCTCTATGACAGATAATCCATGTGTTAGCCATTTAGGCTTGAAATATGGATCTCTCTTTGATGATCCATATATTAGCCATTTTAAGATTGAAATATTAATCTCCTTTTAGTTGATCCACATATTATCCATGTTAGGTTAAACTTCTCCAATGCAGTGGTAGGAGATGATCATATTCCCTATTGATGATTTTAATACCGAACTCTTGGAGTTGAAATAGTCTTGCATGGCTTTGAAAATGAAAGAGTAGAACTTTTTAAGAGATAAAAATCTTTACATTAAGAAAGAGTTAAAACTTTTTAAGAGATAGAAATCTCTGGATTAAGAAAGAGTAGAACTCTTTATAAGATGAGAATCTCTATTCTTCTTGTACTAGAGGTGAATCCTCTCATAGAGGTATATGGATCATCTCCTGAGGGTTCCCTCTTTTTTAGCCCTCTTGGTTTTTATAGGAGTTTTGGAGATTTAACTCCTCATTAATTTAGAGATAATGGGATTGAATGAGGTGTAACTCCCGTTTTAAAACACTCGTTAATGGGATGTAACTCCTACTTTAATTGGTGTTTATGCATGATGATTTTGATTGATTTTTTTCTTTTGTCAACACTATCTACCCAACCCCAAGGGAACAGGTGGGAGAAAACATGTAAATTTTGGAGAAGAATCCGAAATCTTGCTTTCACTCATGTAAAGGTTCAAAATCTTGACACAAGTCTCCATAAAAATGTGGCTTTGGATCTAGTAAATTTGAGCAAGATCTGAGCAGAACCTGACCTGTGATGTCCTATATTAGCACTATGTATTTCAGGCATTACATTACATCAATATAGACAATGATGACAAATTACCAATTATTCATGCTGAAAGATAGCTATTTCTGACAGGAGAAAGAGAGACAATGTGATGATAGGATTTAATCAATGGGGTTGAGAAAGAAACCAATATAGTCACGGAGGATTACATAACATTGACAAATGGATAGCGTTTATTATTAAATGGATCACTTTTTAGTTTCAATTTACGGTTAAGTGTTTAAAGTTACAATTGATCCATGCTAAGAAGCAGCTATCAGTAGCAGGAAAAGCTGGAAGGGTGTGATAATTGTCCACATTGTTATACTATATTCTCAACAGGGTTGTGAGTAGATATCAAAGTTGATAAATTGAGTATCCGTGGAAGAAATGCATAAAAGGGCAATAACCAGGTACCAAATAGAATGACTCCGTACCAGGAGAGAGCCAAGGACCAGGAGTTATCATGAGTCTAAAAAAGTGCTTTATTGATGTTGTTGAATCCAAAGTACTAGAATGGATGAGAACGGCAAATAAAAACTGACTAGAGTTTGAAGTAACAAAACTTTACAGAAATGATATATATGAATTAAGACAAAGAAAGGGTTCTTTTGAGATACACTCATGCAAGATGAATGCAAACAAGACTTGGAGCAAGTAGCGCTGACTTCATGATGATACAAATGTCTAAGGGAGAAAATAGTGACAAGAAATTGGATAATGAGAAAAACACCATACCAATTTTTCCACACTATTCGACATTTTCTTGTTAAAGTATAGCAGATAAATTTAATTATGAAGGATGTAACTAGAGCCAGAAACAAGGGTTGAAATGAAATTATGAAAGAAATTGATGGATGATATAAGGTTCTCATGGATGTCTGGGCCAGCTAAATGAACAGAAAGAAACTTGAATTCAGTGTGATATACTTGGAAATCCTTTTTTCCCCTCTTTTTCACTCGAGTAAAAGAGGAGATAGTTAATACCAGATTACATGAAAAAGACATCACATTTCTCTTGTGCTAGCAAATACTGGAATATGAGCATATGTTATTGGTTAGTTTTTTAGTGCCAAACTAATGTTGATGTCAATGTACAGATGTTTTCCATGAAGAATGTGTACCACATGATCTACTACAGACATTTAAACATTTGGATCTGTCACGCCCCGCTCCCGATATACGGTATACGAGCACGTGTAGTAGGTACCGGAAACATATTCGGTCTGAATATGCTAAAGTTTCAATAAATTTGCCATAATAATACTTAATAATTACAATGGAAAAATTCAACAAAATTTTGACATTTCACTTATTGGAACGAAGTTTAGATATAATTGAAACAAAATATAATAAAACTAAACAAAAAGAAGTAGGGAATCTCTTATCCATTATTGGATTTCAACCTGATCTTCAAATTATACCAGATTTTGCATTTGTTTTGGTGTGTCCATCGGGAAGTCTGGATATGCACATCCAGGACATCAGATTGCGACCAAAACAGTATATGTAAAAATAATTGAATAAATGTAAAAATATTATCTTAATATGTAACAATAAAATTAACTGTTATAGGTTAAAGCTAATATCATATGGTTAAGTCAATTTTATAACAGGGGTATTTTTGTCTAGGATGTCATGTAATTGGAAAAGCTAATTGATGGAATACCACTGTTTCGATTGTCTCCTGTACAGACCCAAGAAATTGTCACATGGATTGTCTGGTGCTAAGTCGGACGTGGCGTCAGGAAAACAGAATATAGTCAGGTATAATCCAGCAAATCATCACGTACCCATAGTGTACCAAATATTCAGTTATACAACTTAACAAGTTTACAGCCGAAACATAATATATTTCTATCATTCAGTTTCTCCCCCAACCCAGTGTCATTTAGGTATAGTCCATGTAGATCTAAATTCTAGTTTTTGTAACTTCTATATTGATTATATCAGGTACAGTATTTCAATTGGATTTTGTTAATTTGTTAATAATATGATTTATAGAGTCATTGATTATATCAGGTACAGTATTTCAATTGGATTTTGTTAATTTGTTAATAATATGATTCATAGAGTCCGTTCAGTTTATACTTTATTCAATAAATCACAATTAGTTATATCCAAAAGTTACTGATTTGAGATATCATAAAGATATCGGCCACGCAAGTGTATGGATGCTGGGAGGTTTTCCATGCATTGCATGTTCCTTAATTAGAGAAGCAGCATATAAGATAACTTTTCTAGACACCGATAAAAATGATATCGCAAACAGTATATTTCCACAATTATAGTTTTTATGTGATTTATCAAATATTGTATATTTTTATTATTCTAAAATCTAACTATACTATGTAAATTAACATGCGATCATCAATAACAAGAATAATTGAATTTCTAATAGAATAAAGAAACAATAGTAATATCGATAGCTTCACTTATAATAACATTTCTACAAATTAAACAATATAATAGAAATAATATTTTTATAAAGAGACTAGCATGTTAGTGAGTTCAAAAATGAACTCATCTAGATTTTGTTTTCCGATGTCAATCAACGGAGCAATATACATATTAAAAATATTCTAAGAATATTAAAAATAGATTAATATGAATTTAGATGATTTTTAGGAATTTTTCTAATATTTATAACGCACTAAAAATTAATTTCAAAGTTAATTAATCTTAACGGGTCTGAAATTAGAAAATAGGTTTGGCTCTATTTTATTGGATTTATAAAATGATGGATATTATTCTGAAGTCATTAGGGTTATTAGATAATGGGTCAACTAATTTTAAGACCCAATAGTTTAACCCAATAAGAAAAAAGAGAGTTTACTAACCTTTTGATAAAACGGTAGGAATTCAAGATGTGGAAAGAAGAGGAGAAATGTGTTCATCTCGGGCAAAGTGGTGGCTCCGATAGTGGCGAATCCGGTGGTGGCTCTTTCGGCGGCTTCAGTGGTGGCTCAGGCAAGGTGAGAGGAAGAGAGAATTTTAGAGAGAAAATTTTAGAGAATGATATTTAGGAATGAGTAAAATGTGTTTTGATTTAGATGTTTATATAGGATTAGAATTGGGAGTTTAGAGTATGAAATTTTTTAATTTAGAGATTTTAATTTTAGAATTAAAGATTAGAGTTTCATTGTTGAAGTAATGGAGAAGATGAAAGTTTTGGAGTTGGAGAAAATGAAAGATTTAGGAGGTTAAAGAAAATGAAAGGTGTCGGAGTTAAAGAAAATAAAATGTTTTATTTATCATTTGTTTATTTTTTTAATTATTTATAGCTATTAAAGATGAAGGGTTATTACCGGATCACAAAAGGACCAATGTTGGTATTCTCCAGCTCACCCACTCCACCAATTTTGATTTGTGCATGCCTGTGGTATGGTGTTTGGAGATGATTGGGTGTTTGTGCGATTTGTTTTTTTTTTTTTTTTTTTTTTTTAATGGGGTGTGTGTGTGTGTGTTTTTTTTTTTTGTTTGGGGGGGGGGAGGGAAGGGGCAGAATAGGTTTTACTGTAGCCTATAGATTCCTGTGCCTATTCACTTCATATTTAAAATGGAGATCTCTTCGTGTGATATGTGCAAAAGATCATATTGGCCCTTGGTTGCGTTATTAATTATTTCTTTAGCTATACAATTCTCTTTTACCTAGAACTTTTCTGTTTGCCATTTGCAGGTCATCATAGGAGAGAGAAACTGACAATGATGGAGATCCCCAGCATTTTCATACCAGAAGATTGGTCTTTCACATTTTATGAAGGAATAAATAGGCATCCTGTTTCCATGTTTAAGGACAAGACAGTTGCTGAGCTTGGTTGTGGAAATGGATGGATATCCATTGCTCTTGCTGATAAGTGGTCCCCTTTAAAGGTTTTTCCTCAGCTTTTCATGATGTATTTGTAGACAATTAGTGTTCAGCTTTCTTCATTCATATGTTTGGCAGTTAGTCAAGGTCCATATTCATTTTTTTCCTCTTTCCATAAGATTTTATGTTGTCTGCACTCTGCATCTACTTTAGGCAGCAAACCTCATTTGTTTATTTTGTTGCACATATTTCTCAGAGAAATAGAAAGGATAATATCTTTAAACCTACAGTGGCTGATTCTTTATATTGATTCTATTAAAAGTTTTACATGGTATCTGGCAGGTGTATGGGCTTGATATAAACCCAAGGGCTATCAAAGTTGCATGGATAAATTTGTTTCTAAATGCTTTGGATGAGAATGGATGTCCTATCTTTGATGAAGAGAAGAAAACATTGCTTGACAGAGTGGAGTTTTATGAATCAGATCTTCTAGCATATTGTAGAGATAATAACATACAACTTGATCGAATTGTTGGATGCATTCCTCAGGTATTGATAGATTCTGTATGGAGATTGATTATTATGTTTCTACATGCCAATACTTTGTAAAAACTTCGTAAGTTTTGTAATGTTGAATTTGTATCTTAATTATGACAATGGTCTGAGTAATGGCAAGGGTAACGAGATAAGATAATACTTGCTATCTAATTGACTGGTTTTGTGGTCTTTACAGATTCTCAACCCAAATCCAGAAGCCATGTCAAAGTTGGTTACTGAAAATGCAAGTGAAGAATTCTTGTATTCCTTGAGTAATTATTGTGCTCTTCAGGTAAGGATATGAAATGCTCATATTTCTTTCTATTCTTGTCATTTTTTACAACTCTGTTATGTACAATTCTTCGAAAGCTGATTAGTCTGTCATACAAACTAACTGTGGTCTTGGAATTGGAATAAACATTATTGATCATAGTAGCGCCCTTTCACTCCTCTGCAAAAGCAAATAATGTTAAAGGGAAAATATCCACGGATAGTTTGTTGGGTATAGGGATAAGCATGTCTTTTTGTAGAGTAGTCCTCTTGGTCTATGGTGAGGGTTGCTACCAGATAATTATACAATGAATGGAATATGGATAAGCAGATGGCTGATCCAGAGAGAAGTGCATTGTGCTGTTGGTTTGACGGCCTGACAGAATAAAGACAGAATTCCAGCTTGACAGGCTGGGGAAAAATATTGCAATCTGATTTTGGGCAGTTTTACCTATACAGTCATGATGTCAAGGATCAATTGTTCTAAAGTGTCTACACAGCAAATTATGAAAAGTAAAAAGGGGACATGAATGTCTCCCTGTCTCACGTTTAAACTATTGATCTCAGATTTACTAGAGTAATAGGCTCTGTTGTATATGTTTAAGCCACCATTATTTGTTTACATGTCATTGGCATAGTGATATAGAGCTGAAACGATTTAGGATTTTGTATTGGGGTTTGGAGATTTTGTGGATGAAGTAGGATTTAATACAAAGATGAAAGGATTTGGGCCCACACCTGAGTGAAACACAAGCTCACTCTCACACAAATCACTGGAGGAAATATTACAAAATAATTGGCAAAGCAAGCCAATAACTAGAATTTTAAAATCCATCTCATCAATTATCAAAATAGGACTACAAAACGATATTTCTATAAAACATCTATGTGAATAACATGTGTAAACAAACTAAAGAGGCCTGAAAGGGGGTGGGTGATCAAGCAGACAACAATTAGTGATCCTGAATGGACTTTAATGATGGAGCAAATTTGTCGAGGCGGCCAAAATGGGTGAAGTTGAAGAGACTGAAAATGTACAACAATCATTGACTGAGCTGGGAGAGACGATCAATAGTTGGCTATTGGTCAAAGGAGGTTGCGACGATTGTCAGGTTGGAGGAAGAAGGTGACGAGGTGGTGGGACTCTTTGGCTAGTAATATAAGTAATGGAAACCTTAATATGAGTTTAGAGGTAACATTGAGATTTTTCCTTAAAAATTGTAATATGGTTAATGATTCTTCTTTTCTTTGCAAGAGTCATATTATGAGTCATGGGACATAGGTGTCCAATGGTAATCTCATGTCTGAGTGCCTACACGATAAAATTTTGCATGAACTAAGTATCCCAATCGCACCATTCTTTAGGTCACTATCGATTGGATTGATTTACAGTCATTTTTATACCATTAGGATTTTAAGCGTATATTAACCATTTTGATGAAAAGGAAGAAAAATGGGAGGTGACGAAAATGGAAGATTCTATTTAGAAATAAGAGTTGAATACGTATGAAGAAAAAAGTAGATAAGAAGATACCATGGAGATAAACTTCAGCAGAAATATTTTTTTAATGCTCCTAAGGTGTGGCTCAGTGGTAAAGGGTGGGTCTGGTTTGCAGAAAACCCTAGGTGTAATTACCGTAACTTGCAAATATTAAACAGAAGAAAAGAAAGAAATCAACTTATGTTCATAAAAATCTAACTTCAAAATGCAATTTTGTCTCTAGATAGTCTAAAAAAGCATCTTGACAAACCTAAGCACTTATTGGAATTGAGATGACTATTTTTATGTAATAGTGAATCGTATTGATACTTTTACGTGAACAATATGATATCATCATGGTATTTTCATCTTTTTTGTATTCAAATCCAAATTTCAACTCTCATTCTAAATAAAGTTTGTAACTTATCCAGATAATATCAGGAATCACAAATTACATAAGACAACTGAATATGCTATCAATAGATAATTTTGCTTTGCTATAAACTTGATTAATATCGTGTGATTCATCTAAAATTTATTAAATATTATCTGAAAGCCAAATCTAATCAACTATATGGTTTTTCCTAACTATCCAATCTATTTACTTTCACGTCACTGGATTCGGTGATGACCTCATTTATTTCATCTTCCGTCATATTTAATTGCAGAATAAAAAAAGGATAGTGGAGTTAAACATCCCATGTAGATATTCAAATGAACTTTGGGATTGTAGATGTTTCTTGATCCTCATAAATTTGGTTGCATGCTTAAATATCCTTTACGATCGTCATAAGCAAAATTTATGTCAAAATCGGACAAATAGACTAAAAAATACTGATGTTGTTCAAGGAAATGTTGCTTTAGTCTTGTGGGAGTGTGACAAAGACGATTGCAATTGAGGGAGACAATGATTTTGGTTATGTAGATTGCATCTAGGGATTGTGGATTCAATATGACAACCTTCTAGAGTAAATATGGTGTTGACATCAACCGGCATGTTGGCGATACTTGTCTATAGATGCATTAGTTGTGATGATAGAGTAGTAATGGAAGTGATGAGGTAATGACAATGATGGTGATGGAAGCTGGAAAGTTGGTACGAATTTTTTTATATGTGCTTCTTGAGTTAGAAGATTGGTATAAAAAACTTTTCAATGGGCTCCTGAGACAATCAAGCTTCTTCCAATGTTCATCAAACCTTGATGAAGAAATCTTGATCTGACCTTTAATCAAAAGTAGGTGCTTGTCAAGGAGAGCAATGGACTCTCTCTTTTGCACAAGCGTTCAGGTTATCTCTTGGGTAGAGGCGAGGTGAGCACAATGACCCCCAGTGAATTGGTTGATTTGGTAGATGATGCAATAGAAGTGATAGTGAAAAATTAGAATTCACTTTGAGTTTAAGATAAAGCTGCCTATAAAAATTGAGCTAGAAAGGAATTTTGAGACTAAATATTATGTAGCTTGATTTCTACGTTAGTACTTCAACTATTTCCTTTTTTTTCTGATTTTTTCTGATGCAAGAAATAGGAACTTGGGGGCACATGCTGGCTAGTTTTGAAGGAAAGAAATTTGAAAGAGCAAAAATGGTAGGGATAAGAGTAGAGTATGAGACAATGAATGAAACGAACAAGATATTATGATGTAAAATTTATCTTTTCAACAAAATGTTACCAAAGAAATATCTATGGATGAGGACAACACAGCAGCAACGACAAGCCTATTCCTCTTTCTTGCAGGTTCTGCTGCATTTCATGTGATGGTGATCTGTAATGACTGTTCATATTCATGTGAACAATGGCCTATCAGGATATTGTTTTTCACTGTTTTCCCTCTTCAAACCCAAATTTAAACTCCTTATCCAAGTGAAGTTTCTAATAGAAGTAATTTGGTTTTAGCCCAAACTTAATAAATGCTTTTGGACTGAATATCTTATATAGAAAAGTTATATGGTACACCCCTCAGTTCCAAAAATATCAAGAGAAACCCCCTTTTACATGCATTTTGGCGTTTCATCCTCAAATATGGATATTTTATGCATTTGGTAAATACTCTTTTTTTTTTTTTTGAGTAAGAAATACCATTTTCTCTACATTAGAGAAAACTTAAATTATTATTTTCTAAATTTTTAATAAAGAAATCTTAGAAACAAATGGCACCAACAACATGTATGAACTTATTTCAGAATATGCTTGCTATGTTTTTAAAAGTATGTTGGAAATATGTAAATGGAAGCTCTATTTTTCTTTATTTGTTCAAGTGCATGCTATTTCTTGTGCACAATGAGAACTACTATTCCAAAGAGTTTTATTAAGTTTTTTATTTTCTTACTTTTCGAGAAAGTGGTTTCACAAAGTTAAATCAGTGCATGCATAAATAAGAAAAGGAGAAAAATTATAGGAAAAGATTGTGTTGTATGAAAATATTGTTTATTAGTTCCTTGTGTTAATATTTTTGTTCTTAATACCAATAATGATTTTTTGAAGAAAATAACTATCCTTATTCCTTACTTTTAATGGTTAACTTGGTTATAAGCTTTATTAATAAGACTAAAATGACTGATTAATCTATCTACTTATTGATATCAATTAGTTTTTATTTCTTAATAAACAATAGAGAAGGTAGTGATGATTGTTGCATTCTCTTCTAGCAATGTCATGGTTCTAAATATCAGATATCATAATCGTACAGGATATGTTCTTTTCGTATCGGATAGCGGATAACGGCCAATATATCAGAGATATGAGCTCATATCATATCAATTATATATACACGCCAAATATGTAAATTTGATATCTTAAAGCTAGTTTAATTTCATCTATTTCACTAATATGACATAATATATACATACATATACATATATACATACATACATATATACAAACATACATATATATGTTTGTGTTTATATATTTAAAGTGTGTGTATAAAGGTATTTAAGAACATGTTTATGCTTATAGAATAAACTATAGAATAGATTCAACTGAAGTTGAAAATATAGATTATAGATATAATTAACATTTAGACGCAACAAGGATAGTAGTATGATAGTAGTTAAAAACATTGGTAACAATTGTAGTTGATAATAATAGTAACGATAACAACAGTAGTTGAGTAGTAAAAGACGTAAAAAAGAGAAGTGGAAGAAGAAAATTTTGGAAAAGGTTTTAAATCTTGAGTAGTATTTAATAGACTTCACAATGTAGATCTAGCATTTGCCATTTATAACTCTTACATATTTCTTTCTCAAGTTTCTACGGAAACAATTTAAAAATCTAGTTGATTTCAGCATATGCAAAAGAATTTGGGTTTCTCTTATGTATGGAAATAATATTGGGTATAAAAAGCAAATTTATTTCTTAGTTAAAAACTCAATTAAAAAAATGAACCATATTGATTGATATATCGAAGTGGTATATTCAGGGCTATTTATTGGGCAGTATTGCAAATATAGGCCAATACGTGCACAAAATGATATAACTTCTTTTTTTGAACATATCATATCGACTGACCCCAAAAAATGATATATCGGGGGATATGTCGGCCGTATCGGTGATATTAAAACAATGAGCAATGCAGTGATCTTTTGACTTTTGCTCCATTGCTTTTTGTTTCTTCTAGTCATTCATGAACCTCTTCATTCTCATTATTGTGTTTTTCTATTCTTAACTTACAAGTTACAAGTATAGTAATTGTTATATGGTTGGAAATATAAGTTAGTTACGTCTGAAAAATGGTTGAGTTAAGCTTGAGTGATATGCTATTAGTATAAATTTGGCCCAAACTTGTCTAATATGATTAGCTTGATCCAGGGTTTTGTGGAAGACCAGTTTGGCTTAGGGCTAATTGCACGGGCAGTTGAGGAAGGAATTGAGGTCATAAATCCCACAGGAATTATGGTTTTCAATATGGGTGGTCGTCCTGGGCAAGCTGTTTGTAAGCGACTGTTCGAACGTCGTGGTTTTCGCATTACAAAGCTTTGGCAGACAAAGATTCTCCAGGTTGGTAGATTTATGCAGTTACGACCTGATTATTCTTTAAAATGTGCCCTATTTTCAATTAGTCTATCTTGAGGCTTGCTTATAAGACCCACCAACTGATAGTCCACTAATTGTGATCTCTAGCTCTCTACTTAATTTCTTTTTTGTGCTGTCCACTGATCTCCTTGTTCATTGCTTTTCTGCTTGATGTGATTTTCTTGGAAAACTTAGAGTTTAAAATGTTTGGATTCCACTGTAAACACATTGCAGGCCGCAGATACAGATATATCTGCATTGGTTGAAATTGAAAAGAACAGTCGTCATCGATTTGAATTCTTTATGGGGCTTGTTGGCGATCAGCCAATTTGTGCCCGTACTGCCTGGGCATATATAAAGTCTGGAGGCCCTATTTCACATTCATTATCAGTATACAGTTGTCAACTTCGCCAGGCGAGTCAGGTGAGCCCTTCATGTGCTACTTTATCCATTTTAACTTATTCTCATAAATGTACATATCTGACAACTGGCACTGTGTTTACAGGTGAAGATAATATTTGATTTTCTTAAAAATGGTTTCCAAGAGGTCAGCAACTCGTTGGATTTGTCATTTGATGATGATTCTGTTGCTGATGAAAAGATTCCTTTTTTAGCTTATCTTGCAAGTGTATTGAAAGATAACTCATCCTTTCCCTATGAGCCTCCTGCTGGAAGTAAGCACTTCCGTAAACTTATTGCTGGATTTATGAAGAGTTATCACCATATTCCGCTGGATACCAATGTAAGAAACTTATATATATTTAAAAACTGATCTTTTTTTTTGTCTATGTATATTCATGTCTTTGTTTTTGCAGATTGTCAAGGTGACTACTAGTATATTGGTTTTAACTTGATACTTTGAATTTCAGGCAAATTGACTCTAGCAACCTAGTTTTACTTGATAATTTGAATTTCAGGCACATTGACTCAAGCATCCTAGTTTTACTTTTCAACTAGGATTTGATTATTTCCTTTAGAATCCATTTCAATTTGCAAATACTGGACCCAAAATTCTTTTAGCATTCTTTATTGGAATTAGTTTTTTTTTTTTTTTTTTTTACTTACACTTTGTATCGTGAATGGTCCGGTTCAACTGTTCTTCCTGATACATCTTGACTTGCAGCTTGTGCTTTAGTTAAAGAAGTTTATGAAACAGTTGTCACAGCACTGCCTTACACTACTGCACTCTATGTTAAAAATTCATTGACATGTACCATGAATTAGCCAAATGCAGATTATAATAAACCATGGCAACAGTAAGCTCTCTTGTTTTTGAGTAGTTAGAAACCTGAAAATTTTTCTGCACATCTAGATTGAACAATTTTCAAGGTTTTGAACTTCTTGGTCTGTAAACAAGAAAGTGCTCACTCTTATTATTTTAGAATGAGGCATTTCTCTTTTTTGTTTATAATTCATATTATATGCTGCAATAGTTTTTCATGTTGCCAGTAAGTTATCTTGGGAGAGTGATTAGGTTAGGAGAGCGTTTTCTATTCTTAACCACCACTATATATAATCAAATAATTGTTCTTTGTCTTTCTTACCTTTTACTTCCTTTTTTTCAGTTTATATTTTCTTTACCCTGCTTGCAGTTTACCTTTCTGCTACTTGTTTATCTTAATTTAGGATGCTCTATCACATGAATATAGATTGCTTTCTGGAGGGTGTCTCAACAAGGGCTGCGAGCAGATCAGATAGACGTTCACCATATCTCATCTGCTTACCAAATTCGGATACAGATACAGTTATGATTTGGCAAGGAAAAACTCATCCATAAACACTAAAATCATATGTAGATATGAATCAAATATGATGTGGATATTGTTACTGTAGATACCAAAAAGGAAAAAAATTTTGAAAATTGCTAAGTGGGCACACCCGGGGGGGGGGGGGGGGGTTGCAACCCGCGGGGGCGATCCCGCGGGTGGCAACAACCCGCGGGAGCGATCCCGCGGGTTGCCACCCGCGGGAGCGATCCCGCAGGTGCCAAACCGCGGGTTGTTTTCCGTTCTTTTCCGATTATTTATTTCCTATTTTATTTCGCTAATATTCCGTGATCCGGTTTTTCAGGAATAATTGAGCCGAATTTGGAGTTTCTTCGGCCTATAAAACACAAGAATTTAACTGGAGATAGGGCTTTTGGAGGGGGAGATTTTGGGACGATTACGGGCGAGCTCGTGAGATCAAGAAAAATAGCAGAGCCATTTTCTCCCAGTCGGACGGTCAACGGAGATATTAACAAGACTCCATCGCCACCCGAACCCACATAAAAAAGGGAATAAATTAATATTCCCATTCTTGTAATTCCTCGGATTATTTTGTAATCTCAATTCGTTGTAATTCAAATAATTTTACAATGGAATCAAAGATGCAATTTTCGGGCAAACAAGAACTGGCGACCACAGAGGGAGCCCCTCTGTTTACCACAGAGAATCTGGTGGCGTAGTCCGACCGGGTGCCGATTGGCTCAATGGTTGAGACCCTGGTCATAGAAGTTAACCAGCAAAAATATGAAGAATTTCTTTCTTCCTCTGATTCGGAGCCTAGCCGTCATCGCCGGGTGACGATGAAAAAAGGTGAGGCGTCATCGCCCACCGGAAAGGCGTCATCGCCTATGAAAACTTATGAGGTATCATCGCCCGTTCGAACTGACAAGACGTCATCGTCTGTCAAGAACACGGCGTTATCGCCCATTCCAAAGTCAAGCCAAAAGTCAAACCAGTCCCTGACCCACTCCCAAAAGAGAAATTTGAGGCGTAAAACTCAACGAGCACGTCTCAATCATACAGCAAAATTTGCAGAAAATTCCGGGACAGAAAAGTCCGGGACGGTAAAAAACCTCGGAAGCAACCCCACGGGTGCAAACCCGCGACTTGCAACCACGGGAGGCAACCCGCGGTTGCCAACCGCGGGAGGCAACCCGCGGTTGCCAACCGCGGGTGCCAACCGCGGGTGCCATCCCGCGGCTTGCAACCGCGGGTGCCAACCCGCGGGTTGCACCCCGCAGGAGCGAACCCATGGGTATAAACCCACAGTTGCAACCGCGGGTTGCATCCCGCAGGTGTAATCGACGGGTTACGTTCAATGAACACAACCCTCATGTCTCTTCGAGCACACCTATGATGAGCACGCAACATACACCAAGAATTTTAATCTCTCTATCAGAGGCGTGCGGAGCCCACACAACTACTCAGACTAGTGTGCACTCCAGAAGAATCCGCAGAAGGATTGGAGAACAATCTAATGCTGGAAAAGAGCTCAGCCCTGAAATATTACAAATTCTCCAGTATTATGAACCAAATTTGCGACGCAAAATGCGTCAAGATGCAAATAGAGAGGAGAAGATACCTCAAGATTTGAGAGAGTATCTCAATTGGAAGAAGAACTCCTCACAAAATGTTCCTCACTGCCAATGCGAACAGCTGATCTCAACTGTTCTATCAAATTGCCAGTGCAATTCAAAACGATCAGTTTTTGAGCGGATCACCGAACCTAAAAGAATACGTACGGTGAAAAAGGCGTACTCTGGAACCGATCTACCTGCTGCCTCATCAAATATGGTTAATAAAGGCAAAAAGGTGGTTGGAAATAACCCTTCGGATAAGGAAATCTCTCCAGGATCAAAAGGAGTTTCTATCGATTCAGAGGGCGCACTTCTAGAAGAAGTCTCTGAAAGGCTTGAGAGATAAGAAAAACGTCTCGAACAGCAAGAAGAGACCATAGAAGAAATGAAACAATTTTTGATTGAGTTGCTGGCTCAAACTAAGAGGAACCAATCCTCGTCGTCCATTTCTGGTCGGCAAAAAGGAAAACAACCCGTCCAAATAAATGAAGACAGCGAGGACGAGAATGAAGAAATTCCTCCTCATTCAAGAGAGGAAGAGGAAGAGAAAGTGAAGGTTATCATTAACCCTCACGCAGAGAAAATAGAGAAGATGGAGAATCAACTACAAACTCTTCTTCATCGAAAGAAATTGCAAGAGGTAGTGGTAGTCCGTCCCTATCCTATAGAATGGAAGACTGTACCTTACCCTGCAAAATACAAACCGTTGAATCTTCAGTCATTCGACGGTAGAGGTTCGCCGCAACAACATATCTTTTACTTCCTGTCGCAGACAGGACATCCCATAGGGAATGATCCGATTATGACTAAGATATTTGCGAGCCTTTACGGGGGCCCGCATTTACTTGGTTCATGCAGCTACCCCAGGGAACAATTAAATCTTGGGCTGATGTAGAACGTGAGTTCCTAACCCGATTCTTTGAAGATGATACAGAAGTCTCCATATTATCCTTACTAGCGGCGAAGCAAGAATAAGGCGAAACGGTCAAAACTTATGTCGAGCGATTTCGAGAGCTTTCTGTTCGATACCCACATGGCATGACGCAGGACACGCTTGTGGAAACTTGCAGACACAACTTGTTGACCGATATCCTAGACAAGATGGGCTCAGTCGAATCCAAATCATGGAAAGATCTGCTTAAGCAAGGTGAACAGGCTGAAGAGATACTTCGACGCCTCGAAGAACAACAGTCTGCAACCGGAGACGGTACAAACGAATCTCCATTCCATTTTTCCCGTTCAAAAGGGAAAGACATAATGGCAATGGCGGTAGAAAGTACACCGAAGCAGAAACCATGGCCAACTACAAGCAACACAGCAAAGTCACCCATACTTCAAAAGCAGTATTCGTTCAAGGATGAACATACTGGTACTATGTTCAATCTGCTCAGCAAGCGCAAAATGCTCAAGTTGCCGGAGAGTAAGAGGCCTGAAGAAGTAGGGAAGATTAACGATCCGAATTACTACCTGTACCATCGGATTGTAGGTCACCCCACAAAAAATTATTTTATCTTAAAAGATAAAATTTAAGCGTTGATTGACGCTGGAGCAGTTCAGCTCAAAGCTGAACAAAAAAGGAGTTAGAGCTAACTCCGACACATTTAATGTGTGAGGTCTAAAAGTACCACTTGGGCTCACAACAATTCCCAAAAAATGGGCTCAGGGCGGTTAATTTAAACCCCCATATATATATAAAAAAAAAAAAAAATGAATCACCCAATGCCGTTAAGCTACGGGAAGAGAATAGATTTCTCGCCAACCCCATCATATTGGGGGTAAAAGTATGAATTACCCAATGTCGACAAGGCTACGGGAAGAGAATAAATTTCTCGCCAACCCCACCATACTGGGGGTAATAAGTATGAACCGCCCAATGCCGCTAAGGCTACGAGAAGAGAATAAATTTCTATCCAACCCCACCATACTGGGAGTAAAAAGTATGAATTGCCCAACGCCGCTGAAGCTATGGGAAGAGAATAAATTTCTCGCCAACCCCACCATACTGGGGGTAAAAAGTATGAATTGCCCAACGCCGCTAAAGCTACGGGAAGGGAATAAATTTCTCGTCAACCCCATCATACGGGGATAAAAAGTATGAATTACCCAACGCCGACAAGGCTACGGGAAGAGAATAAATTTCTCGTCAACCCCACCATACTGAGGGTAAAAAGTATGAATTGCCCAACGCCGCTAAAGCTACGGGAAGGGAATAAATTTCTCACCAACCCCACCATACTGGGGGTAAAAAGTATGAATTGCCCAACGCCGCTAAAGCTACGGGAAGAGAATAAATTTCTCGTCAATCCCATCATACGGGGGTAAAAAGTATGAATTACCCAACGCCAAGCCTACGGGGAGAGAATAAATTTCTCGCCAACCCCACCATACTGGGGGTAAAAGTATGAATTGCCCAACGCCGCTAAGGCTACGGAAAGAGAATAAATTTCTCGCCAACCCCACCATACTGGGGGTAAAAAGTATGAATTGCCCAACGCCGCTAAAGTTACGGGAAGGGAATAAATTTCTCGCCAACCCCACCATACTGGGGGTAATAAGTATGAATTACCCAACGCCGACAAGGTTACGGGAAGAGAATAAAATTCTCGCCAACCCCACCATACTGGGGGTAAAAAGCATGAATCATCCAACGCCGCTAAGGCAAAGGGAAGAGGAAAAGTTTGGCATTTAAGCCCAAACGAAATCCTTGACAACTCACCATGCTGAGGGGAATAGCATGGCTAGCCCAACTCAAACGGTAGTTGGTAAAGGCAAATCAAACTCGTTGATAGCTGGGGGTTTGCTAAAAATCCCATGACAAATCTGTCACAACAGTATACATCGTTGCCCTAAGCTGCTAAGGCAAAGGGAAGAGGAAAAGTGTGGCATTTAAATCCAAACGAAATCCTTGACAACTCACCATGCTGAGGGGAATAGTATGGCTAGCCCGACTCAAACGGTACTTGGTAAAGGCTAATCAAATCCGTTGATAGCTGGGGGTTTGCTAAAATTCCTAATCAGATAAATCCCTTGTCACGTTAAGATTTCACCTCTGACAGCAAAACTTTTCTTGTCATGTTGCTCCAACAGAGCAAGTGACGCTCCAAAATATTTGTCAAGTTAAAATCATACCTCTGACATCATAATTCAAAATCAAATGAGATAAGATCCGATTAAATCCCCTGTCACATTAAAAAAAAAAAAAAAATCACCTCTGACAGAAAAGAAAATTCACACTTCATCAAGTCCAACATTACAACCTCTGATGAACGTGCTTTTGATATCGTTAAGTTAAAAATCACCTTTGACGAAAATCATCTCCCTATCAAGTTAACAGTCACCTCTGATAGTCCGATTCCAAAACTAAATACGTTAACCGTCACCTCTATTTAGTCAGTTTGTCCCTATCACGACCAGATTCTCTGAATAGGTTAAGCTCCAAGACACGTTTAATGTCACCTCTGCCTTTTCCTGATTTGTCATACTAGATGTCACTGAACGGTTAGAATTAAAATAAGCACGTTAATATTATACCTCTGCTTGACCTACAAAAAGCATGTTAACATCATACCTCTGCTTGTCCTCTAATGAGTACGTTAAAATCATACCTCTGCTTGTTATGGAATAAATGAATATGTTAACTGTTATCTCTATCGACCAAATCTTTTAAACGGTCTATAACCAAAATTAAAGAATCCAAAGTATTTCGAAATTCAGTACGGTTTAATACAGAACTTCGAAAACTTTGGAGGGGGTTATGTAGATACAAAAAAAAAAAAAAAATTTTAAAATTGCTAAGTGGGCACACCCACGGGTTGCACCCGCGGGCGGGTTGCCACCCGCGGGAGTGATCCCGCAGGTGCCAACCCGCGGGTTGTTTTCCGTTCTTTTCCGATTATTTATTTCCTATTTTATTTCGCTAATATTCCGTGATCCGGTTTTTCAGGAATAATTGAGCCGGATTTGGAGCTTTTTCGGCCTATAAAACACAGGAATTTAACTGGAGATAGGGCTTTTGGAGGGGGAGATTTTGGGACGATTGCGGGTGAGCTCGTGAGATAAAGAAAAATAGCAGAGCCATCTTCTCCCAGTCGGACGGTCAACGGAGGCATTAACGAGCCTCCATCGCCACCCGAACCCACATAAAAAAGGGAATAAATTAATATTCCCGTTCTTGTAATTTCTCGGATTATTTTGTAATCTCAATTCGTTGTAATTCAAATAATTTTACAATGGAATCAAAGATGCAATTTTCGGGCAAACAGTTACGAGAGATATGGATATGGATAAGGTTATGAATAACAAAGAACCTCCAAATGAGATCTCACATAACAGTTTTCAAACAATATATAGATTTATTTGCAAATGCTTTATAAAATTTCATATAGATGGCAGATCCATAGTTGAGATCCAAATACTTGTATAAAAATAAGCCGTATAATTCGTCCGTTTTCACTCTAAACTGTACAAATTACCTTGAAAACCCTAGAACAAGATAATGGATATACACTACATTACATATCTAAATAAACAATAGAATCCATAACTCCAAATGACATTCCCTCTTCCTGCATATTATTTTTCTAATATTTATGATTTTTAGGAATTTTCTCGAAAACCCCAAAAAATCTCCATATTTTGCTAATTACTGAATATTAAATTATTCTTATAATAACTTCAGTAAATTATTTCTCTCATTCCAGATATCGAAATGATGTACAGATAATTTTCTAATATTTCTCTCATTGAGCACTATGTTGTCACGCCCCGCTCCCAATATACGGTATACGAGTACGTGTAACAGGTACCGGCAACATATTCAGTTTGAATATGCTAAAGCCTCAATAAATTTGCCACAATAATACTCAGTAATTACGATAGAAAAATTCAATAAAAATTTGACTTTTCATTTATTGAAATGAAATTTAGATACAGTTGAAACAAAATACAATAAAACTAAATAAAAAAGACCGTTATTGAGCTTCAATCAGATCTTTAAAGTGCACCAAATTCTGCGTCAGTTATGGCGTGTCCATCGGTCAATCTGGGCATGCACACCCAGGTCGTCAGATTGCGACCAAAATAATAAATACAGAAAAATGTGATGTAATAATTATGTCTAACATGGTAATAATGCAAGTTTTAGAAAAATATTAAATCCATAATTAACGATAATATTAAGTGACAGGTTAAAGCAAATATCTTTTAGTATGGGCACAATCATAGCAAGTTTATCATTTTAGTAAAGTCAACTCTATAATAGGGGTATTTTTGTCTAAAATGTCATGTAATTGGAAAAGCTAACTGATGGGATACAACTGTTTCGATTGTTTCCTGTACAGACCCAGGAAATGGTCACAGGATTGTCCGGTGCTGAGTCGGACCTGCCGTCAGGCAAACAGGAATTATAGTCAGGTATGATCCAGCAAATCATCACGCACCCATGGTGTGCGAAATATTCAGTTGTACAACTTAACAAGTTTACAACCGAAACAGAGTATATTTCCATCACTCAGTTTCTCCCCCAACCCAGTGTCATTTAAGTATAGTACATGCATGTCTAAATTCTAGTTTTCATAACTTGTATATTGAATTTCGTGTACAATATTTCAATTAGATTTTGTTAATTTGTTAACCACATAATTTATAGAATCCGTTTTATATTTTATTCAATAAATCACAATTGGTTATATCAAGGATTTACTGATTTGAGATATCATACAGATATCGGCCAGGCCAGTGTATGAATGCTGGGAGGTTTTCCGTGCGTTGCACGTTCCTTAATTAGAGAACCAGCATACAAAACTTTTCTAGACACCGATATAGAATGATATCACAAACAATATGTTTCCACGATTATAGCCTTTTTCATGATTTATTAAAAACCTAACTACATGCTGTAATTTAACAAGTAATCATTTAATTTCTAATATCATAAAGAAATAACAGCTATGTCAATGATTGCACTTGTAATAACACATTTAGCTTCTTCAAATTAAATTCTATCAATATAAATTATAAAGAAATAGTATTTGTAATCACAAATTTAGATGATATAATTGAAGTAATATTTCTATAAGAAAAATTAGCATGTTTAGTGAGTCCAAAAAGAACTCACCTGGATTTTATTTCCCGATGTCGCTCAATGGAGTAATCCTTCTCCGGTGAAGTGGCGGCGGCTCTGGCGGTGGCTCCTGCGGTGGTTTTGAAGATGGCTCGGGCGAGATGAGGGAGAGAGAGATTAGAATGTTAGAGAATGATTTTTAGAATGAGTGAAATGTATTTTGATTTAGGGGCTTATATAGGATTGGATTTAGGAGTTACAGAATATGAAGGGTTTTGGGAGTTATAGAATTTAAAGGGTTTGAGGTGTTATGGAATTTTAAGAGTTTGAGGAGTTATGAAATTTGAAAAGTTTTAGATTAATTTGGAGAGTTTAGAATATGAAAGGTTTTAGTTTAATTAGGGAGTTTAATTTTGAGAATTAAAGATGGGAGTTTCATTATTGAAATAATGGAGAAGTGAAGAGTTTGGAGGTTAGAAAATGAAAAGTTTTGGAGGTTATAAAAGATGAAATGTCATATTTATTTGTGTTTATTTATTTATTTATGTCTAATAAAAATTAAGGGTTATTACATTCTACCCCTCTTAAAAAAAATAATTTCGTCCTCGAAATTAAATAAACAAAGTAAGGAATTTTTTTTTTCTCTTATTATTAGGACAACTTCTTATTATTCTTATTGAGTTCAAACTTGATTTACAGATTAGGCGAATTTTTCTAAAATAGGAAGGGAATTGGAATTAATGGAATGTTATAGAAATTAATTTTAAAATAAGAATAGATATCGAAGAATGAATATTTAAATTTTATCTAGGATGTAAATCATTAGCGAGTAACGAATTTGGATATGAATCAAAATAAATTGGTCACTGATTAGGAACAATATACGAGATGTGAAAGAGTTAAATGAATGGAATCCAAAAATTTCGAAGAGTATTATTTTATAAGTGTGGCAAAATTTTAATATAAGGATCCAAATCAATTCAAGTCACATGAACTGATTTGAGAAACCTGGCTCTGATACCACTAAAATACCTGTCACGCCCCGCTCCCAATATACGGTATACGAGTACGTGTAACATGTACCGGCAACATATTCAGTTTAAATATGCTAAAACCTCAATAAATTTGCCACAATAATACTCAGTAATTACGATAGAAAAATTCAATAAAAATTTGACTTTTCATTTATTGAAATGAAATTTAGATACAGTTGAAACAAAATACAATAAAACTAAATAAAAAAGACCGTTATTGAGCTTCAATCAGATCTTTAAAGTGCACCAAATTCTGCGTCAGTTATGGCGTGTCCATCGGTCAATCTGGGCATGCACACCCAGGTCGTCAGATTGCGACCAAAATAATAAATACAGAAAAATGTGATGTAATAATTATGTCTAACATGGTAATAATGCAAGTTTTAGAAAAATATTAAATCCATAATTAACGATAATATTAAGTGACAGGTTAAAGCAAATATCTTTTAGTATGGGCACAATCATAGCAAGTTTATCATTTTAGTAAAGTCAACTCTATAATAGGGGTATTTTTGTCTAAAATGTCATGTAATTGGAAAAGCTAACTGATGGGATACAACTGTTTCGATTGTTTCCTGTACAGACCCAGGAAATGGTCACAGGATTGTCCGGTGCTGAGTCGGACCTGCCGTCAGGCAAACAGGAATTATAGTCAGGTATGATCCAGCAAATCATCACGCACCCATGGTGTGCGAAATATTCAGTTGTACAACTTAACAAGTTTACAACCGAAACAGAGTATATTTCCATCACTCAGTTTCTCCCCCAACCCAGTGTCATTTAAGTATAGTACATGCATGTCTAAATTCTAGTTTTCATAACTTGTATATTGAATTTCGTGTACAATATTTCAATTAGATTTTGTTAATTTGTTAACCACATAATTTATAGAATCCGTTTTATATTTTATTCAATAAATCACAATTGGTTATATCAAGGATTTACTGATTTGAGATATCATACAGATATCGGCCAGGCCAGTGTATGAATGCTGGGAGGTTTTCCGTGCGTTGCACGTTCCTTAATTAGAGAACCAGCATACAAAACTTTTCTAGACACCGATATAGAATGATATCACAAACAATATGTTTCCACGATTATAGCCTTTTTCATGATTTATTAAAAACCTAACTACATGCTGTAATTTAACAAGTAATCATTTAATTTCTAATATCATAAAGAAATAACAGCTATGTCAATGATTGCACTTGTAATAACACATTTAGCTTCTTCAAATTAAATTCTATCAATATAAATTATAAAGAAATAGTATTTGTAATCACAAATTTAGATGATATAATTGAAGTAATATTTCTATAAGAAAAATTAGCATGTTTAGTGAGTCCAAAAAGAACTCACCTGGATTTTGTTTCCCGATGTCGCTCAATGGAGTAATCCTTCTCCGGTGAAGTGGCGGCGGCTCTGGCGGTGGCTCCTGCGGTGGTTTTGAAGATGGCTCGGGCGAGATGAGGGAGAGAGAGATTAGAATGTTAGAGAATGATTTTTAGAATGAGTGAAATGTATTTTGATTTAGGGGCTTATATAGGATTGGATTTAGGAGTTACAGAATATGAAGGGTTTTGGGAGTTATAGAATTTAAAGGGTTTGAGGTGTTATGGAATTTTAAGAGTTTGAGGAGTTATGAAATTTGAAAAGTTTTAGATTAATTTGGAGAGTTTAGAATATGAAAGGTTTTAGTTTAATTAGGGAGTTTAATTTTGAGAATTAAAGATGGGAGTTTCATTATTGAAATAATGGAGAAGTGAAGAGTTTGGAGGTTAGAAAATGAAAAGTTTTGGAGGTTATAAAAGATGAAATGTCATATTTATTTGTGTTTATTTATTTATTTATGTCTAATAAAAATTAAGGGTTATTACATATGTCTTGCATTAATATGGTAGTATTTAGAAAATTTGATCAGAACTATAAATAGTAAAAATTAAATGAACTAAGAATTTTCTTTTAAATACCTTAATTCCAAAATTAAATTTTAAAGGCACCCCTCCATTAATTTCTTTTCTTGCTGTGAGTAGGAGGATAGTGAAAGTGGTTTGCCCTCAAAAGGAGGCATTGTGTGGCAACTAAAGGGGATAGGTGTCATTGCTTGGTTAAATTTTAATCATAAAGTTAATCGTAATTACCAAAATGCTATTAGACTGCCTATAACTATCTGAACCCATTTTCTTCTTCTTCCTTCTTATTTTTCTTTCTTGCTCTAGCATACAAATACTCACTCTCCTCACTACCTCTCATAGATAGGGCTGGAGTATTTGGGGAAGAAATTTTGGGATTTTCAAACAAATTGAAGAGGAAAAACTAAAGGGTAAGTAACACTTGATCTCATTATTACTTCTTTGTTCCATAAAGAAGAATTAAGAATAGCCCTAAGGCTCTAGATGCTAAAAAGAAATATTGAATTTGAGGGTATAAATGACCAATTTCCAATGTTGGTATTCTCCTTCTCTTGCTAATAAACATACTATTCTTGAGGTGATTAGCAGGATACTTGAAATAATGCGTTGCTATCAATTTATTAGGCTTTACCTGCTGGAACAAAAACATGGTACTTGAACTCTCTCTACTCTATGCTTATTTTGCCTATTTGAAATAGTTCACCTGCTATAATTTATCAAACATACTACTTGATGTATGTTTATTAATATGCTAATAAATATATTATTATTGAGGTAATTAGCGAGATAAGGTCACATTCCTATTAGTATTTGAAACTAAATGATGGATAAAATGGCACGTTATTTCCCATATTATACAAGTGCTTGTTTATACCCAGGATCCGGCCCGAACCTATAGCGTATGAACCACGACTCCCGGCTAGGTGCTGCTAGATAAACTCTGTACTATGAAATAGTAGTAGATGTAACCCATTTTGGTAACTTAATAACAAACTGCGGCTGAGTGCTGCATAGTGCGGCTGAGTGCTGCATAGTGCAGCTGCAGTATAATTTCTCAGTATCTAACTAGAAATGGCCAACTAAATCCTTATACGATACTGTTGTTATCCATCGTGTAGTCTCTCCCAACCCCCATGCCAATAATACATGATACATATGGTTTATCTGAACTTCATGGTACATCGTGTCTTGAATTTGTACATGTTCATTACCTACAAATCGAGAATTATATATCATGTCAAGCCTCGAATCATGTATATGTTATCCATAAACCCTGTAAATTCTTGTTCGTGTCATGTCACCATGTTCCATTTATCATACAAAAGCATGTCATGTACGATATCAAAATCGAGTAACATATATGACTTTTCAGTTTATACAAGAGAATACAATTTTCGTCAAACTAATTGTGTATGGAGTTATTGCTGGTAAGTCCTTAATTAGAAGTTAGGACTTAAAACAAACTGTAATATTTATAAGAATTATAATTAAATAATTAAAAAAAAAGAATGCACTACTAAATGACTAGATAGAGTTAAGACAAACTAGTTAGCAATCAGTACAGGTGAAACATGTAAACCTATGGGTATATCAAGAAGAAGAATGATTTTCATGTTAGTGAAGAACTAGACAGAAGATGTGTTAGAGAATACATAACTTCCTAGTTTATCAAACACAATTGTAAACATACTATTATAGTTCTGAAACCAAACCATTTCTATCTAGCCTCTTTGACCATAGACATCATACACTGGCAAGTCCCTGAATACATAAATTTATCTGTGATCTCTCCCATCTACCTGAGCTTTTTTGTGTTGATATAACTAGAACTAACTGATCATAATCTCATTTTAAATCCTAATTTGTCCGTGAATCTAAGGATTGGATGTTGTAGTATTGCATTGTTTTGTACAATATGCTATTGAAGGGTTCTGTCTTTATTATGTCCCATATTTCATAAAAAAAAACTTAAAATAAATAGGATGTTGTCATCTTTTCAGTGACATAAAGTTGTAGAGCCATGATCCGAAAATTTTCCTATAATTCCAAAGGTGCATTTGAGTCCGCTAAAGACAACCAAGAATTTTCTCTCTATCTCTCATACACTTTGAAGTGTTGGAGTCCACATGGCAAAAAAATAAAATAAAATAAATAATGCTTCATTGCAGGCATGGAATCCAAGCTTGAGGGAAGACTTTCTCCTATAAAATTTAGCTACGCATCCCTTCACCTCTCAACATTCAAGCGCATTCCTCTTTCACTAACATCCCACAACTTCCACCTCACTCTTTGCTCAAATTCAAACTAATCACCTTAATAATGGTCTGAAGGCGCTAAAGGCTAACAAATTGATAGCAAATGGATTATTTCAAATATCCTGCTAATCACCTCAACAATAGTATTTTTATTAGCATATTAATAAATATATTAAAATACAAAATAATTACCCTCAACCCTCGCCACAACTTTGGAGTTTTGGTGCAGTAGAAAGAACCTTCAACATGGTATTAGAGCAATCCAGATTCAATTCCTGCCGAGCGCGCATTTAATTGCAGATTTTAAAAAAAAATTATACCGCTGCATAAAGTCAATACAAAAAGGGACCTTCAACAAAATATACATCAAGTAGTATGTTTGATAAACTATAGCATTTTGGTACAGTGAAAGGGACCTTCAATAAAATATGCATCAAGTAGTATGTTTGATAAACTATAGCAAGTGGACTATTTCAATTAAGCAAAATTAGCATAGCTTAGCAGAGTTCAAAAACCATGTTTTTGTTCAAGCGAGTTAAGGCTAATAAATTGATAGCAATAGATTATTTCAAGTATCCTGCTAATCACCTCAACAATATTATGATTATTTCAAGTATCCTGGAAATTGGTCATTTACTCCTTCAAATTCAATATTCTTTTTTATCATCTAGAGCCTTAGGGTTATTTGTAATTCTTTTTGCTGGATCAAATAAGTAATAATGAGATCAAATGTTACTTACCCTTTTGTTTTTCATCTTCAATTTGCTTGAAAAGCCTAAAGTTTCTTTCCCCAAATGCTTCTTCAACTCTACCTATTAGAAGTAATGAGGAGAGTGTTTATATACTGGAACAAGAAAGAAGGATAGAAAAATGGGAAGGAAGAAGAAGAAAATGGGTTTGAGGGTTATAGACAGCCTAATAACATTTTGGTAATTACGATGAACTTCATGATTAAGGCTTAATCAAGAATGACACATATCCCTTTAATTACCACACAGTCCCTACTTTTGATAGCAAACCACTCGCCCTATCCGCCTACTGATAATAAAAAATGAAATTAATGGTGGGTGCCTTTAAAATTTAATTTTGGAATTGAGGTGTGTAAAAGAAAATTTTTAATTTATTCAATTTTTACTATTTACGGTTCTGATCAATATTTTCCAAATACTACCAAATTAATACAAAATATGGTGCTTAATGAGAGAAACATTAACAAATTATCTATGTATTATTTCGATGTTCGGAATGAGAGAAAGTCCTGAAAATCATAAATATAAAAAAAAAAATATCTGCTAAGACGAAACGTCATTTGGAATTATGAATTTTAAGTTACGCTCACCAAAAGTCATATCGGTGTCCTAAATTAACTCCCAATAACCTTAATTCGGCACATTCAGACTCTTTTGAAAGATACGATAGCATGAAATTTGGGATATTACCTCGCTACCAATCATTTAACGAATAAGCATCAAAATTTCTTTTTATTGAAACAAAAATGATATTTTTATTTGTTTTTTTCATTTTGTTAAAGGATGCGATGCTTGGTCATGTGCAAGAAACTGCTCATGATGGTTTGTCATGTGCGACGTGGATCTACTGTTTATGGATGCACTAGTTTGGCGAGTAGAGTTTATCAACGAAGAGCAAGTTAGAAGAGGAAAAGGATGACCGAAGAAAATATGAATGAAGATGATATGGAAATTTATGGATGCTAAAGATCTTAGTGAAGACATATTGCTCGATAAGAATGAGTGGAGAAGAATGAACCAACAAGCTCGATCCAGAAAAATTATCGTTTTGGTTCATACAGACTACCTGAAATACTTGGGATAAAAGGCTTAGTTGTCATTGTTGTTAAAGGATACGAGGCTGCTGATTGAAATGAGAGGGAAAAAGTAAAATGCAAAATGAATGGATTGAATTTATATTTTTATTCTAGGACGAGCTATTGTCTAGGCAGTAACTTGATTTGCTATAGAGAAGTATTTTGGCTAATGCATAGAAATTTTTAGTTCCACATCAGTTTTGGAGAGAATAGAGTGGGATGGAGAGGGCTATAAAAGAGCGGGTGATGGGACTTCACAAGTACGTCTCCGATCCTATCCAATATTTTAAAGCCTGATCTGGATTTGCATCTGTATCTGGGTCTGAATCTGAAACGGATTCGGATTCATATCTGGATCAGGTAGAACAGAAAAACACAATCCATAACCAGTTAGGGATCCGGATGCAGCCCTAGCCTTAGCTGTCAATCTTAAAAACATTTACTTAGTTTATTCAAATGATTTTCAACAATTCTTAACTGGTGTAAGCTTCACAGTCCTGCACATTGTGTTGCTCATGTAATCTTCAGTATCCTGCAGATTTTATCTTTTAGCTTCAAATTAGGTTAAACTTTTGTAGTGACATACACTCATTCTGGATCAATACATTTTAAGCCTTTTTAATGTTTTAGAGATTTCTCGTGCAATGAGCATGGATATATGTTGTTATTCTTTATTTCTGTTTAACCCTGTTTCCTTTATAAAAAGAAAGATGGACACTGACATTGTAAATTTTGTGCAACAAGAATGTTACAGTATTCCCTTCACGAGCTGTTGCAATAGAAAATGCTCTTCGTCTCTTCTCGCCACAACTTGCCGTTGTTGATGAACATTTGACGAGACACTTTCCTAAGCATTGGCTAACGTCCTTAACCATTGAGGTATGCAATCAAAACTTTTGATTTAAATTTATAGTACTTTTTTCCAGTATCAATTAGTACATCTCTACAACGCATATGTAATCAAACAATGACTCCATCGAGGCAGCAATTAGGCACACTTTTAACTTAATCAAATTCATTTCTCATAAAGGTAAATTATATTCACAGAATAAAGTTCTATAGGTCAATTATATCCCTGAATGTAATTTTTTATGTCAAATTTTCTATCATTACTAATGTCCTTGCTTTTTCATAATACCAATGCTCAGAATGTGGCAAGTGATGAGAATACAGAAGATGCCCTTACTGTCATTGAGGCTCCTCGCCAGTCAGATCTGATGATTGAGTTGATAAAGAAGCTGAAGCCACAAGTAGTGATAACAGGAATGGAACATTTTGAGGCTATTACAAGCTCAGCATTTGAAAATCTATTGCGTACAACCAAAGAGATTGGTTCCCGTCTTCTTCTAGACATCTCGGACCATCTTGAATTGTCAAGTCTTCCTGGGTCTAATGGAGTCCTGAAGTACCTTTCTGGGAATGTTCTACCCTCCCATGCAGCTATCTTGTGTGGTCTAATAAAAAATAAGGTGAAGATGGTCTTTCTTTCTAGTTGCAGTTTGTGTAGCTTTTCATCTTGGGACTAGACCATGGAATGTCGTAAACCATAGAACATGTGGTTGTATGTCGTTGCATTTTAGTATGCAGCCCTTGACAATATAAAAATGATCATCTGTGGTCACTTATGCTGCCAAGGTTGATGTGCAGCACATAAACCATATATGTGGATGCATAATGGTTAAACATCTGGAATCTGGATATGCAGAAAATATGTAATATGCTTATATTGTGGGTTCTTGTTGTAGTTGCACATTTTATTTATCTAGACTAGGCGTAAGCTAACTCGAATTGGTCCTTATTACACTTTTTCTTCGATCATGAGTTCTAATCAAATATATTCATCAAGATTGATTTTAGTTATGCATGAGCATGAACATATTCATCTTTATTTTTACAATTTTCGTCAATTTTTTAAGATTTTTTTATTGAAATTTATGGAATTTTTCTTTTAAAGTGATAGCTCCTATGAAGCCACATATGCTGGTAATGTAATATGCACCAGTATATTGCATATGGCTTATCGGAATGTATTCCCTTTTAACATGTTGCCCATACAGATCAGTTTTGCTGAGATATGTTTGATGTATTTCAAAATATAAGGCCTCATATGGCCAGTGTCCGGGGACTCTTAATGGAAAATTTAATTCATTTAAGCTTGACCATGTTAATTAACGATTTCAATTCAGTTCCCTGACTTTGAGAATTATCCATGTTAGTAGGTAAAATTTTTAAATAGTAAACTGGTTTGTGGTAACTTGTAATTAGTTCTTAGCATATATTGAATATAATATTGAAACAAGCTCTTTCGTTTTCAGGTTTATTCTGATTTGGAAGTAGCCTTTGTCATTTCTGAGGAAGAGACTGTTTCAAAAGCACTATCAAAGGTTGTAGAGTTACTTGAAGGTCATACAGCTTCATTTAGCCAATACTTCTATGGCTGTCTCTTCCATGAGCTTTTGGCATTTCAAATTACTGGGCGTCGTCCAGTTGCACAGGTACCTGCTATTCTCTGTTTATATGATTTTAAATGATAAAAAAATGCATGAAAACTTGAAATACTATATTCTCTGTTCCTATGATTTTGAATGGTATATATAAAAAAAAAAGATGCATGAAATGATAAAATACTAATAAGACATGCTTCATGCATGAAATTGGAATCAGACTTTGCATATCAGGTATATGAAAATCCGATACGATAATACTTAGTATGCTATTGAATGTCTTTTCAGATCTTGCAGTCTAGATTGAAAGTACAGTCATCATTTCTTGTGCTTGTGTAAAGTGTTATTTTCTGAGAATCCATAACAGCAGATGTCATTCTAATCTATTTGCACATCTTGCATTATCTCAGACTCTGCATTTTGGCCTGTTGACACTGTGCGTCCAGAAAATGCTTGCATTAATGAGTCATGTGAAATATTTTCCTGTTTGCATTATCAATAGCCTGCATGTTGAGGATTGAGCAACAAAAGTGCTTGATAGTAATGATAAAGTACCAATAGAGTTTTGATAAATCCAATTTAGAACTATAGAGTTGAAAGCCATTCTACAAGGCCATCAATTTCTATTCTGAACTGCCTCTGTGTTTACACTCAATATCCATCTTTAGTTACCTTTCTGACACAAGATGGCCACATTAATATTGCAAGTATTCCATCATTATGTTATTTCAAGATAAGCTTTCCTTTGCTTTGGTCCAGGCTTGTGTAGAATAAATTATTTCAACTGAAATTTCTTTATTCACAGAGAGAAAGTGCAGATAGAGATCTTGTCAATGTAACAAGTATCACTGGTTCTGCTATTTCTATCTTAAATGATATGGAGCTTTCCATCAGTGAGCCAAAGGATTTAGCAATTACTCACATGGACGTAGATCAGAATTTTCTACCTATGCTTTCAGCTGTTAAAGCTTCCATTGTTGAAAGTTTCGTGAGACAGAATATGTCAGATTCTGAAACTGATGTCAGATTGGGACTCCAGCAATTACTCAAGAGTAACTATGGTTTTTCAACTGATAGCTTATCAGAGTTTATCTATGGAAACTCTCCCATTGCGCTATTCAACAAGCTCATTCTATGCTGCATTAAAGAAAGAGGGACTTTGCTCTTTCCTTCAGGAGCAAATGGGAATTATGTCTCTGCGGCCAAGTTCATGAAAGCAAAGACGGTCATTGTTCCTACCCAGTTAGAAACAGGCTTTAAGATTCTACCAAAGACACTTGAGAGTCTGCTTGCTAATGTTAGTAGACCATGGGTGTATGTATCTGGTCCAACTATTAACCCAACTGGTTTACTCTATAGCAATAATGAGATTCAAGAAATATTGTCTGTGTGTGGTCGCTTTGGTGCCAGAGTGGTGCTAGATACTTCCTTCTCAGGCTTGGAGTTCATGACAGAGGGATGGAGTAGATGGGATCTCCAGTGCAGTCTTTCCAAGTTAAAGTCACTGGATTCCTCCTTCTGTGTGTCTCTACTTGGAGGCTTGTCATACGAGATGTTAACTGTAAATGAAGAATTTGCGTTTTTGGTTCTGACTGAACCTCAGTTGATTGACCTATTTTACAGCTTCCCGAGCTTGAGTAGGCCACACAACACAGTTAAATATGCCGTAAAGAAGTTGTTGGGCCTTCGAGAGCAGAGGGTTCAGCACTTCTTGGAGGCCATCACCAAACAGAAGGAGATCCTACAGAGCCAATCCAACCAGCTTTCAAAGGTTTGTTTTGTCGTCATTTAGCATTTCATTTTTTTTTTATTTCATCACAAAATTTCAGATCACCTGTTCATGTTTATGGGACATAGTAATGCTGTTTCTGATAGTCGACCCCTATATCTTAATTATTAACATGGTGAATTTGAAATGCATGGTGGGCTATGCAAATATTGTCTATAATTATGAGACATGCTTTCTTCATCATCACTTAGTGAATGATTTATTGCAGTTAGCAAACCTTTTTATTTTCTTTGTATTTCTTGAGGTGTCTTAAATATAATGGAAGATGGTTGTGGCCTAGGAGGATTCACACACACATGCATGTGCACACACAAACAGTATCCTGGGTGCTATGTGTGGATTTTCCCCCCACAAATCTGATCACTGCAACCACATAATTAAGGGTAACAATGGGTCAGATTCAGGACAGATCCTGCAAAATTCACATAAATTCACTCAAGGATCCACTAATATTGCAGAATCCACTTGGAATCCAAACCCACTATAAATCTAGGATTAACTTGAGGATTCAAATTGAATATGTTGTATTCGGGTTCAGGTTTTGGTTCATGCAATATTTATGTTTTTTTTTTCCTTACAGAATGTCATTTCTGATTAAGAATCAAATATAAATTACAAATATTCTCAGCTCTAACTATCATCATCTTTTATTTTTCTAACAATATTAGTTGTTTGACTCGTTTTAAAACATGGTCACATAAATTTTCATGTTTAAGAGGAACATAGATAACTAATTAATCTCTAGGCAAGTTAATTTATATAAATACTTATTGATATCGGTTTTGGATCCTAAAGGATCCATGTCTAGATCCATTAAAGGAGTTGGATTTATTTTTATGATACATATCTTAATATGAACTCCGCCAGTGCGGTGCTTAAAAATTTATCCTTTTACTGTCTGTCCTAAGTCAGGATAAAGGAGAAGAGTTGTGATAGGTCGGTGACAACCAGCGGAAAACATTGTCACATATTATGACATGAGTCAAAATATGAATTTCGTTGGAGCATTTCCCACTGAGCGACGCGCTAAATCGAAATCCGGGTGTAGTGAAAAATATGTGAGAGTTGTTAGGTCGTCACCCAGAAGTGACGCACCATATCGGCGCCTGGATATAGTGTTAAAAGTAAGAGAGTTCCCATATTTTAATGAGCGGGTGAGAGTAAAGAAGTTAGTTTATAAATATAGGATTCGGTTGGCATTATGGAATATAGATTTTCTTATAGGTAGATTAGCGAGTTGGTTGATGCTATAATTAGAAAGAGAGTTAATATTTTGTGCATGCAGGAGACTAAGTGGGTAGGTGAGAAAGTTAAAGTAATAGAGACTTGGAGTTATAAAATTTGGTATACGGATAGAGATAGAAATCGTAATGGGGTATGTGTGATCATAAATAAACAATTACTTGGGGATGTAGTGGAGATTAAAAGAAAGAGTGATAGAATTTTATTAGTTAAATTTATTTTAGATAGAGAGATTTTTAATGTCATTAGCGCTTATGCACTACAAGTAGGACTTAATGAATCCAGTAAATATCAATTTTTGGATGATATAGATGAGATAGTATAAGAAATACTTGTTAGAGAAAAACTATTTATTGGTGGTGATCTCAATAGGTATGTAGAAACTAGTTGTAATGGGTTTGATAGTATATATAGAGGATTTGATTTTGGAGAAAGAAATGAAGTAGGTAACTCAATTCTAGATTTTGTTTTGTCTTATAATTTGATTTTTGTGAATACTTGGTTTAAAAAGAGAGTTTCTCACTTGATTAATTTTAAAAGTGAATCGAGTGCGAGCCAAATAGATTTCTTTTTAATTAAGAGGGTGGATAGAGGTATTTGCGTCGATTGTAAAGTAGTGACATGTGAAAGTGTAGTTACCCAATATAAACTCTTAGTTTTAGATATTCAGATTAGAAAGAGACTTAAAAATATTAAATATAAGTTAGATCTTAAGATTAAGTGGTGGCGATTAGAAGGTAATTAAAAAGTTTTTGTACATAGAGTACTACAAGAAACAGAGGAGGGACCATGATGTTGCTAATGTAATATGAAACAAAATTGCTAGCTGCATTAAGAGAGTAGTTAAAAATATATTTGGTGAGTCGAGGGGCGATGCTCTACCATATAAGGACACATCATGGTGGAATGAAGAGGTAAAAAATGCTATTAAGATTAAGCATGACTTTTATAGAAATTGGAAGAAGAATAATAATAATAATGATGGAACAAGTTTTGAGTGGTATAAACTAGCCAAGAAGGAGGCTAAGAAAACTGTTCGGGATGTAAAAACTAAATTATATAAATAAGTGTACGAGAAATTGGATAATAAAGAGGCAGAAAATGATATATATAGAATTGCTCGAATAAGAGAGATAAATCTAGAGACTTATGTACTTTAAAGTGTATTAAAGATGAGGATCAGACGGTTCTAGTTCGAGACAAAGAGATTGAAGAAAGATGGAAAAATTATTTTGATAGATTATATAATGGTAATTTTACTTAAGATTTGGGAGATCTTACTATTCAATATGAGAATATGAATCGTGCCTTTATAGTCAGTATTAAAGAATCTGAAGTAAAAGAGGTTTGAAGATGATGAAATCAAGAAAAAATGTTGGTTCAGATTAGATTCCTATAGAGATATGGAGATATTTAGGAGGTATTGGTATGAGGTGACTGACAGATCTTTTTAACAAGATATGGCAAATTAAGAAAATACTAAATGAATGGAGGAAGAGTACCCTATTATCTCTGTATAAGAATAAGAGTGATATTCAGACTTGTTTTAACTATCGTAGAATAAAACTCATGTGTCACATTATTAAACTTTAGAAAAGGGTAATTGAACATATATTGAGGCAAACTATTAAAATATCAGAGAACCAGTTTGGATTTATGTCGGGGCGATCGACATTCAGACTTGTTTTAACTTGTTTTAAAACAAGTTAAAAAACTCATGTGTCACATTATTAAACTTTAGAAAATGGTAATTGAACATATATTGAGGCAAACTATTAAAATATCAGAGAACCAGTTTGGATTTATGTCGGGGAAATCGACGACATAAGTTATTCATTTACTTCGTCAATTTATAGAGCAATTTCAGAGAGAAATAGAGATTTACATATGGTATTTATTGACTTATAGAAAGCCTTTGATAAGATACCATGAGAGATATTTTGGTGGACATTGATGAAGAAAAGAGTCTCTATCAACTATCTTGACATAATTAAGGACATGTATGATGGAGCAGTGGCCAATGTTAGAACATGTGGTGGTCTAACAAGTAATTTTTCTATCATAATTAGATTACATTAAGGATCTACATTGAGCCCGTTCTTACTTGCTATAATGATGGATGAGCTTATTAGAGCTATTTAGGATGAGATACCTTAGTGTATACTATTTGCTGATGATATTGTCTCAAAATCATAGGTGAATGTCAAGTTAGTTATGGAGGCGCACGTTAGAATCTAGAGGTTTTAGATTGAGTAGATCTAAAATAGAGTATATGAAGTGTAAATTTAGTAAGCGACGGACCGTAAACTATAATGTTGTAATATTGGATGGGCAAGAGATATAAATGAGTAGTCAGTTTAGCTATTTGGATATCTCTATAATGATGTTAATCATAGGATACAAGCTGACTGCTTGAAATGGAAGAGTGCAACGGGAGTTTTATGCGACCGTAATATTCCATTAAGGCTAAAGAGAAAATTTTATAGGACTGCTATTAGGCCAGTTTTATTATATGGTACGAAATGTTGGGCTATAAAGTAACATTATTCACAGAAGATAAGTGTAACAAAAATGTGCATACTCTGCTGGATATGCGGCAATATTAGGAGAGATAAAATGAGAAATGAAAATATTCGTATTAAGGTGGGTGTAGCTTCCATCGATGAGAAGATGCGAGAAATCCACTTACGATGGTTTGGTTATGTGCAACGTAGGTGTACAAATGCACTAATTCGACGAGAGGAGTTTATCAATGTAGGACAAGTTAAAAGAATGAAGGGAATACCAAAAAAAATATGGATAAAGGTGATACGAAAAGATATGGATTCTAGAGGTTTAAATGAGGAGATATTATTTGATAGAAATGAATAGAGAAGGACTATCAAAGTGATCGATCGATCCAGTGTGATTCTCTTTTTTGGTTCGTGTAGCCTACCCCAAATACTTGGGATAAAAGGCTTAGTTGTTGTTGATACATATCTTAATATGCTATTTGGTATATGCTATTTGGTATAGTTTTAGGATCCAAGCTAGACAATTCAGGTTGGATTGATGGGTGGGCTACAACTCTATTGTCACTCTTGCACATGAGTGTGTTTGGTCGGTAGTGGTTGGTATTTGGGGAGTTGTATCTGGTAATTGAAAAGAGGGAAAAAAATTAAATTTTGGTGGGCATTCTTATTTCCCATGCAAAATTTCAATAGGTTCAATTGCACCACTGTTTTGCATAAAAATTCAATTGGTTCAATTGCGCCACTATTTTGCATAGAAACTAGGAACTCCCACCAAACTTCATAACTTTTTTTCTCTCTTTGATTACCAACTGTTACTTCCACGTACCAACCACCACGGTACCACCAACCAAACAGACCCATAATATAGGTTGTCTAAGCTAAATATCAGAACTGTTGATTTTGAGCTCCCAATCCCTAGATAACTTTTAGTGTATGATTTGTTGGTTAAATGCAATGTTGAGTGTAAAAAAAAAGAACAGAATGACTGAATTAAAGTTGAAAGAATCTTAGTTGTCAATATCCCATGGTATAGGATACATATCCTATGATACTATATGATATGCAAAAAAAATGATACATATATTTTGCATGATACTATTGAGTTATGTATCTTATGATACGGTAAGTGTATCTTACAATATGCGATACATATTTTACAATATCTATTAATTATGGTACGCTAACTTGACTTATAAATAAATTTTAAACTCTTTCAAATAAACCTTTTCAGTTAAATCTGGAATACAAAATCTGAACAAGTATAGTCATTTAATAACAAAGAACATTAAAATTCAAGATACTTACTTGATAAAAATATTTAAAAATATCATCGGAAAAGGTATACTATTAATGTATAATCAATATAAATTATTTAATTACTAATTCTCAGTTCAAGTATCTACTTAGCATATTTATTTTATATTTAAATCTTGTTAAATGGAAGAATTTGTATTTTTGTATCTACTTAGCATATTTATTTTCTCTTCCTCATCACCACCATATGTTTTTGCAAGCCTAGTAGAGTTCTATTTTTTAGACTTCTAATATATAGTTCGAATATTTGTCAGATTCTCTTGCAGGAACAGGTCATGGATTTGGAAATTGAAATTTTTGTCAGATGCCCTGTTTGAGCATCAGGCCTAAAAGAGAACTTATTGCCATCACTTATTTACTTTAGAGTTTTGCAGTTCTCTTCTTTTTGTGATTGCAGTTGTTGACTATCAATAAATTCTTGCAGACGCTAAAGAGCTGCGGTTGGGATGTCATTGACTGCTATGGTGGTGGTTCCATGGTGGCAAGACCATCAGCTTATCTTGGTAAAAAATTGAAAATAGAAGGCTACGAAACCAAGCTCAGTTCATCCAACATTAGAGAAGCTGTTGTTAGAGCCACTGGCTTGTGCATCAACAGCGAATTGTGGACAGGAATACCCGAGTACTGTCGGTTTACCATAGCTCTTGGCTCTGCTGAGTTTGAACAGGCGCTGAAATGCATCCAACTATTTGATAAGTTGGTTCTCAAGGTGTAACACTCTGCTGCTAGGTTTTGCTGATCGACTTGTGTGACTTAGGTGTCGCATAAATAAATCAAAGTAACTTGAGGTGTTTATGGTATCCATGACATGTAGGAAGGAGCAAGCGAGCAACAGTTAAATCCCTTTTGTCATGTTTGGTGCTAAATTTTGTTTAAGTTGTCACGGAATGTTACTTTCTGTTGCAGTCATTACATATGTTACGTGAGCAGACCTCACGTATATCTTTTGAAAGTGATTATACTTGTGCCCATTAAGTAAGGCCACAAACATGGATACAGTTGAATGTGACCAAGAATTTGGTTCAGCTTTTGGCTAGTTGAAGAATTTGATATCAAGTATCTCTTATTTGTTAGCCTCAATGGGTCCAGAATATTTAGAGCTCAAGTGGGTGTCATTTGAATTTACTTGAAATTTCGAAGATTTTCAATATTAGGGTGCAAAGTAACGAAAATTCCGCCGTTTATAAATACTGGCCTATTTTTCTACACTACTAAAATCTGCTGAAATGCTAGAAGTTTGTTCCTGTAACTTCCAGAATCCAAACATAACTTCACATTTCTTAAAATTTCGCATGTTGTTTACGTGTTTCTGATTCTCCTTGTTTCTTCCAGAGCCATTAGCAATAGCATGCTCGAAAACAACATTGTTTGTAAATTGTCATGTTATTTTCCATTAGCTTGTCAGGCTGTCATTTCTTTGCGAAGCTTGTAAAATGACTGCAATAGTACTCACAAGCAACAGCAACAGTGTCTTTTATCCAAGTATCTGCAGTAGGCTATATGATCTTAAAAGAGTATTATGTTGCATCGAGCATATGGCTCATCCTTCTCTACTCATTCACATTGAGCAATGTATTTTCACTGAGTCTTTTAATATCCATATATTTTCACATCACCTTTTTCCTTTTTTCATGTTATTGTTGGGTTGTCATTTCATTCTTGCAACTTATCCTATGTTGATAAGCTCAACTCGTTGAATTAGTGCTTCCGTAGATCTATGTCCTATCCAAACCATTATAGGTGTGTTTCTCACACCTTCTCTTTTATGTGGTTAAGGTTAGCTTAATAAGAATATTTTCATTTCTTGTTTTATTTTTCTTAGTATTACTACACATGCAACGATCTCTGCTATATTCATTTTTTTTGTATGATGTCTCATTGTACCCAACATTCCATGTCATAAAAGAAATTGTCCAATCGAGTTTTATAAAATATTTCCTTCAATCTTAATGAACTATTATGGTTGCGTAAAATTCCCAATGTGCTCCTATTGACCAACCATTTTCGATTCTGTGATTGAAAAATTGCTTTGATCCTCTTATCATTCAAGAACATAAACTAATTACTCATTGATATCTCTAACCTGTCCAGTATTATAATATTATAGTCTTAGATCCTTTATTTATTGAATTTACACTCTACATACCTTATTTTTTATTTATCTATTTAATATAAAATTTTGAGATTCTAGAGTTTATCTCCATACCTCCGATTTGGCATCTATCTCTAATTTCTCTTAACATCTAGTACAATGTCATCACAAATAGTATATACCAAAATATCTCAACCTCAATAGCTCCAGTAAGCTTATATATCATTATGAGAAATAAGAATGGACTCAATGCAAATCATTGATGCAATCTAACGATGAATGAAAAACTACTAATTAGGCACCCACATGACACTAGCAAATACTCCATCATATATGCCTTTCATTATATCAATATACTTAATAGTGACTTATTTATAAATTTTTACCATATTATCTCCCTCGATACCTTTTCACCGTATGACCTCTCTCGATGCCTTTTCATATACCTTACCTCAAATTCTCTCTCAAAATCGACTTATAAATTTGACGAAGTAAGTGAATAATCTCTATCTTTGATCGTCTCGGTATGAATACAATTTGGTTCTATGATATTTTAACATTATGTTTTAACTTTTGTTTAATTATCGTTTTCCAAAGCTTCATTGTGTAGCACATAAATTTTATTTTACGATAGTTAGAACAATTCTAAATATCATCTTTAACCTTAGAGAGATGTACTAGGGTACTATTCCTCACTCATTTAGTATCTTTTTAGTTGGTAAATCTTATAAAAGAAGTTTGTTAGCTATCTCACACCAACCTCTACTCGGTTATTCATACCTAGCTATGAATTCTATCTGGACCAATAGTTTTTCTTAATTCCATCCATTTCAAAACCTCTTTAAGTTCATCTTCTCTATTTTTGTACATAAAACTAATGTTTATATCCTGACATTGAATAGTAAAATCACCCAATTCTTAGGTAAAACTACTATTGAACAATCTGTCAAACTAATCCTCTATTGTTCCTTAATTTTTTTTCCGCAAACTAAAACCTTCCGATCCACAAATTTTACACACTTCAAAATATATAAGTATCTAGTTTTTCTTTCCTTTACTCAAGTGATTTCATGTATATCTGTTTCAGCCTCTTTTGATATTTATTCCTCGTCACTTATCCACAAAACCTCGTGTTTAAACCTCCTTGGCTTGTTTAGCTTTTTTTTTCTTTTTTCCTAAAACGGTTTGGCAGGGACTACAGCTTCTCACACATAACTCTTGATATATCTTCCATTACAAGGTCAGTTAGTACAGATGGAAAGGACCCTTACTAAATAAACTTCGAGCTCAACAAGGTACCCTTATTGGTAGTGTAACCATCACATATGTTATCCTCCATCCAAATATGTTGGACCTAAATTAGGAAGAACCTACGACCAATCAAACAAGCATCCTGCAAATAATGGATGACCACTAATTCCATCACCTTTAAGGAACAAAGTGATACCCTGAGCATCACCTTCCAAAATAATTCACTGACCTGAGAACATCTCAGAGATCCATACTAATGCCTTCTACAAGTCTCTTGATCTTAATGCTATAATAATACACCATGCTCCAAATAGTGCCCAATGTCACTTTCAGCAACAAATCCTACTCCCACTTTAGCACTTTGAACCAAGCTATCAAACTTGAGCTTAAATCGGTCAATAGGCATAGTTATCATGATACCCACCAGGATACAGGAGCAATAGATATTAGGCTAGGTAACCCTCAATAAGACAAGAGATTTCTTGTCTATTTCATTAAAGAGCCAAATTTTCTTGGCTTTAGCAGCGACATTCTACACAATCCTCATAGGAAGAAGCTCTTTATACTAAAAAAACAGAGCAATTTTTACCCTTCCAAATCTACCAGCTAGTATACGTAAGTGCTATTTGGATAAACTTCTTCATCAAAGGCGCACCAATACTAGCATCGAGAGTGTGATCACGAAACTCTTCCACGACTTTCAAGAAAGGTACAACTGCAGCTCACTAGTCACTCGAACCTGGACAATCTCCAAGCAAGGGCATGTAAGGATCAAATGTACTAAGGACTCATCTCCCACCTTGCACCGAGGACAAGTGGGACTAGATGTACCTAGGACGCATCTCCTTGACACCACTTTATGGCTGTCAAGGAAACATCAAGTAAACATACAATTAAGCATGAGTTTCTATATCCAAATACAGAGTCATGAGATTGTTATTGCCTTTAAAATCTATTGCAAGTTGAGTGGGTTATCACTCTGATATAGATACATGTAAAGAATAATAGCATGAATTGCAAAGGAGTACCATGTTAGATAATCTTATCTTGACAACACAACAGAGGTATTAAGAGCTAGCAAATCACACCTATGAAGAATATGCTTCAACTTAGCCCTATCATACCTATGATATTGTATCATCAGAAGGCTAATTTTACAACCTGGAGAAATCGTCGAAACATCAAACAACAATAGATTGATAGTCATGGGAGTCCCGATGATCCACGGGTCCTCAAAATCTGTGTGATCTGACCATCCACAATAGACCATTGACAACCTTAGTTTATAATCTTTTTGGTGTTCAAGATAGCTCTACAAATTCAAGACAACGTCTGGGTCTTCTCCAAGTCCCGGACATATTATGGTAATTTGTATTTGAATCTAACCATGTATTACTAAATATAGCTAGAATTATCAAGATATATACCAAGTACTTCATGAGATATGTCCTCTATACAATATCCAACTTTTAGACATCGACCTCCCCTCCTTGTGTGATCGATACACTGGATTCCAAACTGCTAGGACATACCATGAGAACCATCAGTCCTACCCACCCCATAAGAAATATCAGAAATCCTTATTGAGATTATCCAAAATAGCTTTCAAGATCCAGCTATTAACAAGTATAAAACTTGATATAAAAGATAAAACCGATCAGAGTAACACCTTCCAAGCGACAAGAGATAAAGTCTCACACCTTCAGCTACTTAACTTCACTCTAATCTTAGAAATTAGCCAATCAAAATATCTGAGCAACACCCTCTTACATCCTTTCCAAAGTAGACCCTCGATTTGTGAAGACTAACGGACGGCTACTAGCTTAATAATAGCACCTGATAACTTGTGTTAGGAATCTAACTTAGTGTAGCCTAAGCCACAATAAAGCCATTCTTTAAAGAGTAGATGTGTCATTGACTCCTCTACCATCATTGTAGCCCGAAACAACCTACCCTGCTTTGTTCCTTCTTCAAATCCCTGCGTAGGACTTCAAAAGCTAAAATAAATATGGAGACAAATGATATAATTACTACTAAACCGTAGTGAAGAAAAACCACTTTGTCGGTGAATCATTAACAAGCATGGTGTACGTGGGATCATGAACACACACATAATCCATCCAACAAATTTTCAATGGAATCCAAATCTAAGGAGCACCATATCTACAAAAATTCTAACTCATCCAAATCTATATAATCAAATTTTGTCTTATCAATTTCCCATCTCTTGTGAAGGAGAATATAGAATCTAAAATTTCTTGAACCAAGATAATGATATCTAAGATGCTCCTGCTAGATGCAAAAGCCTCCTATTACTCAGAAAACTAACTTGGGAAGAAAGTTATTTAGCCTATTAACTAGAATCATGACAATAAGTTTATAAGAGGAGTTATACAGATTCATATGACAACACTTTAGGAACTTTTGGGTTGTCTACCTTGGGAATCAATATCATAAATATTGCTTTCCATTCATCTAGGGAGAGAGTCAGATTAGAAGAAGTGTTGGACCGCCTAATAATATTCTGTTTAATAATTTTTCAATAGTAGTTTTACAAAAACGCCAAAGAAGCCATCAGGTCTAGGACTTTTCTGGTATCCATAGAGCATAAAACTATCTCCACTTTCCCTGCCCAACCAATACCGCATCAAAAATCATATAACAGTCCAAATCCTTCAATCGTAAATGTATTTTTAACCCACCTTGCTTTAAAATTTAAAAAGAATTCACTGGAAATCTTTTTTCTAGTAGTACGCATCACACCATTAGATCTCAGGATTCTTTCTTTAAAATTCTTTACTATATAAATCATAATAGTGCGATGGGTGAAACACAAGTTGGAATCATCTATCTTTAACCATGTCAATTAGGATTTCTGCCCCTGCATAAGTTTCTAGAAATACAAAAACTTTTGCAATTATGAAATAACTGCCAATAGTCTCCCCTTTTCCTCAAGATAGTTGCCCATATCAACTTTTTTAGTTCGTAGAAGCTCATTCTTAGACTATAACAGCTCATTCTTCCTGAATATATTATCGACTTTCTCTTTATTCTACTTTCGCAACACCTTCTTGGTATTCTTATTCTTCAATGCAAGAACATGTGTAGGCAATCCACGAATATCCATACTCCAGCTTTCCCTATAATATCAAAAGAGGGGGGCATAGTCCTATATACGCCCAAAGCAAAATAGTTTCAACCCACTAAATTTAATCCCCTTGGTATTAAGCATAAGAGGACAATAATCAGAAGTAACCAGAGCAAGATGACGAATAACCTACTAGAATATGGATCAAAACAATCAGTTGCATATTGGCCTTGTCAAGTATTTTTCATATTCTTAAAGACCATATTGCTTATTATACCAAGCGTACTTAGCCCCAAAAAATATAAGATTATATAATCTAGTCTCCACGATAAAGAACCTAAAATTATGAGATAGCTAAGTAAAAAGTGACCATCTTTCTTTTCACCTTTGATAGATATCACGTTGTAGTCTCCAATTACAATAACACTATGGTCCTGGATTATAAATACATTCAAGAATATTTCACAAACCACTTCTATCATCATCCTTATTATTAGTGTATATTGGCACAAGCACCAATGGATGGGTGTCCTTAATATGGACATGTCCAGTATGATATTATCTATTAACTTCAAGAAAATCAATCATCTCTAAATTCTCCTTTAAAAAATAAGAATTCCAGTGCATCGGCCAACTATAGGGATACATTATACATTATAATCCACTCGACTAATCATATAGACCTCTATCAACAGCACATGGGTTTTTAGTAAACTTAAAATATAAGGTGAAAATTATTTTTCAAAACATGAATAAAATCAAGTGTAGAAGTTACACATATCTTGACAATTTCATAAGAGAATAATCATTCACAATAGTTAGGATAGAGCCAAGCCATCCACCACGGCTACATTAGAGATCCCATCTCATCTCCTACACACCCGCCTTCTTATGATTCATATCCTCACCATTCACTAACTTAGGATCGGGTCATCTTTGATTGAAATTGGTGCAAGTGACACCTCTTTTTCTTATTTGCAGAGATTGCTGCTTTCAACTTTATTAAATCTCAATCACCCAATTCAAGATCAGCCTTGAACCTTGAGTCCCTTGCTACCATTGAAATTGGTATAGAAACATCAAGAGGTTCCTTGGCTTTTCCTCGGGTAATAAGCTCGTTATAATTACTTGGCTCAACCTCAATAAGCTTCTTCACATCACTCTTAAACCGAGTCCCATCATTCCTTGGATTCACACTAACCCACTATGTATAATCTCAATCCCATGACTCCCTAGATTATTAGCCTATTTAAGAGTGATTTACATTTGGGATAGTGAACTGGGCTGGAACTGCTAATAACCCATTACCAGAGCCCTTGGAAATAATTGGCTCCCCTATATCACAGTCTGCCACCATGAAATCAGTGTTGGATAGGATTTGACATGTACTGATTAAGTTGATTGCACCATCGATTTAGAATGATCCTAGCTACCTTCATGCACTGATTGTTCTGCTGATTTGGCATTATCTGCATGTGTGTAATGACTGGCCATGCATCCCTTCTAGCATTGCTACCTACCTCCATGCAGATCGGAGGTATTCGTGGGTACCATCAAATGTGAGGATCACTTTATAATCGCCTCTGGATCCGATCATAAATCTCCACTAACTACATGGTGTAAAATCCCTCATGCAAGTCACTCCTAAGGAGGTCAAATCATGTACCTCCACCTGGCAACCCTTGATTGGTTGCATGATGAGAAGATGAGACAGTTTGGGACTGTATTAATTCACTGGCAGTGGTCATGAGCCAGAGACTTTTTCCAACAAGGCCTTGCTGGAGCTGCTAGCCATGGCCCATAAATGTCAGAGTATTTCTCCTTCTTCCAGCGAAACATGACTATCTTCAGCACAACCATGGTGACACCCTGAAAAGCAACCATCCTCCTCCATTACCTCTTTACTTTCTCGAATAGCGACTGTAACGCCTCATTTCTCGGAGGGATACAGAAACGGAGTGCGTTACCGGCGGGCACGTGTAAGTCAATGTGCACGAGGCTTATAAGTATGTAAAAATAGAAATGAATGGAACTAAATACTAGTCATCTACCAGGATCTTGGAAATTAGTCTACTGCCATATAAAAGAGAAGATATACATATCTAAGATAAGAAATAATAAGTATAATACTGAAACAAAAGTAGAAAATAAAGTCCCACAGGGGTGATACATACCAAACCAAAAATACAAAAGTGGAGGCCTAGAAATCTACTACGGCTCTGCCTGCTCCAGAAAGCACAGGTTGTGCAATAGCGAATTCTCGCTCACATCTTCAGTAGCTAAGCGTGTGGAGGAGCTCAGGGTCAAACCCAATAAGTAAAACAATAAAAAGTAGGGAGTATGTAATGTAAACAAATAAGTAAAATATGAGTGTGGACATAAAAAATATATGCACATGTATGGAAAACAATAATGATCAAGTAACAATATCAAGTAGGGATATATATACATATCAAGTCTAAGTTAATATCTTATTTTAGTTTATATTTTTAACTAAATGGTGAAGAAATAGACTCGTATCGTGAAAATACCCGTGCAAACTCGGGACCCGGCCAAAATGTTGGCGCTGAACCAGCCATTACACTAAGCACTCAAGCAGATACCGATATTGAGTAATCGATCATTCCATCAATATGGATTAAATAAGAGATAATGGTTCAGTACCATCCGGACGCCCTCGCAGATGGGTCCATATTTCGGTTGCGCAAGCTATCCTAAACTTTTCACGATACAATATTTGTCCACCCTTTAGTTCTTCCATAACCCAAAGTTTTAAGTTATATTATATGAAAATCAACCCGGAATATGATGAATCAATCATGTCAAGATTTCTACATATACATGTCTTGTAATGTAAGATGTGGTTGTCGGCGAAAAATTCTGGAAAGCAAAGCAGATCCGCAGATTTAAAGTTAGAAGTCCGCAACTCAGCAGATCCACGAGCCTGAAGATTGAGGTTCGTGACCCAATGACGATAGAATAGGTTCGCGAATCTAAAATTGAGATTCGCAACACTACCCATAGTTTTCGGGTAGGGATTTAATACAAAGTCACCCGACCCGAACAAAAAAATTACCACCTCGGATCGTGGGGCTAACTGCCAAACGAATGCAGCGACGTCACTTCGATCGTTGGAATAACCGCCTAACAAATATGACGGCACTTCTCGAGTAGTGAGAGCTAACGGTTGAGCAAATATGGCGGGACGTTACTCCAAGCCCCCTATAAAAGGCGGGAGAACGAAAGAGACAGAGGCACACAGAGACGGACGTCTTCTCCCAGAAATTACCCCTTGTGATCAAGAGTAAAGAGCCCTTTTCCTCTCCTTTAGCCAACTGAGAGAGATTGTATGGAGTGTCAACGGAGAGCATGATCGTCCTCCATAGCTACTTAGAAATCCAGCCTTAAATAAAGAGGAAAACCTATCTTCCTCATCTTCTGTAAACTGAAAACTATTAGATTGTAATCCTTTATTGAAAGATTGTCAGTAAAGAGAGAGAATATAATTTTTATGGCGAACAGAAGATTGCCGACTCCGCTGGGGACTACCATCACCTCCGGTGATCTGGTGGTAGCTCAATCCGACAATATTCCAGTTGGTAGTATGGTTGTCTCGCTCACCATTCACGTCGACCAGAAAACGTATGAAGAATTTCTTTCTTCAGGCTCTAAGAGCCCTACTTCCATAAAGGGATACCATAAAATTTTCGAGGGGTCAATCCCCAAGGAGACGGCAATAGCGCAGTTAAGGGAGTCAACGGATCAAGTTAGTCTGAAATGCTCTTCCCTAACAATGGACTCTATGCCAGTTTCGGCAAAGACTCTTGATCTCTCAAGCAAAGTGGGCCAAAGTTCCCACCTCAACAAGAGAAAACGACCACTACCCTCTCCACAAAACTGTCATGCAGAGAGGGAGGTTCCTCTCACTCATACAACGAGAAGAAACCTGAGGAGAAGCAGAGCTCGTGCCCTCAGCAAGAACTCGCAACAAAAGGAAACCGCCAACTCATCCCAGCAAAAGCTTACCACACAAATATGGAAGCTAAAAGGCGAGGTTGGTCGAGACACTGAAAGATTTACTCACGTTCCCTACAGGAAGCGAAGTAAGCCCATCAAAATTTCGGAGGGAATGTCTGATCACATGATCAACGAAGCTCGCGGAACCTGCGAACCTCAAATTCGCGGACCAATCTGCAAGGCTGCGACTATGTCATTCGCGAAGCCATTTCCCACAAATGATGACGTCACAAAGAATCCCAGTGCAAGAGATCTTAGGGAACTCCTGAACAAAAAAATGGAAGAATCCTATATATCTCACTGTCACTGTGAACGACTGATCAATGCAGTATTGTCTCACTGTCATTGTTCATCCCATGCCAGATCTTCGGTATTTCGTCGGTTGTCGACTCCATCGACATCTTCATCCCGACTGGCGAAGAGGAGGCGACGAAACGGGCTTGAATTTTCTGAGCCAGAATATCTTGCAATGTCATCTAATATGACAAGTGCCGGAGAAAAGAAGAAGAAGGCGAAGAAAGTCTCCGAAGGAGAAGCTTCCGACCTAGAGCTTCCTACAAGTTCCAAGGATCTGTTCAATGAAGAGCAAGGAGTTTTTCGAAACACTCGACTCAGAAGTGGGATGACAGTCCCCATGAATTATAGACAGATGGCTGGAGTCTCTTCCGTTGAAGAAGATATAGTCAGATCTGTTATAGCTGAATTGCAGTCATCCGACTCATTCCTAGAAGATTCTGCCTCCGTATATATGACCCAAAATAACATCTCAGAAGAGTTCATGCAGAGAATGGATGAACAAGATAAGCATATACATCAACAGCAGAACGCTCTCAGCGAGCTTAAAGATATGTTGCATGTCCTGATGGAATTGGAGAAAGCCAGGCTAAAGGATACAGGAAAGAAGACAGAAGAAGAGGATCTTCGCAACAATGAGAAAGAAGAACATCATGAGGATAACGGCAACTGTTCCATGCATCAAGAAGGAAAGACCGAGGCTGTTTGGGTGGAGAGCTTCCAAAACTAGCTAAACGCCCTCATGCATAAGGGCGATTTACAAGAGCTCGGCGTGGTAAGATCGTATCCCATTTAATGGGAAAGTGTACCGTTCCCAGAAAGTTACAAACCGTTGAAGCTCAAATCTTTCGATGGTAAAGGATCGCCGAATCAGCATCTCTACTATTTTAAATCACAGATTAGGTATTTAGCCGGGAATGACCCTATTATTATGAGAGTATTCGTTAGTACCTTAACGGGAATAGCTTTTGAATGGTTCCGGAGACTAGAACCGGGAACCATCAATTCATGGAGCGACATGGAGAAAGCCTTTCTCACCAGGTTCTATGAAGATGATATGGAGGTATCAATGCCAGCGCTTCTAGCCACTAAACAAAAGAAAGGAGAGTCAGCCCGGGACTTCATCAAAAGATTCCAAAATGATTCCCTCAGATGTCTGCATGGGATGCCAGAAAAGATCTTGGTAGAAACCTGTCAACATAATTTATCGACTAAGATTCTAACCAGAATGGGAGCAGTGAAGTTCTCAATCTGAAAAGATCTCGCCCTGCAAGCTGAAGAAGCTTAGGAAATTGCCCAAAGACTTGAAGAAAAAGGAGACGAGGAGAAACCAAAGCGAAGTGGCGATAACAACTATAAGTCCCGATCCCGAGGATATAAGGGAAAGGAGGCGATGGTCACTGATACGCTGCAACCCGCGAAGACTTCCCCAAAGCTCCCTCCTCGGACACAAATGCCGCAAAAGCAATTCTCCTTTAAAGACGAGCATACAAAGACTATCTTCAACCTCCTTATGAGTAAGAAAATGCTGAAGCTGCCGGAGTCCAAGCATCCAGAAGAAGCAGGGAAAGTTAACGATCCTAACTACCGTGTCTACCATAGGATCATTAACCACCCCACCCAAAACTGCTACATCCTCAAGGATAAAATTCAAGTCTTAGTAGATGCTAATGTCATCAAGCTCCAAAAGCATCAGAAGAAAGTGACCGCGAACATGGTGACTATCAAGTTCGGCAAAGCACCCGATTGGATAGAGCCAACAGTTCAAGACGGAGTGCAGTCCATCCCTAAGGGCACGATGCAGGTCGTAAATTTTGACCCGCACCAACAACAAAAGAAAGGATTGTTCCCTTTTAAAACTGATAGGGGGGAGATACTGTGGGTACATCCAGACCTCCTAAGGGATGAGCAATGGAGTTCCAGTTTATCTGGAAAGAGACAAAGGGGAAGAATATTTACCTCTAATGTCGTTTCCGTAATATCCGAAGATGACGGGGTTATTCTTGCTTTGACTGATTCGGAAGAAAAAATCGGAAATTCTTTGGTAGCCGATGCAGATCCTCCTCCCACGGGGACCCGTTCAGGAAAAGATTACTTGAAAAACTATGGCCAGAACAGATTCTCGACCACCTCCAGAAAAAGTCAAACAAAAGGAGCTGAGGTTTGATTAAATTTTAAAAAAGAAGGGAAAAGAGCCCGTGGAGGATTCGCGGAAGTCATTTCAGTTCGATATTCTAACACAGTTGGCCAATATTCCAGCAAGGATAACCTTGTACGAGCTCCTGAAACTCTTTAGATCTACTAGAGAAGGTTTAAGAGAAGCTCTGCAAGATTCTGAAGCATTCCTAGCACAAATACCAGAGGTGAGTAAGGAAAGAGAATCTCTTTGCGCAACCTGTCACCAAGTCTTGGATAAGACCATCCCCTACATCGCTTTCACTCCAGAAGATATGCAAGTCAGAAGCAACAATCATCACCGTCCCTTATATTACAAGGGATACATAGGGTCTACGGAAGTTGACCGCATTCAAGTTGATCCAGGCTCAGCCTTGAGCATCATGCCATGAAGAATGCTACGATATCTTGGAGTGTCGATGAATAGATTAGCGGCAACCAAAACAACTATTTTCGGATTTAATGCTAACGGCAGTAGACCGTTGGGAAAAATTAAGCTTAAGTGTCAAATCGACGATCTAAAGATGGAAGTCACGTGTTACGTGATAGATGCAGACACGTCATACAATCTGCTACTGGGAAGACCTTGCATCCATAGCAATCTCATTGTGCCCTCCACGTTACACCAATGCATGAAGTATGTCGATAAAGACGCGAACGTGAAGACGCTCGTTGCGAAAAAACAACCCTTCAAAGGAGTTGAAAATTACTTTACTGACGCGTTGCTATATCAAGATGCGTTCGGTGTTACAGATCAGCCCGTTCCATATGACTCTGATAGCGGCGAAGAGGCTGATACAGAATCAGGATCCGAAGATTCGAAATCCGAGGATATAATCTGGGACGGTGAGCCCATTATGATAAGCCTCGAAGGCCTTGATGTAAATAACGCTATTCACTCTGATGGTGAACGGGTGATAAATAAAAATCTGGAATTTGCTTATTCTTCTGGTGTTGATTCTGAGCTCTCAAGCACTAGCACAGATGCATTCAGTGACTGTGTAAATGAGATATATTCTTTGACTTCCTTCCAAGCACCTATCTGATCATCCTTACACAAATTAAGTGATGACATTGAATGTGCTAACCAGGTCATTTTTGAGGTCCCTCCCAAAAACGGAACCCAAAAAACCATAGTATTTGGAAGAGTAAGTCACAAGAACAAAAAGAAATGCTTAGATTCTGAGGAAGAACAGGGAAAATCCGAGTTCTTCCATTACGATGAAAAATCCCGTAGATTAATGAAGAAAATAGGGTACAATCTAGTCGAAGGCAGGGGGTTGAACTTCGAAAAAGGAAGAAGAATAATCCTTCAACCCTATGTCCCAGAAAGAAAAATGCCAGATTATTACCAGAAAACTGGCAGAGGGTTGGGATAGGTCACCACTCCCGAAAGTTCCTTAGATGAAAAAACCGAAGAATGATAGTACGATCATTCGTCAGAATCACCGTGCTGGGACTCAGATGTTAGTATTGGTATGATTTTTCGCGAAGTGTCCGTGAACATGGCTTCCGCGATCGAAGAAAATGAAGAAATCTCGCCGGTAAGAGATGATATCTGGGCCAAGCATCTTAATATGAAGTGGGAGATTCAATTTGAAAAACGCAAGCCTCCAACTGAAGACAAAGTGATCCAAATTAATATGGGGGATGAAAAGAATCCTAAACCCATATTCATAAGTGAGAACCTATCTTCGGAAGAAAGGGAGGAGTTGATATCCCTCACTCGCGAATACATTGATATTTTCGCTTGGAGTTATGAGGAAATGCCTGGATTAGATCCAAACGTGGCAGTTCACAAATTAAACATCCGGCCAGAGGCTAAACCAGTGAAACAACAGCAACGAAAATTCCGCCTAGAAATCATGGAAGCTATAGAAGCTGAAGTCAGGAAGCTGATTGAATCAGGCTTTATTCGCGAGGAGCAGCACCCTGATTGGGTCGCGAATATAGTTCCCGTGACCAAGAAAAACGAAAAAATCCGAGTTTGCATAGACTTTAGGGATTTAAATGAAGCTTGCCCTAAAAATGAATTCCCGTTACCTATCACGGATATTATGATAGATAATACTTGTGGGTATGAGCGTATGACGTTCATGGATGGATTCTCGGGGTACAATCAAATAAAGATGTACCCTGATGATGAGAAGCATACGTCATTCAGAACACCACTCGGGGTATACTGCTATACAAACATGCCCTTTGGCCTGAAGAACGCAGGTGCTACGTATCAATGCGTCATGAACACAATATTCCAAGAGCACCTCCGGAAGACAGTGGAATGCTATGTAGATGACCTAGCGATTAAGAGCAGGAATAAGGATGATCACTTGAAAGACTTGAAGACAGTGTTCGACCTCATGAGGAAGCACCAGCTCAAGATGAATCCAACTAAGTCTTTCCTGGGGGTTTCCAGTGGAAAATTCTTCGGTTTTGTTGTAACATCGAAAGGGATACATCTCGATCCAGGTAAAGTCAAGGCTATTCAAGATATGCCACCTCCCCGTAACCTCAAAGAGTTAAGGGGGCTTCAAGGCAGGCTAGTGTACATCCGCAGGTTTATATTAAATTTGTCTAGTAAATGTCAGCCTTTTACCAGATTAATGAGGAAAGGAGTGTCATTTGTTTGTGATAGCGCATGCCAAAAGGCTTTTGAAGAAGTCAAACAATATCTCATGAAACCACCAGTACTTGTAGCTCCAATCTCAGGAATACCTTTCCTGCTATATGTAAGGGTCATGGACCATTCCTTGGGAGCTTTGCTAGCACAGAAGAATGAGTCAGGTCACGAACAAGCCATTTATTATCTAAGTAGAATGATGGTTGGGGTAGAACACCGGTATAATCCAGTGGAGAAGGAATGTTTAGCCTTAGTGTTCGCAGTACAGAAGATGCGACACTATTTAGTTGGATAAACCATCCACATTGTATCTAGAGTTAACCCTCTGAGAATATTAATGACTAAGCCTGGATCGTTAAACTCAAGACTATCCAATTGGGTTATTTTGTTATCACAGTATGATATGCGCTTTGTCCCACAGAAGTTTATTAAAGGATAGGCCGTCGCCGACTTCTTAGCCGAACATCCAGTCCCGGCATCCTCGAAATTATACGAGCAAATCCCGGGAGAGTTAGAAGAATGGGACTTGATCCCAGAAAAGGATGACTCGCGAAAGTCTTCTGAGGCAAATACAGTCTCAAAAGGTGTGTGGCAGCTTTTCTTTGATGGTGCCTCCCGAATGAGATCCGAAGGAAAGATGACAGCGGGGGTAGGAGTTGCTTTCATTTCTCCCCGCAACTACATCATCCCTCGAGCTTACTCATTAACAAATTCGTGCTCCAACAATATCACGGAATATAATGCTCTCTTAATCGGCTTAAAAATAGCCAAACAACTGGGGGTCAGATATTTGGAGGCATATGGGGATTCCCAACTTGTAGTGAATCAATACGAGGTCAAACATGAAGATCTCCTGCCGTACTATCGTGCGGTGATCAAGATCGCCGATGATTTCAACGGTTTCTATATTAGCCACATAAAGCGCTGAAATAGTTATGCAGATTCGCTAGCTTCCTTGGCTGCTACGCTAGCTTCGCCCAGGCATGCTAGAAGGCAAATTACGGTGGGAAGCAAAGAATTATTTCATCCTAAGAATAAGCTCAAAGAAGAAATGAAGAAACCATAGGAAGACGAAGCACACGCTTTCGAGTCAAGCCTGGAACCAAGAGATTGGCGTTTTCCTTATATAGACTATGTTCTTTACGGTATATTACCCAAAAGTCCAAAAGAAGCCAGGGCAATTCAGAGAAGGGCTGTCAGGTTCTACTACAACATAGAACTCCAGACATTGTATAGGAAATCTTACGACGGAGTCTTACTTCGCTGTCTCTCCAACCGCGAAGCTAAAAAGGTACTCGAAGAAGCTCATGCTGATATCTGCGGGGCACACCAGCCGGGACCGAAACTCTGGGATAGAATTCGGAGGATGGGTTATTACTGGCCAAAGATGATGGCGGAAGCGGTTGACTACGCCAAGAAATGTAGAGCCTGCCAAATACATGCAGACTTTATACACCAAGCTCCAGAGTATCTTCACCCAACGGCTACGTCATGGCCATTTGAACAATGGGGTATGGATATTGTTGGGTCAATCTCCCCGCCATCAATAAGAGGACACCGATTTATCATAGCTATAATAGATTACTTTTCAAAATGGACTGAAGCTATTTCCCTGGCTGAAGTAAAGTCGTCGGATATTATCAAATTCATCAAACACCACGTGTTTTGCCGCTTCGGAGTGCCCAGAAGGATCATTCATGATAATGGGCCTTAATTTGTTAGCCAAATATATTCTAGATTTTGCAACAAGTACAGGATCGAGGATATAGCGTCATCGCCATATTACCCTGCAGCTAATGGTCTAGCAGAAGTCTTCAATAAGACCATTGTAAAACTTCTTAAAAAGTTTGTTTCATCCAATCAAAGGGACTGGGATGAGAAGCTCGGAGAATGCCTGTGGGCGTATCGTACCACGATTCGAACACCCACTAATGCCACGCCCTTCTCTTTAGTGTATGGGTCAGAAGCAGTCTTACCTTTGGAAATTCAAATCCCGTCATTACGAGTTGCATTGATAACTAGAATGACGCGAGAAGAAAGACACCAACAAAGGCTCCAAAATTAGAAGTTTTGGATGATAAACGCTTAGAAGCTCAACAGAATATCGAGCTATACCAAGCAAGGATCTCCAGAACCTTTAACGAAAAGGCTAAGTGAAGAACTTTCAAGAAAGGTGATCTGGTCTTGTCAGTCAGAAGACCGATTATAACTAGTCAGAAGCCTAGAGGAAAGTTCCAGTCGAGGTGACAAAATCATGATGCTGATCAACGACAAGTTTTTGAAGAAATATTATTCTTAGCAAAAATTGCGGAACACCAGTTGTAACCTGACCTGGGTAGTTCGACACAAACCATGAGTCAAGGTTTGCCTGTAATCGGGAGTTTATTAATAAAGATTTATGGTTCCAGGTTGAAAATCTTTAAAGCCGCGAACCAGATTTCTTTTTATTTACCAAGTTAAAAATTACCTCTGGCGAATCAAATTTTCTTTTTCTCAAAATTGCCAAGTTAAAAATTACCTCTGGCGATCATATTTTCTTTTTTTTCCAAAATTTGCCAAGTTAAAAATTACCTCTGGCGAACCAAATTTTCTTTTTTCCAAAATTGTCAAGTTAAAAATTACCTCTGGCGAATCAGATTTTTCTTTTTCCAAAATTTGCCAAGTTAAAAATTACCTCTTGCGAATCAGATTTTCCTTTTTCCAAAATTTGCGAAGTTAAAAATTACCTCTGGCGAATTAGATTTTTCTTTTTCTAAAATTGCCAAGTTAAAAATTACCTCTGGCAAATCAGATTTTCCTTTTTCCAAAAATTGCCAAGTTAAAAATTACCTCTGACGAATCAGATTTTCCTTTTTCCAAAATTTGCCAAGTTAAAAATTACCTCTGGCAAATCAGATTTTCCTTTTTTCAAAATTGCCAAATTAAATATTACCTCTGGCAAACCAGATTTCCCTGTCCATCAATGTTGCCAAGTCAATAACACATTTGGCGAATCAAGTTTATCAACAAGAAGTTCTTTCATTCATAGTAGCTTTGGGTACTTAGAAAATTATGATTCATTTCGAAATTATCAAGTTAACAGTTACCTCAGGTAATCAACATCAGAATCATCTTTCAGATACTTTCATTTACGTAGAAAGAAAAGAACTTATTTATTCATCATCAGAACAAAATTATAGAGAATTCTCTAGTGTTGTACAATCAACAAGAGTGGATAAAAAAAGAGAGAAAGCTTACTTCTGTAACCGTCTCTTTCGACATGGTTCAGATCGAAAAGTTTGCTCTTGCAGGTCCTTCTTCTGGAATGACAGACTTGCTTCTGTAACCGTCTCTTTCGGCATGGTTCAAATCAAAAAGTTTGCTCCACAGCCTCCACTTCCAATTTGCTCTTGTAGCTTCCTTTTAAAGGACGGTTCGAGAGTATAATCTTGTTTCTTTTTGTCGACAATGGTTAAGAAAAATGCATGCACCCAAATGAAAAAAAAAAAAAACGTGAGGGGTTGCACAAATTCAAGTGCACCCTAACCATTGAGCACCTTAACCGTTGAGCATCCCAACTTTGTGGAGTGCTCGGTAGGGAAGAGAACAAGATTACAAATTGTTAAGGAGAATGACTACGGTTATCTCCTGCAGCCAGGTTAAAATCCTGTTAAAAAGAGAAGAAAAAAAAGGAAGAGGAGAATCTAAATCAGAAGAAGAAATTCACCTTAATTAAGAAAAATGACTATGCTCAGAAGAACCGTTTTGGTGAAACACACCGCTGGATTAAGGCGGTCTGAAGGCCTTGTAATATGCCAACTCTTATCCATCACTTCGGTTGGAGAAGAAGAAAAGATGACTGTACAAAACAATCGACTACAAAAGAAAGGAAAAGAAGAGAGTCGCGACAAAAATTCTCACGGCTGAATGATCTTCTATTGAAGAAGTCAGGTGTCTTATATAGACAAGTTTGGTGACTATGATCTCCAGTTTGGAAGAGATAAAGCTGAGATCTTCGGCTAAGATCTTCAGTTCAAATCTCAACAGAATTCATTACTGCTGCATGGGACGTTTGGATATCCAACCCGGAGATCTCATCATAAATACTAGCAACGCTTGGGATCCCACGCCCAACGGCTTCGTCCCAAGGTTCGCAGAAGTCTTTACAAATTCTGAGGAATTTTGGGTCGCCCCGAGAAGTTTCTAAGTGCGAGTGTAGTCCGCAAAAGCTAAGATTACGAATTTAGCATGAATCCACAAACTTCCGGATGGAACGTCGCGAACTCAAGTCCGCAACCCTTGGAAGTCAGGATCGCACATCTACTATGAGTTTAGTTAATTCGCGAACCCCTGAATGTGGAGTCACAAACCCGACAAAGATCCGCGAAAGTCACATGACAGATATACGGATACCAGAATGTTACGGAGATTCGCAAATTTCAAACTAAAGTAAGCGAGTTTATTGCAAGACAAATGCTAAGGTTGTGCTGTAGAAATACAAAACCAAGATTAAGTTCTTTACATAAATAAGGAGTCATGCCATATCAGGAGATGGTTACAAGAGAAGAATATATATATATATATGCATGGACCAGTTTCTACAACTCAATGGTTCAAGAGAACTTTTATTTTCTCCTCTGCGTTATCAATGTTTTGCTGAAGGATTTCATAAGCTTGAACAGTAGCTTGGCGACGCAGTTCCTCGTCACTAGCAATAACATTATGCGCTGCAGCAGCCTCCAGCGAATCCAATTCAGCTTGCATCGCCTGGAGATCCCTGGATATATTGTCCCTCTGACACGACAAATTGGCAAGATTCCTCATTGACTCATCACGTTCCTTGGTAATCTTGGCTAGGAAAGCTTGGACTTTGGCAATAGTCTCTTGAGCCTTAGTAATAGCTTGGTCATGGCTCTTGACAATTGAAGTAGCAGCTTCCACTTGAAGAACCAGAGACTCGCGGTCTGATTGACCTTTTTCTAGGGAGGCTTTGCAAACATTTGTCTTCTCCTGAGTCTCCTTCTGAGACTTAAGTTGTTTCTCTTTCAACTTCTGGAAACTGATTTCCACCGTCTCAGATTTATCAGCACTTCTGGTTTTCGATAGAAATTCAGCATGCTTTTGAAACTGAGTTATCATAAGCCTTAAAGGGGGAGCTATATCCTCTCCACCAATGCTAACGATACCAGTTAGATAAATGTTGAGAACATTGGCGATTGAAGTAAAAGGAACCCCCTTCAGTATTTTCTCAATACAACGGTCCAGAAAGTGAAGGAAAGTCTCCACTGTGTCTGTCAGCAAATCAGTCTCAAGCATGTCAATCTCTCCATGAGAGGGAGTAATACTGGATGAGGCGGAGGCGGGTTGATCCACAACCAAGGTAGTACCATGAGGAATGGCACCTTTGGAGATCTCCGCAGAGCTACCAATCATAGCCTCCTGAACTATAACATTGGTTGGAACAGTTGTGGCCAAGACCGTAGACATAGTAGTCTCGGGGATCACTGCTTCTGAAGTATCAACCGCGGCAGTAGTAACTACGGTCGCTTCACCAGTGTCAGCTCCCGCGATGGTATTGTCTGGTGAAGTCACCTTCGCACCCTAAGTCCGGAGTCGAAACTGGAGCTAGCTGAAAAGAAGAAAACTAATAGTTAAGTATTACAGTATCATTTGATAAATAGCATAATTGCTAAATAAAGAAGATGAAAACCTAAAGGTTGGACGCTAGATTCCCCAAGTCCGTACACCTCAGGACCAAACACTTCAGGCCTATATACTTCGGTCCGAACATCCTCGCTCAAAAAGATGTATTTACCATGGTCTGAGAGAGGCGTAGAAAAGCGAAAATTGTCACTACTGGCGTCATCATCATCGCCCCATTCATTTTTGTCTTCAGAAGGAGGTGCTGCTTTTGGGGGATCTGATGCGCGAGTCTCCCCAATGATTTGCACTTCATCATCTGCAATGCCCTGAGCAATAGGAGCTACAGAATCCTCTTGTAAGGCCAAGGAAACATTGACTTCAACATCGGCCTGGCCAATAGGAGAAGTAGAACCCTTTTGAGTAATGGGAGCAGGGTCATTACAAAGAACAGGTCCTTAGTTCCGACGCCTCTTGAGGGAGCGGAGAGTTAAGGAGGAGTCATCTTCATCCTCCTTGGATTCCTCAACGAGGGATTCAACAACTGGAGTGGGTATTGCAGTTCCTGTCCCAGACAGAGTACTCTGCGAATCAATCTCCCGCGGAATGGTAGGCAAGTCGCTAAGACGCCTTAGTCTTTTCCGCTTATGTGAAGATTTCTCGGGGAAGACTGCGATGGAGGAGAAGTCTTCCTCAATGTCGGATCAGGAGAAGCATCAGGGGAGGCAGCCTGGACTGGTGCATCATTGTCCTCTTCCCTTTGCTCTGATTCATTAGATGCACTGTCCCCCCTGAAATCCTCCACCCCTGCCACTTTCGTGCTGCCGACCTTCTTTTTCTGGGCATACCAAGATCTGATCTTCCGAAAACTGATATGGTGTATGTTGAAACTTTGAGGAGCAGAGTTAGTATCCGCGAACCACTTACAAAAACAGAAACTCATACTCGAGTTTGGGATCTTGAGTGGAAGATCAAATCTGGCTTGAGTTCTACCTGCGACGAAGTGAAACCAAGCTCGAGCTCCCTCAAGAACATTCCCAACAAAACTTAATTCTCTACAGGGATTATCAATGTAAAGCTGATCATACCCAAACTGCCGAGCAAAGCGACTCGGGTAGTAAGGTTCTATATAGCAAAGGTTCCCCAAACGAAGGACCAGACATACTGGGCGGATATTTATCAACCACTAGAAATACCCCGAGGATAGGGTAGTGAATTTATCAGCGCCAGTAGTATCCGCAAATTCTTCCCCGTATCCAGCATTTGGGAAGTATGGGAAATATCTGAACAATTCAAAAGTTGAAAAAAGACGAAGGGTTTTGCATATCACGGCCATGTAGCCCCCTTTCCATTGCGACCTCTCGTAGTGCTGCACTTTGGGAGCACTTAAGTTAATCTGCGAGTCTGCAGGACTCATCAAAGTGGGGCAATGTAGAACTAACCAAGCCATCAAATAAGTATAAAGAAGTTCTACACGGGGATTAGGAGTCTTAATAACAGGGTCTCCTTTCTTCCTCTGCTCCTTCTTCACATTGCAAAATTTGTCAGATATTCTTCTCAATCCAATTTGGATACTGCATACCATGGCAGACAACAAACTGAGTCGCCTACCCAATGCCAGTAGAACAGCTGGGTATACAGCCCCAATGGGTATGCTTTCCTGCAAAGGAACAACACACTTTTTCAGCCAGACCAGCAAATAACCCGCCAAGAAGGCAGGGTCAGATAAGGGTTGAAGGGCCTGATAATGAAAACTCTCAAAGGACGTCCCAGCTTTGAAAACGTTCTCGTCAGATTCGGCAATATAAGCATCTGTCCCGAAGCTTGCAATTCTTCTCTCAACCTCCTTTTCAGAAACTGGAGGAAGGTGAATAAAGTTCAGATTACTCCTAGAAAAATTAGGCAGAAGATATTATAGCCATTTCTTTGGCTTCAAACTATGGATGCCCGATGTGTGGGTGCAAATATGATAATGGCATAGCAATTTCCAGTAAGTATCATAAGCCAAAGGGTCATAAGTCTTCAGCAGATAAAGTTCTTCCCCAGTTGGGACGTACTCTTCATACGGGACGTCGCATAGGCAAGCCCGAGACTTCATACATCTCGTGGAGGGCGAAACCCAATTCGCCTCGAGGGCAAAAGATTGTACAAGTATCAGGATTATACAATTCCAATAAAGCAAAGAAATGGAATTTGCTAGCGGGAATGCCGTGTTGAACCGCTCTGATGGCGCGATACAGCCCCGCATGATGAAGCTGATCTCCAAACGATCGCAGAAAGAAGTCGGTCAAAACAGCCCACTCTCCTTTCGAAGAACAGTGAACCCATCTAGGGGGACGAAAATCCTGAACAGGAAACTCTCCTTGTGCATTGGTAAATCGATGCAAGAAAGTCTATGTGATTATGGGAACCTCGCCTCTAGGGAGGTCACGATTAAGCAATCCCGGAAGCAATCCACGAAAGCTCTTCCCAGTGCTACGAGGAAAAGCACCTTGAGCATTGAAGCTCCCCAATAAGATGCTGTCTTGCGGCCTGTTTATGTGTCAGTCCATTCGTCTGGGCACGGAAAGGGATTGAAAAAACAAGAACAGGTAAGACCTCGCCATATTGGGGAGAAACAAGTAGCGACCTTCAACTTGACGAAACCACTTATAATCTCCATCTTCCAAACTGCTGTTGGGCATTGGAATATGGTCCCCAAACAAAAAGATGGGTTTGAGCAATGGAAACCGATCATCTCCTTCGAAAGGTGCATTGGTCATCAGCTCTCGCAATGTTGAGCGAGAAGGATGGAGAATTTTGTCTTCTCTCTCCTGGTTATCTGAGGTTGTACAAGGGAGAAATACATGACCAAATCTGAACTCTTTCTTCCCATCATAGCCTTCTGAATATCCGAAATAATGATCCTTTGGCCAAGGATTCAAGGCGTAATTGACTGCAAAAGACATTCAGATTCAGAGATAAAAAAAATGAAATGAGAAAAGGGACTGCCTTTCGATTTTTTTTTACCTCCGATCAAGGGTTCCTGCCGAACCACTATCGAACTAGAGGTTACTTGAGGATCTTGACAACCACTGGCAGCAGCGGAGGAAGAAGAAACTTTCTTCAGCATCTTTTGCAGATTAAAGAAAATCTTTTCGCACAGAGAATCGAAAACTGTAGGAGATTGAAGATGAGAGGTCTGAGGCGCCCTAATGAGGAAATCAGATTTCAAATTTCTTGGGATAAGAATAGCCTCTCTCATAAAGTAGAGGTTATATAGCGGATGATTTGACGGCCGAGATCTCTGGACAGACGTGATATCTGGCCTGAATCTTGTGGGTACCTTTTCATTTAATACGGCTCAGAGAACGTCTCAATTCTTACGCCGTAAAAAAGCAACCGCCTTCCGGCCTTCCCGCCACCAAAAAAAGTGAAAGCTCGCACCCCTAATACAGAGTCACGATCCTTCAGAAATTCCAGTTTGCGACCCTAATACAGAGTCGTTTTCTTCTCCAAAGCGAAAACTCGCGACCCTAAAGTGAAAACTCGCGACCCTAATACAGAGTCGCTTTTTCTCCAAAACGAAAGCTCGCGTCCCTAATGCAGAGTCGCAGTCCTCCAAAAATTACAGTTTGCGACCCTAACACAGAGTCGTTTTCTACTCCAAAATGAAGGCTCGCGCCCCTAATACAGAGACGTGTCCCTTCCGAAGACAGTTCGCGACCCTAATAGAGAGTCGTATTCTATTCCAAAATGAAGACTCGTATCCCTATTACAGAGACGTGTCCCTTCCAAAGTAAAAAGTTTGCGACCCTAATACAGAGTCGTCTTCTTCTTCGCAATACAAATCAGCGATCCTTACAAATCAGCGATCCTAACATAGAGTCGTATGATCCAAAAATTGTCAATAAGAGAGGCGCTAACACAGAGTCGCATTTTCGTTCAGAAGCAGCAGTGACGCTAATACAGAGTCACAGATTTCTGCAAATGCACTGGAGATTTTAATACAGAATATTATATCCAAATATTCCAAAACTCCTCAAGGAATCATGAATCATGAGAGTTTTTGAAAACTTTGGAGGGGGTTTTATCGGCGAAAAATTCTGGAAAGCAAAGCAGATCCGTGGATTTAAAGTTAGAAGTCCGTAACTCAGCAGATCCGCGAGCCTGAAGATTGAGGTTCGCGACCCAGTGACGATAGAATAGGTTCGCGAATCTAAAATTGAGATTCGCGACACTACCCATAGCTTTCGGGTAGGGGTTTAATACAAAGTCACCCAACCCGAACAGAAGAATTACCACCTCGGATCGTGGGGCTAACTGCCAAACGAATGCAGCGGCGTCACTTCGATCGTGGGAACAACCGCCTAACGAATATGGCGGCACTTATCGAGTAGTGAGAGCTAACGGTCGAGCAAATATGGCGGGACGTTACTCCAAGCCCCCATAAAAAGCGGGAGAACGAAAGAGACAGAGGCACACAGAGACGGACGTCTTCTCCCAGAAATTATCCCTTGTGATCAAGAGTAAAGAGCCCTTTTCCTTTCCTTTAGCCAACTGAGAGAGATTGTACGGAGTTTCAATGGAGAGCAGGATCGTTCTCCATAGCTACTTAGAAACTCATCCTTAAACAAAGAGGAAAAACTATTTTCCTCATCTTCTGTAAACGGGAAACCGTTAGATTGTAATCTTTTATTGAAAAATTGTCAGTAAAGAGAGAGAATATAATTTTTATGGCGAACAGTGGTACATGTCAAAATCAAGTTAACAGGCAAGTCAAGATCCATGATATTATCAAGATATGTGTATGTACTAATAAGGAAAATCTGGTATAATTTCATATATGTTGTATAAATGACTAGTATGTATATGTGAAGGCAAGCATAATAGTCATAGAATACTAGAATGTGTTATGGAAATAATGATTATGTATGTAAACAATACATATACAATTATGCATATAAAAACATATTAGAAAATTGGTACTAAAATGTAAAAATGGAAATTAAATAGGCTTAACAATATTATAACGATTACTTTAACAACATATGAATTTTTCAAATTCTAATATAATTTTATGGTATGGAAAGTAGCAAATTTATTAAACCTTATTAATGTATATATTTTTAAAGTGAACATAGATTAGCATAAAGAAATCATGACCTAACGTAATAGCTTGCATAAAAGAAATATTTTAGTAAATTTAATGTAAAACTTATATAAACTCTCTCTTTAAAGGATGATAATGAATATATATATATATATATATATATATATATATATATATATATATATATATATATATATATATATATATATATATATATATATATATATATATATATATATATATATATATATATATATATATATAGACACACACATACACATATATTTTATAATGGCAAGTGGAAAATGATTTTTAAATCATTGTATTACACACGAAAAACTTATGTAGAAAACTTCAAATTTATATCCAATATGATGAATATTCATAAAGGTAGCATTTTTGTAATTTCAAAATAAAACATATAGTTTAAATTTGTAACTTATAGTTTAAGCATAGGAGACCATAAATAAAATCATAAATTTAATTTATAAATATAGAGTAGAGTGTAAAAATCATATTTTTATATTTGAAATAATCATAGAGAATTTTGTATAAAAATATCAATTTTCTAATATTTAAACAAATCAAGATTCTAAATTTGCTATAAAATATTTTAGTTACCAAATAAAATCATAAAAGTGGATGTGATTCTACTTGCCTTGATGGGTTAGGGAAGGTAAGTCTATCTTAATACTAAAAAACTTCTTCTCCTTTTCTTGTTCTTCTCTTTTCTTATTCTTCTTCTTGAGAGTTGGAGTAAAAAAAAAAGGAAGAGAGAAATGAAAAAAATGAAAGAGAGAGAATAAATGATGAGAAGAATAAATGAAAGGAAAAAAAGAAAAAGATATAATAGACAAAAAAGAGATATGAGGGTAAGATGATAGCTTGTCATGTTTAGCTAAAGGACAAGTATGGTGAAAATAAGGTATGAGTGAATAAAAACAAAATAGGCGTAGAACAAATGACTAGTAATAATAGATTATTAGAGTTATTTAAGACTATAATTTTAAATTAAACTAACCCAAATAAATTCAAATTTTATCTTTACAAGTTAAAAAAAGAAAGACTAGTCTAAATATATGTAGGACCCACTAGTGTTAAAATAATATTATTTTAAGTGACTATTTTAAAAATTTTAAGAAAATCACAAAAAAATATAGAAAAATGAGACAAACACAACGCATTCACTTTGAATTAATCTGATATCAAGAATGTAAATTATTTTGAAATTAGCTTGTTACATCCTACCCTCCTTACAAAAAATTTCGTTCTCGAAATTTAATTTTTAACTGATTGGAGTAATAAGATATCAATCAATTGATAAAAATGTGGTTATTGAGAAAATAGTTCCAATCAGAATGTAGCTGAAAACTAACTTGTCATACTATCTAAACTAGTGGGATAAATAATCAAATATATATGATGGAAAAAATATTATAAGTCTCACTTATTAAGTACCTTGCGAATAGCCGCAATAATTGTCTGCAGATTAATTATTGTCACGCCAATAGGTAAGACTCATAATAGCGAAAGTATATAATTTTGGTCGAAAATCAACTGTAGAGTATCTCATAAATCCACTTGTTATAGTTCTAATGAATGACTGTAACTATTGTCAACTGAGAATAAAACTCTATAATTACCACATCAACTCAATAGGACTAAAACAACAGAAGTACAAAACTAGGTACATAGAAAATCAAAAGATAGATATGGTATGGATAAAACAATAAGACAAGATAGAAAATCAACTAATAATAGAACCAAGATAAGATTTCAGGTCAAACAAAAATTTGGACATGTTTTAATATGGCAGTAATCCTAAAACATTCTAAATTAATCTAGAGCTCTGATACCACTCTGTAATGCCCCATTTTCCAGAGGGATACAAAAACGGAGTGCATTACCAGCGGGCACGTGTAAGTCAATGTGCACGAGACCTATAAATATGTGAAAGCAGAAATAAATGGAACTAAATACTAGTTATTTACCAGAATCTGGGAAGTTGTCTACTGCCATATAAAAGAGAAGATATACATATCTAAGATAAAAAACAACAAGTACAATATTGATACAAAAGTTGGAAATAAATTTCCAAAGGGGTGATACATACAAAACTAAAAGTACAAAAGCGGAGGCCTAAAAATCTACTACTGCTCAGCCTGCTCCTGAAAGTACGGGTTATGCAATGGCGGTATCTCGCTCACATCATCAGTACCTGAGCGTGTGGAGAAGCTCAGGGTCAAATCTGGAGCTCAGGATCAAACCCGGCAAGTAAAACAATAAAAAGTAGGGAGCATGTAATATAAATAAATAAATAAGATATGAGTGTGGACATGAAAAATATATGCACATGTATGGAAAACAGTAATGATCAAGTAACAATATCAAGAACGGATATACATACACATCAAGTCTAAATTAATATCTTATTTTTATTTATATTTTGAACTAAATGGTGAAAAAATAGACTCGTATCATGAGAGTACCCGTGCATAGTCGGGATCCGGCCAAGATGCTGGTGCTGAACCAGTCATGCCGCTAAGCACTCAAGCATATACTGATACTGATTAATCGGTCGTCCCATCAATATGGACTTAACAAAAAACGATGGCTCAGTACCATCCCAACGCCTCCGCGGATGGGCCCCTATTTCAGTTGCACAACCTATCCTAAATTTTTCACGATACAATATTTGTCCATCCTTTAGTTCTCCCATAACCCAAAATTTCAAGTTATATTATATGAAAATCAATCCGGAATATGATGAATCAATCATGTCAAGATTTTTACATATACATGTCTAGTAACTAACAAGATGTTATCCACGTCAAAATCTAATTAATATGCAAGTCAGGATTTATGGCATTATCAAGACATATGTGTGTACTAATAAAAAAAATCCAGCATATTTTCATGTATGTTGTACAAGTGACTAGTATGTATATGTGAAGACAATCATGATAGTCATAGAATACTAGAATGTGTTATGGAAATAATGATCATATATATAAATCACACATATACAATTATGCATATAAAGACATATTAGAAAGTGGGTACTAAAGTGTAAAAATAAAAATTAAATAGGATTAGCACTATTATAACGATTATTTTAACAACATATGAATTTTTTAAATTCTAGTATAATTTAATGGTATGGAAAGTGACAAATTTATTAAATCTTATTAATGTATATATTTTTAAATTGAATATGGATTAGTATAAAGAAATCATGACCTAACGTAATAGCTTGCATAAAAGAAATATTTTAGTAAATTTAATGTAAAACTTATGTGAAACTTTCTCTTTAAAACATGATAATGAATATATATATATATATATATATATATATATATATATATATATATATATATATATATATATATATATATATATATATATATATATATATATATATATATATACATACATATTTTCTAATGGCAAGTGGAAAATGATTTTTAAGTCATTGTATTTTATACGAAGAACTTATGTAGAAAACTTTAAATTTATATCCAATATGATAAACATTCATAAAGGTAACATTTTTATAATTTTAAAATAAAACATATAGTTTAAGTTTGTAACTTATAGTTTAAGTATAGGAGACCATAAATAAAATCATAAATTTAATACATAAACATAAAGTGGAGTGTAAGAATCATATTTTTATATTTAAAATAATCATAGAGAATTTTGTATAAAAATATCACCTTTCTAATATTTAAACAAATCAAGATTCTAAATTGGGTATAAAAAATTTTAGTTACAAAATAAAATCATAAGAGTGGATGCGATTCTATTTGTCTTAATAGATTAGCGAAGGTAAACAGATTTTAAGACTAAAAAAACTTCTCCTTTCTTCTTATTCTTCTTCTTGAGAGTTAGAGTTAAAAAAAAAAAAAAAAAGATGAGAGGAATGAAAAAAATGAAAGAGAGAGAATAAATAATGAGGAGAATAAATAAAAGGAAAGGAAGAAAAATATATAATAGATAAAGGAGATATATTGGGGTAAGAAAAAGGAAAAGTATGGTGAAGGTAAGGTATGGATGAATAAAAACAAAGTAGACATAGCAAAAATAACTAGTAATAATAGATTATTAGAGTTATTTAAGGCTATAATTTTAAATAAAACTAATCCAAATAAAGTCAAACTTCATCTATATAAGTCAAAAGAAGAAAGACTAGTCAAAATATATGTAGTACCCACCGGTGATTAAAATAATATTATTTTAAGTAACTATCTTAAAAATTTTAAGAAAATTACAAAAAAATATAGAAAAATGAGACAAACACAACACATTCATTTTGAATTAATCTGATATAAAAATTTAAGTTATATTGAAATTATATTGTTACAGCGACATCAGCATAAGCGACAACAACATCCCTGTCCATAATCCCTACATGCACACTGCTAACCTCGCTAACCGCAGTAATTTTGTTCTAATCATTATTAACTAAAACTGAACAATCACCAAAACCGTGACCTAGGATTCTGCATGACAGTAGGCACTTCAATGTTCTCATACAAAAACTTTTGCCAATAAAGATCGTCAGCGAGCCTTGAGAAACTAAAGGAACTAAAAGTTTAGTGACATCTATCTCAACACAAACTTGGACAAGAACACCCTTCAGCAGAGCTTTCGTGCAATAGTCCACTGCAATCGGTCTCCCAGCCATTGATCCTATCTATAGGATCGATTTCTGATCCTAATAATCAATGGACAAATCTGATAGTCGTAATTACACTACAACTTTAGTGACAATCATCTTTGGCAGTTGAAAGTTTTTTTCTCTAGCCTTCAAGAGAATGATTGCTACCAACTACTATCACGGGCCTTCTATCACCACTATTAACTTGTCTTTCTTTCAACTGAATTTAAAGGTCAAAAATTCATTCCTTAATGCGATAATATGATACTCCTTCGTCGTCCATCTACGACATAAATTTCTAGTGAGAAATTTGCGATTTAGAACCTTATTGCCGATAAGCTTACTGATCAAGGAATGTCTTCGTTGCTCTATATTTTTAGCAAGTCTCTCTTCTAGGATTACCATGGTATCATTAAATACCTGTTAAAGTCAGGCAATATCTTCATTGGCTATCCACGGATCATCAAGACTAGAGCTATCTCTTGTTGTATACGTCACCCAACCTTGGGCAATGACGGCGTCATTGACTCATTAGTAACGGCAATAGCATCGCCACTATGCATAGTTACATTCCCTGATAATCCTAGTTTGTTTCGAAATCCTCTTTTGGTTGCTTCAGCTTACCCTTCGTCTCCCATAAAATTGACTTATGTCTTGGTTTGTCTTTTCTGAGATTACCATAGAGTACTTTATTTCTAAATAGAAAAATAATAACAAAAATCGCTTCTTTAGCTATTAAACCATTGTGAATGTTTTCTTCGGTTTTTTCTGGTTATATAAAAGAAAAAAAGTAAAAAAACAAAACAAAACAACAATCTAAACCATATAGGTTGCAGGTCAAAGTGTCTTTTGAATTCCTTATGGGTAATTTTGGTTCGAGCAGAGCTTGGTTAGTAATATTTTTGTTGGTTAATAATATCAAATATTATGGAGTCATAATCCTCGTCGATAGTAAACACTTTGGGACACCCCACTCATGTATATAAAATTTCTTAAAAATCGTATTATCTTATTAATTAAAAAAATGATATTGTTACTATTATTTGACTCAATTTTATCTTTTAGAATATCACAATTTGAGATTATCTCAAAAACTAGTTGGTAGTGATCAAATTGAGTTTGATTTTATCACAAAATCTTATCTTATTTAATCTTATCCTAATATTGACATATAATATTAAAAAAAAACCCGTCAAATCCTCCCCTCTCCTCCTCTATCTAGCTGCAATACAAAAAAACAATGAAAGAATAGAAGATTTTTCATCGAATTATTTGCTTGTTGCCGCATCTTCCCCTTCCCCTATCTCCTTTACTTCACATGCATGAAGCACTTATTGCTAGCAAAGAAATTCCTAACAAATAAAAAGAACTTTGTCCCCAAATGTTTGGCTCCACCAAAACTATTTCTCTAATAAAGATATATTTTCTTCTCCTTCTCCTACAAGTATTGCCTCCATCAATTAACAATTCAACATCATCTTAGCTGATTTTTCCATCAATGCCACTTGTTCGGGGTAAGTGCAATCCCAATCACTCTTTGGATTAATCCATGAAATCAATCAAAATTATTATTTCTTTAACTTTGATAATTTGATATTGTGTGTGTGTATAAACAAGGCCGAAATACTAGATTAATTTAGTTTAAATTAATATTATTATATAGTTTGAATTTATATTATCTAAATTTAATGATTAATTGTTAAATATCAAATAAATGTGTATATTAGTTATTAAACTAATAATTGATTTAATTGTTAACTGTTACCATATATTATCATAATCTATACTTACTGCAAAAATTATCTACACACCCAAAAACTTATTAACCAAATTATAGTTAAGACTTAATTAACTATGAAATATAGACAAGGTTGAGATACTAGATTAATTTAGTTTTGTCTGTGTTATGTGGAACTATTATATCATTTTTGTGATTATATTTTATGCCATGATTTGATAGTTGATATAATTTGGAGACTGTGCATCGCAAATTTATTTTAGAATATAAAATAATAATTGGGATACACATATTTTGAGAGGCCTATAAATTACGTTATGTAGCTGAAATTTAGAAATCTAAGCATGAAGATTATGAGGTAATTACTTAGTCATCATCCATTTTGATGGCTTCGAGTTTAAGAGCCTTTACTCATCTATTTTGTTTGATTCAGTATATAGCCATATGATCCTAAAGCATCACCAAGGATCTGGTATCATAGTTATGAGTACGTACGGGACCTACTAAAATATGTAGTCTCTTCCACGAGATAATTCTAATAAATTTTAAAAAAATATTGAATAAGTTCAAACAATTCTAAAGAAATTAAATAATTAAATCAGCATGTGTATTTTCTCTTTTATATTGTTACCCATATAAGCATAGTTCATATTCATATATTCACAACATGCATAAGACTGTTTATTTTTATATTCGTGGCATATATAAGACTACTTTTATTTATACATTCTGACATGTATTTACTCATTATTCTAGATTTATTTATCCCACTATGATACTTGATTAATTCACATACGTAGCATGCTTATATGTTTTTCTCTTTTTGATAAACTTGTTAGATCACTTATGATATTTCTGATTTGTTATGCTCAAACTTTATTGTAATGACCCTAATCTTTAAACCTATCTATCGACTTATTTTGCATCATTTGTATCGGTTCAAGAACCCGGATACTTATACAAGTGGATACTGAGTAAATTAATTTATACCTTTTAATCTAGTTTTTAATTTTAAATTCCTTAGAGCAGAGACTCTTATCTTATAATTTTAAATTTTTTTATATTTTTTTAAATTATTTTGGATCGGTCAATTTTTGGGCAAATACCCGATTAAAATAATCAAATTAAATCAAGAATTCTAGTTTTACCCTCATAACAACTTTAAATTTATCTCTATAAGCCTAGTAGCCATCTTTGAGCAAATTTGAATATGAATTGATCAAATGGCAAACTTGTAATTAAAATAAAGTTTAAGTAATATAGCAGCATACTCATTTTCCACCAGTTATTTGACCATCAAAATAAATTCAGAAGAGTCTAAAAAAATCATGTATCTTCCTCTCGTTCTCTTTTTCAATTTATCTTCAGACCTCAAATCCCAATTCTCTCTCTATTCTTCTTAATTCGTTAAATATTTGGCCTTAGAGTAAGCTGAATAATCAACAAAATAGTAACGTGAGTTTATTCTTAAGTTTTCCTTCTTCAAAGCACCTCCAAACTTGTCCATCAACATGAAAAAAATCCTCTCCAGCTCCTGTCATTGTCCTCTAAGATAATTCTTGAAAACTTTCTCCACTTTTGAGCAGCAATCGCATCAATTTTGGTTCATTTATGATTCACGTTCAACTAGAAACAAAAATACACTCTCACACCCTTTAAACTTGTAATTTATTAATGTAATTTTCTCTCACATAATATCAGATGTGTTATTAGCTAGTTTTCATAATTATGAATGCTCAAATTTATATGTATTTTGAGTTTCATTGTAAATATTATACCATACAAGTTATACATGTAGAAAACATATTGTTGCTCAAACATACGCAACAGTCCATCTTAGGACTATCATAACATTTTCATTTTAACTCTGATTAATTTTATTATAGTACTATTAGAAAGATGATTTACTAAACTATAATTTATCTGACTATATCCGATCTTCAGCCATTTACCTAGTAAAAAATAAGTTGAAAGTTCATTAATTATTGTTGCACTAGGTTAGCAGCACAACAACGCTATGTCATTGTAAAATGATCATAACTTTTACTCTAGAACTCTAATTGAGCTCATTCAAGTTTCATTAGATAGCTAATTAAATTATCTAAAACTGATAAAGATTTTAGACTCTAAATTTAATTTTTTCTTAGCAAAAAATAATCTGAAAATCTCAGCTATACGAGGTCCACAGCAGTAGTATATAGTAAAACAACCATAATTTTTATTCTAAAACTCAAATTAGACTCATTTAAGATTTTTGGAAAGATATTAAGTTTTCTTCAACTATACAAAATATGAGCTACTAATTCTATATTGTGCTAGTTACATATGACCTAAAAGTCTGACATGTCCGCTAAGTTGCAGTAATATAAATACATATATCATATCCGTGCATATAATGCTTGAATAATAATATGATACATATGTGTATATGTTCAATCATTCTTTTTATTAGTTGTACATGTTGATTTCAGAGTTGTCCTAACTCATATCTTGGCATACATTCCATATTCGTGAAATGTATCACTTGATACAAGATATGAGATACACACACACATATTTAATTATATGTGTTATTACTTGTATATGTTATTCTTACTTACAAATAAAACCCCACGTATGCGAACATGTCCTGTAACTCTTGTACCTGCCAGTATCACTCTTGTACTTATCTGTATCGTCGTGCCTGTCGTTTCATATTCACCTGACTATTAATACATATACCCTTATTGCATACATCATATTGATATTTAGTACATACTACATTGTGGGTTTGTGGAAAATGAATGATGGAATAAAACACGTATTGTGCAGTTTTTTTCTTATTTGAATGTATCTGTGATCAATGTACTAGCACTATTAGTTTCTTACTTATCTTGTTTCTTACTTGTGTCCTTGGCAGGACGTCTGGTAGTGAAAATTTCTAGATAAAGGAACTTTTCCACAACAGAATGCGGAGCTAACACCATAACTCCGCGTTTGGCTTGATAGCCTCGCGTTTTGATTAAACGCGGAGATAATCGATAGCTCCGCGTTCTAACGCGACTAGCTTCGCGTAAGCAATCAAAAATTGATTACGATTGAGATTTGGGCTTATCCAATACCCAAATTGAGTCCAATCAGAATTCTAAATCAAGGAATTTAAATCAAAATTAAGATATTTGATTGGAATCCTTGATGAATACAAATTCTATTTAAATAGAAACCCTCATATTATCCCATAGGCTATAAATACCCTCTTGAGGAAGCCTTTGAGGATCTTTTTCGAGCATAAAAGGAGTTCAAGTTACGTGTGAGAGTCTTGAATGAATCAGGACCAGAGGAGAAAAGATCAAGTTGGCCGTCATCTTCGCCAAGTAAGAAAATCATCGACGTCAGATCGTCCAAAGGAACTATTTAGTAGATCCCATCGCTGCGAGAACCCACTATTTTGTAAAAGAGAGCGATAGATTATAAATCCTCTCGTTTGTTCTTTTTTTGTTCAATTTCATTGTAATCTAAATTGTATTCAATGGAAGGAAGCAAAAATTTTGCTACGAACAAACTGACGACCACAGTAAGAGAAGTCTCTTTCACCGAAAAAGAGATCGTGGCGCAATCTGACGTTGAGAGGATCGGATCCGACGTTAACATGCTAGTCATGGAGATCGATCAGCAAAAGTACAAGAAGTATCTCTTCTCTAAGTCAGGTAACCTGACCGAAATGCGGCGCTATCGTCGCGTGCGCTCCAATACCCGTAAATCGGGTAATCGAAAATCCACCATTAATCGGGGACCCTTGGAGACCGCAGCCATAGAGCTGTTAATTGGACAGAAAATCCTAGCAGAGGATGACCTCTCTACTGCCGAAGAAGGCGTGGGAACTGGATTGACCAGAACCCAACCCCGGAATAGAAATCGGATAACTAGGCGAAAGGCCCTCAAAGCCCGCATTAAACGCGAGGCTAACCACGCAGCAGAACGCGAGGCTACACTATCTCGCAAACTAGCTTGCATTAATCGCATGACCAATTATTATCGCATTAAACGCGAAGTTGCAACTTATGTTAATCGCAAGGACAAGCTAGCATATGATTCTCCATGCGAGGCTATTATATCTGGACTTAAAACCAGAGAAGCTCGCGTTAATCGCGAGTATAAAATGTTGATTGAGACAGCATGTGATGGTGATTCTCCACACGAGGCTAAAACTGAGTTTAGCGTAAAACGCGAAGCCAGCGAGACTTGCGTTAATCGTAAAAATCCTTACCCTCGCATAGATCGCGAAGATTATTTTCAGACTTGCATTAATGGCAAGAATCGCGTTAAACGCAAAGATATAACTTGCGTAAATCGCAAGAATAAGCTAGCGTGCAAGAATTTTCTTCCACGCGAGACTAATATTTCAGAAGTTAAACTTCTGCAAAAATGTCAAGTCAGTGTAAAACGCGAGGCTTGCGTATCAAAACGCGAAGCTATTATTCAGCCTCGCATATCAAAATGCGAAGTTAGTTCTCAGCTCTGCATATTAAAATGCGAAGCTATTTCTCAGCTCCGCGTAAATCAACATGAATACAAAATCATTGTTGATAATTGTCCTATTAGACCAGAACTTGACACTAATAATTCCAAAAAGCTCCAGTGGGCCCCTAGACCCGCTCAACAAATGAGTGAGCCCCACGATTTCGTGTCTAAGTCCACTGACCTCAGAGAATACCTAACAAAGAAAAGAAGCATAAATCAAGTTCACTTTGATCCTATTTGTCAATGCTAGTAGTTTATGACAGCAGTATCTGCTGTGATGAGTAATTATTGTTGTAGCAAGAACAGAGTATCGGTATTCGACCGATTAACTGAGTTGTACAAAAACCCTGTAAAGAGGACAAAAAGTGCTCCCCGAGAAAAAGAATGGAGAGTTGTAACCTCTAACATGGTTGGAAAGGGAAAAAAAAGTCGTAGATAGGGATGATTCGGAATCAAGTGATGAAGAACCTCCTCATTTTACCCGACTTAAATCAGGTGTTGTCCCGACTCGAAATTATAAGAAACTTGTAAAAGGATCTTATGATGACGACAACAACAATTCGGCCATAGCTTCTTCTCGTTCTTCGGCGTCATCTAAATTGCAGAAATCAGCATCACATATGATAGACAAGTCTGACGATATTGATCAAAGATTTGAGGCGCAGGAATAGATGATCCGAGATCAACAAAAAACTATCGAGGATCTCAAGACAATGCTTTAAACGTGGTCGAAAACACCCAAAAAATAGTCGAAGATAAGGCCAAAAAATCTTCAGGATCACCACCAAAGAAACAACAGGAAAAAATAAATGAAGAGGATAAAGAAGAAAAGGCTTACTCGATACATGAGAACGAGAATAAATATTCTTTCCATGACCCTTATGAAGAGAAAATTGAGAGGTTACAAAGCCAACTTGATGCCATGATGCTCAAGAAGGAACTAAAGGAATCGGGGGTCTCAAGGCCATACCCGCCTGAATGGGATTTGGCACCATACCCTGAAAAGTATAAACCGCTCAAGTTAGAGCCGTATGACGGGAAAGAATCTCCCAGTTAACATATCTACTACTTCTTGTCCCATGTAGGGCATTTAATGGGCAATAACCCAGTAATGATCAAAGTATTTGCAAGTACCTTGTGTGGGCCTGCCTTCACATGCTTTATGCAGTTGCCTCCAGGTACTATCAATACTTGGTATGACGTTGAAAAACAATTTCTGGCACATTTCTTTGAGGTTGATACCGAAAAATCAGTTTATTACCTCCTTGTAACAAAGTAAGGGGCACAAGAAACGGTGAAGGATTTTATAGAAAGGTTCCGGGAGAAGTCCGTACACTGCAAATACGGAATGATCTAGGAAACTCTGGTTGAAACATGCCGACATAATCTTAAAACTAATGTGCTCTTAAAAATGGGAGCCGTAGAGTCCAGAACTTGGAAGGATTTACTTAAATAAGGGGAGCAAGCAGAAGACTTGATCTGTCGAGTTGAAAAATCCCGTGGAATAAGGAATCTCGAAAACAATAGGCCGCACATGCCGAACAACAATAAGAATAAGGGAAAAGCGGTAATGGCGTCGGATGCTGCTCCACAAAAGACAAATCCTCCAAATCCAAAACCCTGAAATCAAAAGGGCACACGACCAAATAAGCCCCAACAAGAGAGGACCGATACCTTTAAAGCAGAGTAGGCACCTACGCTATTCCATCTACTTCTTAGGAAGGGAATGTTGAAACTCCCAGAAAATAGAAAATCGAAGGACGCTGGTAAAACCAACGACCCCAACTATTGTCTCTGCCATAGGAATGTTGGACACCCTACCAAGGACTGTTACCTTCTAAAGAACAGGATCCAAGTATTGATAGAAACTGGAGTCCTCACACTGAAAGAGGAACAGAAAAATGTTACTGCTAATATGACAACCCTGGTAGTAGGAAACCATGAGTTCCCTGCAGGAGTAACTCTGGTACCAGAGGGGAAACTGGTCATAAAAAATCATGACCCACATAAAATAGCACAGAAAGGACTTGTCCCCGTAACTACACAAAGAGGGGAAGTCATGTGGGTCCACCCTGATTTACTACAGGATGAACAATGGACCACCTCAGGTAGCCTGAGGAAAAAGCGGACTAGTAATACTATTTTTGCAAGAATAAAAGAAGAATACATATTTGCAGGAGCATTCACAGACTCTGAGGAAGAGGCCGAAACTATGACCATTAATCAAGATAGGGCAGGTCCTTTCGGCACCGATCTGACAAAACCTAATACCAGAGTAGACCCGAAAAATATATACAGGAAACTCGCAAAGCCCGCAAAGCAAAAAGGGCTTCGTTTCTAGAAGAATCCTGGAAAAAACGAAGAAATCAAGGATGCTTCATTTAAATTTGACATAATAACTCAGCTGGCAAATATCCCAGCTCGAGTCACGCTTTACGAGTTGTTGCGATTATCAAAATCAACTCGTGAAGCACTAAGAGAGGCTCTGGCAGACTCTGAATCATTTCTAGCACAGATTGTCGAGCCAGCCAATGAAGAACAGGATTCCTGCCACCGCTGTCATCAAGTGAGGAGGCAGGTCCCACAGATTATCTTTTCTCCAGAGGACATGCAGATAAGGAATATAAATCATAACAGGCCTTTATATTTCATCGGATATGTTGGATCCACGAAGGTGGACCACATTCAGATTGAACCGGGGTCTGCACTAAGCGTCATTCCCAGAAAATTGATGCAGCTATTGGGAATTTTTTCCCATCGCCTAACACCAACAAATACTATAATATACGGGTTTAACGCTAATGATAGTTGTCCCCTCAGGAAAATCCGATTTCGATACCAAATCGGAGATTTGAGGACAGAAGTTACGTGCTACGTCATTGACGCAGACACGTCTTACAACATTCTATTGGGGCGATCATAGATCCACGCCTATATGATAGTCCCATCGACCCTCCATCAATGTATGAAGTACTGCGATGAACAAGGAGAAGGCCGAACGCTAGTTGCAGATAAGCAGCCATTCAAAGGGCTAGAAAATTATTTTACTGATGTTATGCTCTGCAAGCCGGCCCATGAAGTCTCCAATAACAACCGCAAAGAACCTCAAGAACCTGATGACAGCTAAAATGAGGCGGACACTGTATACGAATCTCCGGAAGGGGATAATGGGGGTGGCTATGAGATAAACCCTCACATAAATTTTAATCTTGATAATAATGTAACTGATGTAGCAGAGGATAAGTGGATTATTAATGAAAATATAAAATTAGTCTACGAGCCTGCTGTCGCTACAGAGTATGAACCTTCTTGTACTTTCACCGAGGCAGATGATCTGTCCGAACTTGAAGTTCTGGCGGCATATCATTTGCCAGTCAGGTCATCCCTCATCTCTTGCCCTAAAATAACAAAAGGACGAGATTATTTCTTTGAAGTACCTCTGCGACATGTATCGCAAAAACCAATTGTCTTCGGCAAAGTGATTGCGTCACCCAACCTAAAACAAAGTAGTGAAAATGATGAACAAACATCACCACAATTTCACTTATACGAGCAGAAATCCTGGCGAATGATGGAAAAGATGGATATAACTTTACCCAAAAACCAGGATTAAACTTTGGAAAAGGACGACGAAATCTCATACACTCGTTTAGACCAAGAGGGAAGAGCCCAGATTATTATCAGAAAACTCGAAGGGGGTTGGGCTATGTGTCCACTCCTCCCTCTCCACCATACAAATATGAAGAGAGCTCTTCGGCCAATAAGAATTTACATCCGTTTGATCATGATTCGGATCTAAGTACTGGCGCATGGTTTCAATCTTTAATAGCAAATATGGTTTTAGTTGCATCAGAAAGCGACGATGATCCAATTAATATTCAAGACGATTCCTGGGCTAAACACATGGATACTCTCTGGGATGTCCGTTTCGAATAACGTGACCCGCCTACAGACGATAAGCTAGTACAAGTTAACATGGGAACGGAAGAGAATCCGAAGCCCATTTTCATAAGCGACACGCTAGCTCTCTTAGAAAATGAGAAACTTATATCCCTTATCAAGGAATATATAGACGTATTCACATGGAGCTATGAGGATATGCCCAGGCTTGATCCCTAGATAGCCACACACCGATTAAATATTAAAGAAGACAGCAAACCAGTTAAACAACAACAAAGGCGTTTTCGGTCGGAATTGATGGAAGCAATAGTCGCTGAGGTAAATAAGCTCATAAAATCAGGATTTATTCATGAGGAGCAGCATCCTGATTGGGTGGCTAATATAGTGCCAGTTCGTAAGAAGAACGGCAAGATCCGGATATGCATCGATTTTCGGGATCTAAACGCTGCATGCCCTAAGGACGAGTTTCCACTCCCAATTACGGATGTAATGATTGACAACACCTGCGGTTACGAAAGGATGTCCTCTATGGATGGCTTCTCAGGCTACAATCAGATTAAATGCACCCAGACGATGAAAAGCTCATGGCTTTCAGAACGCCGTTGGGGGTGTACTGTTATACAGTAATGCCCTTTGGATTGAAGAATGCCGGTGCCACCTATCAACGTGCAATGAGCATTATATTCAAGGAACATTTGCGCAAAACGGCAGAGTGCTATGTGGATGACTTGGCAGTCAAAAGCAAAAACAAAGAAGATCATTTTCAGGATTTAAAAACAGTCTTCAATCTTATGTGAAGACATCACTTGAAGATGAATCCCGCTAAGTCCTTCATGGGGGTGTCCAGTGGGAAATTCCTCGGATTTATAGTTACCTCAGAAGGAATTTTCCTTGATCCCGAAAAGGTGAAAGCGATCAACGAGATGCCACCTCCCCGCAATCTTAAAGAATTAAGAGGGTTATAAGGAAAATTAGCTTATATTCGGTGCTTTATCTCCAATCTATCAGGACGATGCCAGCCGTTCTCTAGACTTATAAAAAAGGGGATTTCCTTCGTATGGGACAAGGCATGTCAACAGGCATTTGATGACCTTAAAGAATATCTCACTAAACCTCCCATCCTCATGGCACCAGTCCTTGGGCGACCATTCATTATATATGTTAGGGCCATGGATAACGTGCTAGGAGCGTTGCTCGCTCAGTATAATGAGCACGGCCACGAACATGCCCTTTATTACTTAAGTCGAGCAATGATCGGAGCCGAGCATCGGTATACCCCGATCGAAAAAGAATGTTTAGCCCTAGTGTTCGCCGTCCAGAAAATGCGACACTATCTTTCAGAGCAAACAATTCATGTGATATCAAGGGTTAATCCCTTGAAAATCCTGATGACAAAACCAGGATCTTTAAATGGCCGTTTGGCAAAGTGGGCGTTATTACTATCGCCATATGACATCCACTTCGTTCCCCAAAAAGTTATGAAGGGGCAAGCGATCGCCGACTTCCTCGCAGACCATCCAATTTGGTCCAACTCAAAATCATCAGAGGATACCAGAAACAGATATCAAAAGCTAATACAACTAGCAAAGAACAAGCATAACAGATATTCTTTGATGGTGCTGCCAGACGATTTGCTGCTGAAGTGGAGATTGTACTGATCTCCCCACATAAATATATACTGTCTAACGATTACTCATTAATGAAACCGTGTACAAATAATGTGGCAGAATATAATGCACTCATTATTAGTTTAAAAATGGCTCTGCAACTGGGGGTGAACTATCTAGAGGCATATGGAGACTCTAAGCTCATCGTCAACCAGATGACGGGCAAATATGAAGTCAAACATGAAGTCCTCATCCCCTATCATCAACTAGCCACTGAGTTAGCAGGATATTTTGAATAATTTTACATTTATCATATATCTCGAAGCAAAAACATCTATGCGGACGCTCTTGCCGCATTAGCCGCAACTTTGGCAATCCCGCCAGGCGCAGCTAAAAGTATAACTATTGGGAGTAGAGAACTTCTCCATCCAGATATGGTTTCCAAACCAGACAAGTGTGCCAAGCAGGCTAAACTCTGGAAGCCTGTGATTGGCGATTTCCATTCATCGATTATGCCTTATATGGGATGCTGCCAGAGGATCCAAAAAAAGCTGCCTCAATGAAAGGAAAGCCCAAAGATTTTATTATGGTCTTATACTTCAGACTTTATACAGAAAGTCAAGTGACAGTCTCCTACTGCGCTGCATTTCAAAAGTAGAAGACGATGAAGTGCTGAGAGAAACACACGATAGAGTGTGTGGAGCTCATCAGCCCGGTCCAAAGCTCGGGGACCGCATAAGAAGGATATGATACTACTGGCCGAAGATGATTACCGATGTAGTGGCATATGCTAAACAGTGCCATGCATGTCAGGTACGCACCAACTTTATTCATCAACCCCCAGAATACTTGCACAGTACTGTAGCTAGTTGGCCGTTTGAGGCATGGAAATGGATATCGTGGGACCAATAACTCCCCCATCATCCAGGGGATATCGGTTTATACTTGCAATAACCGATTATTTTTTGAAATGAGCTGAAGTCGTCCCCATGAGAGAGGTAAAGATGACAGATGTAATTAAATTCATTAAATATCACGTCATTTACTATTTTGGCGTTCCTCGAATAATCATTCATGATAACGGACCGCAATTCATTAGCCAGGGATTCTCACAATTCTGTGATAAGTTCATAATTAAGGATATTGCTTTAACACCATATAACCCCGCGGCAAATGGATTGGCCGAAGCCTTTAATAAAACTATTATTAAACTCCTTCGGAAGTCCGTCTTCTCCAACAAACGGGACTGGGATGAAAAGTTAGGAGAGTGTTTGTGGACTTATTGCACTATCGTTCGTACCCCAACAAAGGCTACCCATTTCTCCTTGGTCTATGGAAGCGAGGCCGTCTTGCCTCTGGAAGTTCAAATACCATTGCTAAGAGTGGCATTAGCCACAAAGATGACAACAGAAGAACGCCATCAATAAAGGTTACGAGAACTAGAAGCGTTGGATGAAAAGTATCTCCGGGCTCAACAACAAATTGAGTTATATCAAGCCCGAGTCTCGCAAGCATTCAATAAGAACGTTAAACAAATGACCTTTAAGTAAGAAGACTTGGTTCTGGCTATTAAAAGGCCACTGATTCTGACCCACAAGACTAAGAAAAAATTTGAATCCAAGTGAGAAGAATCGTTCATCGTGGAGACGGTATACTCTAGTGGAGCTTATCGTGTAATAAACCAGAATGGTGATAGAATGATGATGCCGATCAACGGTAAATTTTTGAAAAAATACTATGCATAAAAAAAGGGTTACTATCACAAGAAGTATAACCATCCACTTGTTCAAGTTACGCATATGAGCACTTGAACTTCTTTATTAAATTAAAACATGTGCAATTAGGCGCCTCTGTCTAAGTTGATGATCCTAATCCGATCATTCTGGTATAGGCAATTAAACGCTCTCATCAAACTATCAGTTATCAAAGGGCTTTACCATGGTTAATAATTGAGACCTGATTGGTAAGTTACACGGATGAGTTTTAGATTGTTTTACCAAAATCATGAACTATTTCATGACAAATTATTTGTTGAGTAAGAAGAATTTGTTTTGTAGCCAACAGATAAAAGAATAAAAAAAATTATCTTTATTCATAAATCAAAAGAATAAAGTTACAGAAGAATAAAAGAATTCAAAGAATTACAAAGATAAAGAATAAATAAACATGTGAAATGAAGATGGGGAGTTATGACTCTCCCAAAAACTTCAACTTATTTGTCGTCTCATCAATAACTCGACGACAAGTCTCCTCTATGGAGTGTTGAGCCTGCCGGCGTAAATCGTCATTTATTGCAAATTGCTGGGCCAACCGCTGACGAGATTCTTCAATAGAATGACTCCTTATTATGCCCTCCTGCTTAAGCTGTCCTCATTGAAGAATCAGCTCTTCCCACCTTCTAACAGATTCCCCTAGCTGAGACTCGCTGGTTTCTAAAATAGCCTGAGCTTTAGCGATGTCTCTATGGCTCTTAGGATGGCTGCTTGGCTCCCCTCAATCTCAAAATCTACTATCTCCAGCCCTCTGAGGACTGACTCCTAGCTGGCTCGTAGTTCTGCCAACTCTCGAGACCAGTCTTCCTCCTGGCGCTTCAACTCCTCCTAACGGCCCGTCAACTCTACCCGAAGCCGCGCCAACTCAATTTCGGTCGCTTCCTGCTTGGCGAACTGTGTTCAGTATCTGCACCTGTTCTTCCAAAGCTTCTAGGCGGGCTCGATAAGGGGCTGCTCGATCACATCCTCCGATCCTTTTAATATTATTGAGATAACTGGACAATATTGGGCGTCTAGAATTAAGGAAATCTCTTCCATCCAGAGTCATCCCGATACATTTTCTTAGCATCTGCACAAAATTGTTGAAACTGTGGTTGAAGAATTCTTCAAATGGGTCCGCAGTGTCTAAATTAAGAGCAGACGGTACCAAGGAAGATGTCGCTGGGGGAGGAGTGACTTATGCAGGAGTCGAGGAAGAAGCTCGCCCCTGTACCAAACTCATGACATGTGGGGCCAGTAAATCCAGTAAAGACTTGGCAGAACCGGGAACCCGAACTGAGGTATCGTCGGTATCAGGGAGATGAGCAGCCTCGCCAACAGGGGTGGATGATGGTGTGTCTCCGCCTGAAGCTCCTTCAGTAGTAGAAACAGCTTCAAACAAAAACTTTAAGTTATCTTCATCCCCTACTGGCGGACGAGTTGGAGCAGGAGGAGCCACCGGTGCCTCAGCAGCTATAACCGTCGATGGCGTTAGTACAGCAGGCTGAGGAGTAGTGGGCACGCCGACGACAATGGGGAACGTGTCCTCGGAGCGAACTGCCGGTGTCGGTGACGGAAGGCTTGGAGGTGGAGGAACCTCTCTTGCCGTAGCCGCGATAACCTCTGTCCTATCGTCACTCTTGAGTTCGTCAATTGCAGGAGTTGGAGTAGGAACAGAGTGAGGAGCTGGCGTGAAATAGTCTACACCAAACTCCTCCACCGAACTACCTAGTCCACCCACTGAGCCAGTAGTGCCTGAATAGTCCACCAGCTCCTCGGACTCCACCCTGGTAGTCGAATGCATTGGCGAGTGAAGTTGGCTACCTGGATCTCAGAAAAGCAAACAGGAAGTGTTATATGTACAAGGAAAAAAGAAGAAGTTAAAATATAAAAATTTAAATAGTAGAACCATACCAGTGGATACGAGTCCTGTGGTTGGACTTGAGGGAGGAGCCGTGACCGTCTCTAGGAGCACACCCGTCTCGCTACCTAGAGGCTGTGTCGTAGTGTGCTTGGCAAATTCTGCGATTGGCAAAGTCGGAGCTTCAGTAGCGCTGGAGGCTTCTGCAGGCCTGCTCTCCTCTGTCGGTGCCAGTGGCAGAGTCGAAGCAAGCAGGTTCGTGGTTAGCTAGACCGCTACCTCTTCAGGGATTACCAGGATCTCCCCGGCTAGCTTCTTCTTCTTCCTGGCTGGCCCATCTCTGACGGATCCACGACATTTGACGGTCGGACTCCGGGAACTAGTAATTGCAGGTTGGGGAGCACCTCCAACATCAGCATCATTATCGTCACCATCATCATTATCACCATCAGAGTCGCCAGCGTCTGATGGATCGACCGTCGTGCCAAAGAATTCATCCATTCCTTTCACTCGGACTCTCTTTGCCCCTTTTCGGCAAGAGTAAAAAGCTTTTATCCCCTTGCAACAGCTATGGTTGACGGAGAAGTTAGGCACATCAGCGTTAGCAACGTTGTACCATGTGCAGAAGCTTATAACCATGCTTAGCTCCGGTGACTTTTGGGGCAGCATGAATTCAGCTTTGGTTTCACCAGTCACAAAGTGGAACTAGCCTTGGGCACCCTCATATAAACTCCCTTCGTATACTAGCTTCTTGTTTGGATTACCCACATAAAGTTGTGAGTACCCAAATTGACGAGCGAAGCGGCTCGGGGTGTATGGCTCAATATAACACATTGTGTCTTGCCTATACACTAGGTGCCCGGGACGGATGGATAGTAGCCACCAGAAGACTCCTGAAGCTTGAAAAATTATTTGGGCCACGAGCATCTTTAAACTTTGACCCGTATTCTCTACCGGGAAAATCTGGGAAACACCAGAAGATCTCATAATTCTGATGATGGCGAAGTGTCTTCCGGATTATTGACATATAATGGCTCTTCCAAGAGGAGCGTTCATACAGCTCCACAAGGAATGGCTTGTCAGCTGAGTGGTATTCGGCCACACTCATTAAAGAGGGACAGTGCATGACAAGCCACGCCATTAGATAAGTGTAAGGCATCTCTACCCTAGGGTTCAGCATTTTTGCCGGGGCAGTGTCTTTCGACTTGCCTTTAGCCTTCCCTTCTCCCTTGTCAGCAGGAACGAAACCATTGCAGAGTGCTCGCAGCCCACTCTGAAGGTTGCTAACCGTGGCAGGGAGGAGTCCGAAGGGTCGGCCATATGCAAGAAGAACTGCTGGATAAATCACGTTCATTGCAATAGCATCTTTGGGCTGCGATGGCACGACACATCTTTTCAACCATAACATCAGAAACCCAGCGATTAGGCCTCGGTTGGACACTGGGAACTGAGCCTGGTAGTGGAACCTCTTGAAGATGGTGCCAGGATTGAATCCACCTTCGTTTGATTCGGTGGTATAAAATATAGCACGTGTCTTCGCTATGCGGCGGTCAATCTCTTTAACATCAACAGGATTGTGGCCGTGGACACTTGATGAACTCTCTTTGGAGTTCAAATTTGCAAAAAGATAATCAGCCCACTTATTGTGGTCAATACCTTGGTTACGCAAACCTGCCATGTCGGCACAGATGCGGTAGTGGCACATCATCTCCCAATAAGTTTCGTAGATGCACTCATCTTTGGCCTTCAGCATAATTAGCTCCTCGGTAGTGGGGATGTATTCTTCATAGGAGACTTCGCCCATTGATAAACCTAAGACCTCATACATCTCGTGTAAAGCAAGCCCCAATTCACCTACTGGTGTAAAAAGGTGTTGGTCTCAGGGTTGTACATCTCCAAGAGGCTGAAGAGATGATACGAGATCTGGGGTAGCCCAAACTGGACATTCCTGATGGCCTTGTATAAGCCAATCTCCTTCAGAATTGGCTCGTGAGAGTCTATCATGTATTGGACAAGGTGAGCCCACCACATGCTGCTTGAGGAGCAAACCCAGCCAGGCATCCTGAAGTCGTTGGTTGGATATTGGTCACCCTTAGCCATGAACTCACTCAAGAAAGTCCGTGCACGGATTGGAACTTCCCCCACTGGGTGCTCTTTGGTGATTCTACCCAGAAGCAACCCAGTAATGCACATAATGGGACCATCTTGATAAGCCCCATGTGAGCCAAGCTTGCCCGTAGAAACGCAGTCGTATTCTTGAGTTAGTCCCCATTCCAACTCACGGTGCATGGCTAGCCTCTAAAGATAGACCAAGGGGTAACTGCGCTCCATGCTGGGTAGAAACATCAGCAAGTGGCCAGATTGGTAGAGCCATTCAGCTCGCGCCTGCCGCCGGTGGGGATGAAGCGTGAGAAGAAGAACTCTTCTTGGGTGCCATTTGCTTCAAAATCTTGGAAAAATCAACGGAAAATCAAGGGAAATCTGGTTGAAAATCGCTCGGTCGCCTGAGTCGCTTGATCGCCTGAGCTCTGGGTTTTGAGAATTCTTCAAAAAAGAGAAGAGTTAAAACTCTATTTAAATGAAAAAGCCCGCCCCTTGGTATTCGGCACGAGAATCAGAGCAGTTGCTCATTGAAACGTGAGGCTATTAGCTTCGCGTAATGATGAAAGACGCGAAGATAGCTTAGTATCTTAACTCCGCGTTCCAGTTTGAAGATCAAAGTATTTCAAAATTTGCTAAATTCTAAGCCATTTTGAAAACTTTGGAGGGGGTTCTGTTGGTAGTGAAAATTTCTAGATTAAGGAACTTTTCTGCAACAGAACGTGGACCTAACTGCATAACTCCGTGTTTGGCTTGATAGCCTCGCGTTTTGATTAAATGCGGAGATAATCGATAGCTCCACGTTCTAACGCGACTAGCTCCGCGTGAGCAATCATAAATTGATTACGATTGAGATTTGGGCTTATCCAATACCCAAATTAAGTCTAATCAGAATTCTAAATCAAGAGATTTAAATCAAAATTAAGATATTTGATTGGAATTCTTGATGAATACAAATTCTATTTAAATAGAAACCCTCATATTATCCCATAGGTTATAAATACCCTCTTGAGGAAGCCTTTGAGGATCTTTTTCGAGCATAAAAGGAGTTCCAGTTACGCATGAGAGCCTTGAACGAATCAGAACCAGAGGAGAAAAGATCAAGTCGGCCATCATCTTTGCCAATCAAAAAGATCATCGACGTCAGATCGTCCAAAGGAGCTATTTAGTAGATCTCATCGCTGCGAGAACCCACTATTTTGTAAAAGAGAGTGATAGATTATAAATCCTCTCGTTTGTTCATTTCTTGTTCACTTTCGTTATAATCTAAATTTTATTTAATGGAAGGAAGCAAAAAATTTGCTATGACAATTTCATCATGTTCGAATGAGAACCGATACTTGAGATCATGATTCTGAGTATATATGAAATATCCTGTACTTGTTTTTCTAACGACAGTTATCTGTATCCTATATTTGTTGCCTAGCAGTGGTTATTCAGCTCGTGTAGAGATCGGTATTTGTGACCGTAATTCTGGATATGCACAGGATATCAAGTACTTATTTGCTTAGCGATGGCTGTACTTGTTTCCCTAGCGGCGGTTATCCGACTCGTGTAGAGACCAATATTTGTGGCTGTGATCATGGGTATGCGCTGGATATCCTATACCTGTTTGCCTAATGGTAGTTATTCAGCTCGTGTAAAGACCAGTATTTGTAGTTGTGATCTCATATATGTACGGAATATCCAATATTCGTTTGGTAGCCAGTGCTCCTAGTAGTGCGGAGTTCGATTCGTATATGATCGGTCTTGGGACCATGGTACCAGACATGCATGGTACATATCTAGAATACATGAATACTTTCATCATTTAGTTCCAATCTAATGTAATAGAAATTGCATCTATTTGCCTGATCATTTCATATTATGCACACCATGTACTATATGATTTTTGTTATATTAGGTATGCCTTATTGCTTGATCCATATATGTCATGATTCATATTTTAATCATATTACATTTTGCATACCATGTAATTCATGATTCAAGTTATATTTTGTATACTTTGTAGTTTATGATTCATTCATATACATCTTTTATATTGTTCATACTAATATGCCACACTGATATAGTTTTCATAGTATTGTACGAGCTTGGCTTTGTATTTTTGTCTATATTCTGACCCCGGGGACTATCACACCTCAGGTATACCTGTCGAGACAACAACACTAGAAGAGGAGGACCCACACCTACAAGATCTATATTTGTAGGAGCAGGCCGAGCGCTAGCAGTCAGTTTCTTATAGGATTTTCGTCCTTTTTTTGTGTATTTATCATTTTGCCTTATATGTGCATATATATCCTACTTTTTAGTTTTATCTGTGGTATCCGGACACTCTTATATATATATTCAATACTTATTTTACTATATTCTGATACTGTACTTGACCTACATGAGTAACTTTTTGATATACATATTTCTTATCATTTTCATATATTTATTTTTAGATATTTCTATATTTATGAATGTGATATTGTGACAGATAGATTCTGACCTGTGATATGTATCTTATATTTGTGCGCTTCCATATCTCTTATCTGTAATTGTTTAAAAAAATGGTTTCATGCACTCTGCTATTGAGAGTGCCCACCAGTGATACCCTATCTATTATTGGGATACATATTCGGGCCCACGAGTTTGATTTGGGGCGCCGTATTTATAGACTTGCAGGTTGACAAGGAGACAAATCCACCATAACTAGATGCTTACTTTGAGGATCAAGTAGAAGGATAGTAGATATTTTATGGACTACAACCCAAAGATCTTATTGTCCTAATTGTAGTTAAGACTTAATTAAATATGAAATCTAAATGAAGCCGAGATATTAGATTAATTTAGTTTTGTCCATGATACATGGAACCATTATTACTTTTTTGTTTTTATATTTCATGACATGATTTGACATCTGACAAATTTTGGAGACTTTGATATAATTAACATCACAAATTTATTTTAAAATATAAAATAATAAATGGGGTTATGGAAAAAAACTAGACGATGAATGTGTACAGATATTTTAAAAGGCTTACAAATTAGATTGCATTGCCGAAATTTAGAGATTTAACCATGAAGGTCCTATGGATGATTATTAGATCACCGTTCTTCTTAAGGGCATCAAGCTTGAGAATATATGCTCATCTATCTTACTTGATTAGGTACTTAAGAAGTATGATCTTAGAGCATCACCTGCAGTTTGGGGTCATGGTCCCGAATATGTGCGTGAAAGTCCTAAAATATGTGGCCTCTTCCACTAGATAGTTCCAATAATTTTTAAAGAAGTGCTAAATAACTTCGAAAAATTCTAAGGACTATAATAATTAAATCAGCATATGTATTTTACCCTTTCATATTATTATACATAAAAGCACGATTCATCTATATATTTATGACATGTTTAAAACTTGTTTACTCCTATATTCGTGACATGCATAAAACCGTTTAGTTTATATTGGTGACATGGGTAAGACTTGTTTTATGTATACATTCATGACATGTATTAGTCCTAATGCTTGATTTATTTATCTGATTATGATACATATTATATTCATATGTATAGCGTGCCTCTATATAGTCCTTTTTAAATACACTTTCTAGGTCACTTCTGATGTTTTTGGTCTGGTACGATAAACTCTATAGAATTTGATATTGATGAGAAGACGGATCCACCACAATTGGAAGCTTACTTCAAGAACGGGGCAAACATACACTAGACATTTTATTTTGGAGTTCACTTATGTACTATCTTTTCCTTTTATTTGAGAGTTTAGAACTGTATAATTTATTTGCAGTTGAGTTATCCAGACTTACATGTCTTGTGATATAGTGCATTCATTATTTTTTGTTTGGTTCTTATTACTAGCATTGATTTTATAAGTCTTGTGATATAGTGCATTCATTGTTTGGTTCTTATTACTAATATTGATTTTGATGCTTCTCCGAATAAATTACTCTCTTTGTTTCATATTGAGAAGAATTTGTAAGCATAAATGTATAAATGTATATGAACATGACAATATATTTGTGTGAATTTACTTATATTTTAGGTTGGCATATTTGTTTAAATACGCTGTCGAATGCTACCCATCAGAAAGGATGTATACAGAGTCGATATATATTTAACTCTGTCAAGAAGCAATCGATCCGATGATATTAGCACCAGTATCAGCAACTTGACTTTTGAGATAAAAATATTAAAACATTCTGATGTTTAGTGGCGAATGCAAGTTGCAATAAGGACGAAAAAGATGGGCTTATGCTTATATTCGAAACTTCGTTAGAAGATCGCGGTATTCATTTAAGTTCGTCTAATGCGGCGGCATGGGTCTAGGTTCCGGGTCAGGGCGGAGGCAAATCGCGGAGGATCTGGGTCGAATTCGAATTAGCTGGTCCCACTTTCGGGTCCTTTGCCCGCAACAGCAGATAGTGGGTTCTCACAGGTACTTTTCGGGAGTTTCTAAAGGGGCACGCCATTTTTCCTAGTGAGCCCACTTATAAATTTCGATCTTATTACAAATTTGCCATCGATTTTTTTAACTAGATTGCCCTTGTCTTCAACATCTTTCTCTTTCTCTTCTCAAACTACAATTCAGTGAACCAAAAAAAAAAAAAAAAAAAAATCTAAAACCTACAACTATTCCATCAAATCTTTTCTCATATTAAATAATCTCACAAATTAAATTCGAAAATTGAATTTATTAGGTTTTTACTTACTTAAAAATCCTAAAAATATTACGAATTGATAAAAATTATGAACAAAAAAAAACTCATAGTCTGGACTGACAGTCCGGATGACTCTCCACTATCCGGACTGGTATTCCGGACGGTCCATAACTGTCCGGACTTCCAGTTCGGACAGCAGTTTTCTGTCCGGACTGGCAGTCCGGACAAAATTTGTTTGTCCGGACTTCCAGTCCAGACAGTAGTCTACTATTCGGACTGGAAGTCCGGACAAATTAATTTTATCCGGGTGTATACCCTGGATAGGAGATAAGTAGTATTGTTTTGTCATATTATCCACAAAGTTGTTGTAGCATAGTGGTCAGTAGTCTTGCAATGTCACATGGGTGACCTAAGTTTAATCCATGGCAATGGCAAGCAAAATTTTTTGACATTTTGGCTTGCGATTTTTTTTAACATTTTGGTTGTTGTGACAAAAGTATACCGCTATAAATTTTTCCTCTTATTAGACCGCTACTATGATGTCTAATCACTTTTTACCTTATTTTATTTTTCCCAAATAAATGACATTTTCTCCCAACTAAACAGAGTTTATTCGATTTAGTTTTTATTCCTATTCGATTCGGTTTTTTCAAAATTGATAAATATTTACATATACTAACCACCATAAACAATAAGAAAAATAGAATTAGATACTTGCAACTCATTGCAGAAAACCAAAAAAAAAAATCACCAACAGATTCAGAACACACTAATATACCAGCTCAATCATATAATAAAAAAAATCACGTAATTTATTATTAACTCAGAGTATGAGAAAGATACAATCAACCGACTGAGATTATAAAACTTATACACAAAGTTTACGCTTTTCGACTACAGATTTCATCAATACACAAATATATCCAAATAAATTTAAAAGATAAAAAAGGAAAAAAATTGGCTCTTTTTTCCATCAGCCGCCAGTCCTTTAGTTGGGTCTGAAAAGTCTTGGTGAGCCCCATACCAAACGGAAATCCTTGCATGAATCAATGCATGCATATAGTAAACAATTTGGTGTTTGGAGGGGAATTCAATTAGGATAAACATATTTGAGGAAAATACATTTAATTCAATACATCAAAAAATTTCAGATGAGTACAAAAGAAATGAGCTTATTTCATAAATGTCATACAAGTGTATATAGATAGAAAATTATAAATCAATCTTAACTAATTTGTTAAAAAGCTTCTGAACAGTTAAAGAGTTTCCTATATCCAATGAATCATAATAAACTTCTTTTTTTTCTTTTGAACTTAAACCCCATTTCAGTATAATTTTGTTTTGTTATTAACCACTTTATCATCGTGAATGAGAAAATTAAAACCCAACAGCTGAAAAACTTACAACCAATCAAATCACAATCACTTGTCTTATTTTTATAGCATTGCAACGATAGGATTGGTGGCCGAGATGCTACTTTCTTCCTCCTTAACGAGGCAGCTGGTCGTACACGAGAAGATTCTGCCGGATTCATCTATGGAATATAAAGATATTTCATTCATAAATGATAGTTATCAGAACAGTAAGTTCTCTATGTATAAGTAAGTAGTTACAAAATCAAATTTGCTACAAATATCATATTTTCTCTTTTTTTTATACTGCAAGATAATGTAATATAAAAGTATAAAGACACTAAAATCTTTTTTTGCTACTTAATCAACCATTACGACAATGCTATAAAACTTCAAAATTAACTAATAAAATTTAACATTACCGTCTACGATTGGAAAATTAATTAAATTTCGCATATTTTACAACTAGCATTACAATATTTTATTTTTTTATTAATTATAATCAAAATATAAAAAAAATTAAAAAAAATTGCTACCACCAAATTTGCTACCTCCTCCCCCCTTTCTCCTCTCCAACCTAACAAGATCACCAAACCCAAATATCTCCCATTGTTTGCTCCAAAAAAAGACCACAATTTAAAAAAAAATTACTATATTAGGAGATCTCACCCATCTCGACCCAAGAAGCGACGGCGGGACGGCGGAATGGTGACTGTTCACTGGTGGCGGCGGCGGGAGATCGGCGGCGGCAGGAGATTGACCAGCAATTTTAGCAACGAGAAAGAGGAAGATTTAGAAGGAGGAGGAGGTTGGGAAGGGGAAGAGAAAGAGAAAGGATTAGGAGAAGTGGGAAAGGGAGGGAGGAGATAATTTAGGATTTTTGGGTTTGGCTTTGGCTCGTGAGGATGAGGGAGAGAAAAGTGGGAGAGAAGAGGGAGAAGGAACTTAAAAATGGGAGAGAAGGATAATTTGAGTATATTTAGTGTGCTCACTAGAAAACCTTCCCTTTTGTAAAGAGTGGGTGGGCTCACTAGGAAATCTGGGCTCACTAGGAAATATGGTGTGCTCCTTTGGAAACTCCCGTACTTTTCTAGCAAATAAGGGGAGTTCCTAAAGGGGCACACCATTTTTCCTAATGAGCCAACTTTAAAACTTCTTCTACATATCAAGTTTGTCCCTAAGAAAAATGGACATTTTTGCCCTCTCCTTCAACCTCACGTTCCCTCTCATTCTCCCGCGCGACAGGTGAGTTTTTTTTAAGTATAAAATCCACTCCATTTGAGTTGATTTACTCTTTCTGTAGATTACTTGCTATTTTAAAACCGAATCATTACGTCATTTTCGTATATTGTTTCATTAGAAATCCAAACAAAAAAGGAATTTTTGAGTTGTATCGAATGAGACATAAATAGAGAATACAAATATGTCGTTGGCTCCATTCGACGATCAAAATCCTCTTCATATATGATTCCATCACTCCCGTATAAATTATTCCAAATATAGCTTAGGTTTTTTTATTTAAATTGGATAGAATGATGTTAGGGTTTTTTATTTGGGTTTTGAGTTCGCTTTTTTCCAATGGAAAAACCCGTGGGCGGATGTCGCTATCCAAACTGGGAGTCCGGATAAAATTCTCCTATCCGGACTGTTGTCGGGACAGCAACGTCCTGTCCGGACTAACAGTCCGGACAGGAGCCTTTTTTCCAGACTGTTAGTATGGACAAAAATCATTTGTCCGGACTAACAGTCCGGACATAGGCCTTCTGTCCGGACTGTGAGTCTAGACAAAATGGCTTTGTCTAGACTGTTTGTCCGGACAAAGCTATTCTGTCCGGACTCATAGTCCGGACAGCACCGTTATGATGAGTTAGAGTCCGGGCGTAGAAAAAAATTGTTTTGAGTTATTTCTTATCAATTAATAAGTATTAATATTGTTAAAGTATTGGCACACATGGTAATGTTTCAATGCAAAGTAGCTGAGTCGAGAATGAATTAGTTGTTTATTACAGTTTGGACTTCATAACAAATCAGGTATGATAATATTGAAAAAGCTATTCATATTGAAATAATAATATTTTCACTAAAAACCTAACTTCTCTATTTTGACTTTAGATTTTTACAAACCGAGACGAATTTTGCCAGTGGGTGCACGATATGGGAAAGAAATCAAGGTTTGTCATCATAGTTTCAAAATCTGATACTGGAGGTCAATTTAAGTAGGGGAGAATATGGTTTGGTTGTGAACGGATTGGACAACTAAAATTCAAGAAATTAAAGAATGATAAAGGCCATATGGGCAGTAAAAAATATGGATGTCCCTTTTGGTTAAAGGGTTAACAGATATCAACTGGTGGCCTAAATATAAACTAACGGTATTGTTTGATGTGCATAATCATCCCGCAACAAATTATCTAGAAGGACACTCGTACGCAGGAAGATTGTCTGAAAGCAAGACTAATGCTATGATAGAAATGTTAAAGTGGTTGTTGGTGAGTTGATCAAGTCTAGACCGAATTGTGTGTACATGCGATTGAGAGACATTTGTGTCCCGTCCGCTCAATCACCGATAAGCAAGTGGTTCACCGGCTATAAAGAATCAGTTCAACACTAGCATGGACATTGGGAAATGAGCAAATATCCAAGCCTATAGCAATGTCAGATACCCGGACATCTGTGCAATGTTAGCTCGAGAAGCAAGTCTAGTTGCCTATATAACCAAGCAAGAGCCTAACACTCCATGCGAATGTGTGAACATGTTTGAGGTCATGAAGCAATGTAGATACTCAATCGACACTCTCGTACCGCTCTTGTCCCCAAAGAGCGTGCATCTAAGAAGATACAGTAAATATGCCTTGCAGTACGTCGAATCCTATGTTCATAGTCGGTATCAACCACTCCACAAAAATTTTCTCTTAACCAATCGAGTCTAACTGATTCACTGTCTTTTATATTTAGCTCATTCCACGCTTCAGAGAAACTTACGCCCAAGGAATGAGTAATTGTGTCAGCAGTTTCACGTGGCGCTGTTGATTCTTGGTGGCACACTGAGCAAGCTAAGCAAGCAGAAAACATCATCCAGTGTAATCGTCATCTCACTGAACAATATATAAAATGTGTTTGTTTCGGGATGCCACCTCTCAACAAATGCACTAACCTCAACAGCGATAATGTATTGATAGGAACAGATGACCAATGGATATAACGAAGAACCATGTATTAATTCCATGAATTGGATGTTGAGCTGTGGAGTCGTCAATAGCCATGAACTTATTTTTCTCATGTGACTAATACATCTTAATGGATCTCGCTCCTGTGTATATAATATAGTCATAACATATAACACACTATAATTGGTTACTGGTTTTTAACGGGAAAAAATTACCTCATCTTTTAAGACTAAGAAAGCAATATGCGTTTTGAAATTCTTCAATAGTGATAAATCAACTGGATCTCGATATATTCACCCTTCAAGATCATCTTCAGAGCGTCCTGAATCATTGTTACTTCTCTCTTACCTTGCACTTTCATATCTGAGCAGATTAGGAGTTTCTAAATTTAATTCAGGATCTACAGCAACTTCATCTTCTCTCTCATTTCGGGCAACGGATTGGTGGCCGAGATGCTGCTTTCTTACTCCTCAACGAGACAGTTGGTCGTACTCGAGATGATTCTGCCGGATCTATTTGTGGAATACAAAGATAATAGTATTAATACATGTAATTTCATTCATAAATGATAGTTATCATAACAATGATTTCTCTATGTATAAGTAAGTGTTACAATATTCAATTTGGTACAAATATCTTTAATTTTGAAGTTGCTGTAGAATATAAAATACATGTATAAACGCACTCAAACCTTCTTTTACTAATTAATCAACCATTACGACAATATTAGAAACTTCAAGATATATTAGCATTTACTATTACCGTCTACGATTGGAAAATTAGTGAAATTTTGCATATTTTACAACTAGCATTACAATATTTTATTTTTTTTCCATTAATAATAATCAAAATATAAATTTAAACACCAATTTTTAAGTTTCAATCTTAAAGGATGGGAAAATATTTTCTAACTTCAAAATTGAGACCGGTTGTAGAGTTAATCTTTGAGATAGTTTAGATATTGAGCGCCAGAGAGTTCTTACCAATTACAAGAGATTTGAGAGGTAGAGCAAGTAGAGAGAATTATTAAAATAATAATGAATTGTGAGGTTAACTTATAATTTTTTTTTTTATCTATGATAAAAAAACCCTCCATCTCCAAAGCCCTAATGCTTGGCTTGCCCGTGATAAGAAAGTTCGCGTGCCACCAAGAATCAACAGCATCACGTGAAGCTGCTGACACAATTACTCATTTTTTGGGCGTAAATTTCTCTGAAGTGTGGAATGAGTTAAATACGAAAGGTGGTGTATCAGTTAGACTCGATTGGTTAAGAGAAAATTTTTGTGGGGTGGTTGACACTGACTCCGAAGGATGCCTTAATCTCAGTATATTGAAGTTCAAGTAATGTGTGTATATTACTCCAACACTTCTCGAAATCGCCTTGACTAGTTCGCAGTTGCCTCTTCAATTTGGCGTGGGCACTTTCTGCTTGGTTATCCCGATATTGGCACATATTTATCCAGTAAGCAACAAATTTCTCCTTATGTGGATTTAACCATGTCTTTGTAATGTACTCAACTGTTTCAGGCTGGGCTCAGAATTCGTTTGTTAGGATACTAAAATTTGCATTATACTCCTCAAGAGTATCAGATAGTATAATCAGCTTCCATATTTAGAAAAATTTCTCCCACTCAATCGAAGCATTCTTTGGATCCTTGAGCTTCAATGATGTCAGTATATCTTTTAGCCTTACATGACACGTTGACATTTCTATCACAGCATTAGTCTCGCTTTCAGACAATCTTCCCGAGTACGCGTGTCCTTCAAGATAATCTGTTGTGGGATGATTATGCACACCAGACAAAAAACGTTAGTTTATATTCGGGCCTCCTAATTGATATCTATTGAGCATTTATCCGAAAGGGACATCCACATTTTTTACTGTCCCTATAGTTCTCATCATTCTTTAATTTCTTGAATCTTGGTTGTCCACCCTGTTCGCAACCAAACCATATTCTCCCTTTCTTAAATTGACCTCCAGTATCAGATTTTGAAACCATTATGACAAACCCTAATTTCTTTCCCATATCGTGCACCCACTAGCAAAGTTCGTCTCAGTTTGTAAAAATCTAAAATAAAAATAGAGAAGTTAGGTTTTTAGTGGAAATTTTATGATTTTAATATGAATAGTTTTCCAATGTCATCATACCTAATTTGTTATGAAGTCCGAACTGTAATCAACAGCTAATTCATTCTCGACTCGACTGCTTTGCGTTGAAACATCACCCTCTGTGCCATACTTTAACAATATTAATATTTATTAATTGATAAGATATAACTCAAAACATCACCCTCCAGTATCATATTATCCCTTCTGTCCGGACTATGAGTCCAGACAGACAATTCAGACAAAGCCATTCTGTCCGGACTCACAGTTTGGATAGAAGGCCTATGTCCGGACTGTTAGTCCGGATTAAAGGCCTTTGTCTGAACTTACAGTCCAGACAAAATTCCCCTGTCGGGACTGTTAGTTCGGACAGAACGTCTCTGTCCGGACTATCAGTCCGGACGGAAAAATTTTGTCCGGACTCCCAGTCCGAACAGCGACGCCCTCTCATGGATTTTTCCACCAGATAAAATCGAACTCAAAACCCAAATAAAAAAATCCCAACATCATTCTATCCAATTTAAATAAAAAACCTAAGCTGTATTTGAAATAATTTATACGGGGATGATGGAATCATATCTGAAAAAGATTTTGATTGTCGAATGGAACTAACGATATGCTTGTATTCTCCATACATCTCGTTCGACACAACTAAAAAATTCCTCTTTTATTTGGATTTCTAATGAAATAATATACGAAAATGACGTAATGATTCAGTTTTAAAATAGCAAATGATCTACAGAAAGCGTAGATCAACTCAAGTGGAATGTATTTTATGCTAAAAAAACAAAAAAACTCACCTGCCATGCGGGAGAATGAGAGAGAATGTGAGGTTGAAGGAGAGCAAAAATATCCAATTTTTTAGGGACAAACTTGATATAAACTTGATACAAGGAAGAAGTTTTAAAATGGGCTGACTTCGAAAAATAGTGTGCCCCTTTAGAAACTCCCCAACTTTACAGGGGAGTGTCAAATCCGCGTCCTTTTGCCCCTTGCTTTCACTCTGGCCTCACTGTCCCCTTGCTTTCATGGACGAGGCAGCAGCCACAGCAAAAGCAATGGAACTCGACCAACCCCAAGCCGAACCGGGCGATGGAGAACGAGGAGAACCCCAGAACCCTAGCTCTGATTCCTCCGATTCCGACTCCGATGATGGAGAAGCAGAGGACGAGACCCAGATACAAACCCTAGAATCTCAGCTCAAAGAGAATCCGTGGAACTATGACGCTCACGTTCAGGTAATATATCAATTTATTCTTAGGGTTTTTTTTCGAGGCGGCTGCTTCGTGATTTTAAAAGAATGAGCAACCCCAATTTTATTCTACTCTTTGCACAGTACATTCAATCTCTGAGAAAACTTGGGCACATTGAGAAACTCCGGCAAGCGAGAGAATCAATGAAGGAGTACTTCCCATTGACCCCCAAAATGTGGCAGGAGTGGACCAAAGACGAAGCTTCGCTTAATGCAAGGTATTTTTCTTTCTTGCTTCAATCAATTTGGTTGTTCTAATTATACGCATAGACAATTTGTTACTTTATACATCATCATAGCACATAGAAGTCGACCAAAATTAAAAAAGGAGGGTAGCATTAGTTGAATTGGGATTGGCAAGACAACTAACAATTCGTAAAAAATAAGATACCGCCATTTATGTAAGTTATGTGCTGAAAGATGTGCATGAGATCAATGAGTCCACAGATTTTGACACCAAGACTATGGTATTGGAAGATTACGATTTTGAAACTAAGAAGACATGTTAGTTTGTCCTCTTTTTGGAGGAAGCCAGATACACATTCATAATTAGGGAGTCGAATCCGTTTTTTTTATCAATAGATTAGCAACTTCAGTGCTAGGCTTTGCCAATATGTGTTAAGCATAGGCATGGAGAGAAGTAGGGAAAGAGCTGTCTCAGGAACATGAAGCTGTTTCCTCTAAGAAAAGCTAGCTTAGAATAAAGAAAAAAATTTCAGTTATGAAATATGAATTAGATCTTAAAAGGCAAAAGGCTCGATGTATTCCATATCCAAGTCATCATCGTGACAGTGAATTTGCTCTGAGTACAAGCAATGCCAAAGCAATTAGCATTATAGAAGGCATGTTCATTAATGATATGCTGAAAACTAGGCAGTTGCACACGAGATAGACTGCCAATGGATTATAAGATAGACCTAAACATGGCAACGTTAATCATTGGGCTGGAATGCTTGATAAGAATACCACCTAAAGAGACACTGGCACAATCCTTCATTTAGTAAAATAAGTCACAAAGTCTATATTGTTTGTCCATTGTATATAAATAAAGTTCACCGTCCTCACAGGGATGCTCTTTCATCTGTTGTTCTTTTACTAGCCCATAGTATTATGGCTGCCTTTTGGATATGCTTACACATTTATGAACTCTGATTCTTTTTTTTTTCACTGTAGCCTGTCACTTCATTTGATGTGTTTTTTAATCTATGCACATATATTTATTATAGTACTAATGGAGTTAAAGTATCTTGCTGGCAGAATTTCTTATCTGACATTTTCCCCGGTTTTTTCTGTAGTTCTGAAGCTTTCACTGACATTGAAAAGCTTTTTGAATGCGGAGTGCACGAGTATTTGGTAGGTTAAATATGTATTTTACAGAACTTTTGTGAACTGTTGTATGAAGTTTCTAGGCTGAGTAAAGTTTCACTCATTTATTGCAGTCTGTGCCATTATGGTGTGATTACCTAAATTTTGTTCAAGAACGTGATCAATTGGTGTCTCAATGTGCACCAGCTGGTGTCCAGAAAATGAGAAACTTATTTGAACGTGCTCTTACCGCTGCGGGGTTGCATGTCGTTGAAGGGAGCAAGATATGGGAAGCTTACAGAGAGTATGAACAAGCTATATTTTTGACGATTGGCGATGACAATAGTGAGGTCAGAATCATATCTAAATCTGATATGACATACTGTAGTGTTTACACATAACAAAATAGCTGATTATCTCTTTCTATTCCAGGAAAAATTGAAACAGGTTCATCGAATACGTGCTTTGTTTCATCGTCAATTATCTGTGCCATTGGTTGATTTAAAATCAACATTAGCAAACTACAAGCTTTGGGAGGCTGAACAAGGGAACACTAGTGATCTGAATTTGGAGCTCGATGGGGTTCCTGCTAATGTTGTCTCTGCATATCAAAAAGCTCTTGAAATTTATAATGCTCGGAGGACTTACGAGAATGATCTGTCTAAAAGTGATGCGTCTGATGCTGATAGACTTCCATCTTTTATGGTGCGTGGCTATCTTTTGCAACTTCTCTTCTTCTTCTCTTCTCATTCCTCCCCCCACCCCCACCCCCACCCCCACCCCTCCAAGGCTATGCTTTGTTTTTTGGATGTGAGATTCTGTTTTTGGGTTTTCTATGAAACTTTACCATTAGGATATGCTTCGTTTTGATGCGAGCTTTTGTTTTTGACTTTTGTCATAACATCGGAGAGGAGAAAAATTCTGCCTATTTATATAGTGAAATGAGGCTAATGGGCAACATGGTGGTGCATGAACATTAGTTGCAAAAAGAAATCATATTTGGAGAAGGTACCTATGATTTTTATGTAACTGTTTAAATCTTCCTTTAACCACAACGCTGGTCTCTTACCTCTTTAAGTTTTTTATGTTTAGTCAGAACTGGTTGTTGGTATAAGGTAGAGTATGCACTTATTTCAGGGGTAAATAAGAAAAGCATTTACACTGACAATTAGGAATGGAAAATAAGATGATATGAAACAATTTTTAGAATAGATTGATGGGGTTATAGTGGTAATTCAGATGTAGAGGATGTCTATTAGTGGTGATTTGCATAAATTAAAGAATGACTCCTTGGAAGAAGGGATAACCAGCTTGGATTTAGCCATTGAGATTGAAAATCATTTCTAACAGCTATTTCTTACTATTATTGATTAAAATATCAGAAACTGAGGATGGATTTGCACATTGTTTGCTTTCATCTGGAAAAGTGTACAAAAAATTACTAAGATCTGTAACTTGGTAAATCTGAAATAGGTGTTTATAGAGGATGCACTGAATTTGAAGTTATCAATGATATTTAAGTTCTGGCATTATAATTAGATGTGAGGCATGAATTATAGTATGGTGCCGTTGTTGCTCGGCTTCAAATCAGTACTTTAACTATTGGATACCGGTGATGTACTGGTCAACAAAATTATATATCAAATACCGGATATCAGGCGGTATTATCACGATATGGCACTAAATGCTGGATGTTATATCATGATTATACTGAGTAAAAAATATACATATTAATATATTATTATATTCATAAAATATATTAAATTATTTAAAATAAGTTTAGGTCTTGGAGAATACTTACCGTGCCTAATTTGTTCAGAGAGATGATCTATTTGAGAGTCAAGGGGAGAGAGGGGCTTGCTCGAGAAAGAGAATGGATAATCTGTTTGAGAGCGGGATGGAGAGATGAACTATCTTTACGAGAGAGAGAAGGGTCATTGGAGCTAATGAGTTATCAAGGTTGGGTTTTTCGGTAATCAGTGCTGGGAGTGGAAGAGAGGTGCGGGGCTCTTTGTCATGGTATATTCAATGGGATTGCTTGATTGAGAGAGAGCAGAGAGGAAGAGGAAAAAGTAAGACGTCGAATTGTTGACCGAATCATGAGTTGTTTGGATCGTCATTGGGGCTCACGGGATTGTGGAGGTCAGGACTATCGGTAGTCGGTACTGAAAATGGAGAGAGAAAGGTATGGGGCTTTGTTGCAGTCTCTTTTATACAAACGCTTGATCGAGCGAGAGAGAACAGAGAGAAAGAGGATGAAGTAAAGCGTCTTATCATCAATAGATTAGATTTAGGAAAGAATAAAAAATTAAGGATTTGATGATATTTACATAAATGGGTTTGGTTATTAAATAGTTTGGATTACTAAATCTTAATTTAACAAAAAATAAAAAATTGGTAATATATTAATTTCGCCGATATTTTCCATCTTGTTTACTAGGCGATATATACTGTTTTATCTCGTTTATCGATATTTTTAAAGGTCGATATCGGCCCAAAATGAGAACCCGAAAAAAAATTGACTTATTGTTTTATTTCCAAATTTGGATGCCGGTCGGTGTACCGACCGATATTTAAAACTTTGCTTCATATATGCCCTGCATGTGCTCACAACTATAATTTCATGTTGTATGCTATTTGATAGACTAGATGAAAAGAAGGTTAGTTGCTAGATTTAAGGTTTGTATAGAAGTTCGTTACAATGACTCAATGCATGTTAATTTCAATGTATTTTGGTATTTAAGATAAGGTATTAACCAATACTAATGGAGAGATATAAGAGGACAATTGTACACTTGAGCTAGGTGTACAAGTAATGATGTGTGCCCATGGTGTTATTTAATAGATTGACACATGCCTTGATGATTTGATGAGCAGCTCTATAAAATTGACATTGAAGTTGTTGGTGTCGTACAATAAAGAAGTCCAATCAAGCAAGATATATGCATACGAAAATAAGGATATCACAAAGACAATGCTAAAACTAGGGAGAACAAGGTATTGAATGAGTATAACAGAGGAATGATTGAGCTTTTACCACTTGGACCATATTGTAATAATTGTTTTTGGGATTTGAGGTGAAAACTGAGAGAACCTGGAATCAAAGTGGGATATCTGAATTAATAGGAAAGAAGTAGGAATTTGAAAAGCCGAGTTACATGAATGACTGGTATCGGAAGAATCTCAAGGTTTAAAATTTGGATAAGGTGGTACCATTTGTGGTTTTTATGGCTGTTATTTTCTTTTTAACCATAACGATGAAAACCTTGTACAGGTAGCTTTGCAGAAACCCTTCATATCTATTTAGCTTCATTAAGGGCCATCTAGTTTGTGAACTGTTAATGCGAGTAGCCTTCTTCAACATGGAAAATTCTTATATCAATTCTTAGGATGATATATATTTTTTGACATATACTGTTTCTAATTGTTACGACTTTGAAATTCCTTACAGTGCCACACCTCCACATTCAATATGATAAGTTCCTCCTTTAGATAATATGATATTTTATTTGCACTAGGAAATGATAAATGCTGTATTTTCTGATGCAGATGGAGTGCTATTTTGCTTATGCTTTTTGGACCATGGGCCTAACTTTCTACATATATTTTTTGTCAGGATATGAATAGCGCCTGAAATTTAATTCTGAAAATTGTTGCGACATGACTTTAGTTGAGAAGAATCAAATTTGGAATTTTGCTGGTATTTTGTTGTCAGATGAAAATAATTATATTGTTTGTTGTTGGGAAAAAATAGGAAAAAGCCCTGGCTCTTTTTTTCCAATAGCAAAATTCTATATGCCTTTTTCTCTACTCAATAATCCTTGACTAGTTAAAGAGTGGTTTCTGCACATTATTTTATTTGCTTTTTAGAAAGAGTACTATCTATTTGTGTATATCCCAAAACTACCCTTGTACTATATTAACATGCCTTTTTAAAATTATAGGTGTTGTGCTATGATGATGTAATCAAGAGTCATTACTAAAGGATCAAGTTGTCTACCTTTTCCTTGATCCGTCCACCTTTTCCTACATTATTAGTTTTTCTGTTTATTTTTCTGTGATTTTTTTAAAGAACTCTAATTGCCAAAGTCAGTACATACTTTCAAGAAAATGTAATTATATTTAAAAAAGTTAAATTGTATAAAAGTGCACATGAATTTAGTCTAAAAGGTGAAGGAATTTTAAAAATGATCGTAAACTACCAGGTAAATTCTAGAAAAATAATAGAATTTCTCAAAGAGCTAGATATGTATAGATGAATTATAAAACAATTAGTTAAACTGTAATATATATATATATATATGTAGTTAATTATACATTTACAAGATATATAAATTATTAGAAAATGTAGATAAATTGTAAAAAAAGTAAAAATTTTTTAAAGAAAGGTGACGAATTTTTTAATAGTTAGATGAAATAAAAAAGTAGATAAATTACTGAAGAGGAAGATAATTATTAAGAAGGCAGATAAATTAGTAGTATCATAACTTCTCATTTTGTCTACAAAAAAGTGCAGCATGGATATTTACTGTGGGCCCCACAGCTTTTAATGACCTAACCATTGTTTTACGCTCCAAACCTAGTTGACAATAACAATGTTAACCTCTATAGCTAAAAATAAAAGCAGAAATCCAAATATCATATGCATCCCATTTCTTCTTCTTTCCCTTTCAATCCATTTCTGGTGATATATTTGTTTATAGATGATTTGAGATTCGAATCTTCACATAAATTAGGTAGGTTTGTACATTGTTGATGATCACAACTTTTGCAAATAATGATGTGACACTAGCTTTATCAATGGGTTTAACTTGCTCTGATGGGTGTGCATTTCTTGAAGAAGATCCATGAATCAATCCTCTCCCTAGCTCCGAGTGGCTTTCCCTCCCACGAAGATGGGGTGCAAGTCATGCTAGGTGGAAACCCATCTCGGTCCACCTCATCTAGTTCATTGCCGGCCTCCTTAACCACTAAGAGCTCCTCCATCCACGACCCTCATACACCCTATCCTCACCCTCTAGTGTGCCGACGATGAGAAGAGTTCAACATTGAGCTATGATGATGGTTTAGATTCGAGTAGGTGGGCTAGAGGAGTTAGATTGGGTTCGAGCAATAGGGAGAAGAATTATTTGGGCGGCTCTCATAGTGGAGCTGACTATAATGGTGCTGGAGCTACTAACTCCAATGAGGTGGTGGTGGTGGTGCAACGCTCCATTTCTCTAAGGAGTATGGAAACGGAGTACGTTACTGGCGGGCATATGTAAGTCAATGTATACGAGGCCTATAAGTATATAAAAGTAGAAGTGAATAGAATTAAAATACTAGTCATGTAGTAGGATCTTTGAAGTTAGTCTACTGCCATATAAAAGAAGATATATATATTTAAAATAGAAAGCAACAAGTATAGTATTGATACAAAAGTTGAGAACTAATCCCTCAAAAAAGTGATACATACTAAATCCAAAATACAATAGTGGAGGCCTAGAAATCTACTGCTGTTTGGTTATCTTCAGAAAGTATGGGTCGTGCAATAATAGATTCTCTCTTACGTTTTCAGTATTTGAGCTTGTAGAAGAGTTTAGGATAAAACCCGGCAAGTAAAGCAATAAAAGGTAAGGAGTGTGCAATATAAGTTAATAAGTGAATATGAATATAGATATAAAAAGCATGCGCATGTATGGAAAATAATAAATGATAAGTAACTATATCAAACATAGACGCACATGCATATCAAGTCTAAATTAATATTTTACTTTATTTTATTTTTTTAACTAATTGGTGAAGAAATATAGTCGTATCGTGAAACTGTCTATGTATACCCGAGACCCGGCCAAGATGCTGGCATTGAACGGCGGTGCTGTTAAGCACCCAAATAGATACCGATACTGAGTAGTCGCCCCATCAATATGGACTAAATAAGAGATGATGATTCAATACTAACTGGACGCTTCTGTGAATAGGCTCCTACTTTGGTTGTGCAAGCTTTCCTAAATTTTTACGATACAATATTCGTTTACCTTTTAGTTCTCTCATATCTCAAGATTTTAAGTTATATTATATGGTCAAGATTAATACATATACATATTTATCATCAAATCAATACCCGAGTAACAAGTAAGACATGATCTATATCATAATCAAGTTGATGAGCAAGTTAGAATTCATGGCAATATCAAGACATGTCTAAATATAAGTTAAGGTAATCTGACATATTTTCATGTATTTTATATAAGTAACTAGTATATATATGTCAAGGTAAGCGTAGAGTCAAAGAATGCTAGAATGAGTATTATGAAAATAATAACCATGTATGTAAACCATACATATATACAATTATATATATAAACACGTATATAAGTGGGTATTAGGGTGTAAGAGTATCTATGATGATCATGTATGTAAACCACATATATATAATTATGCATATAAACACATATTAGGTAAGTAGATACTAAAGTGTAAGGATGTAAATTAAATAGGTTCAATACTATTATAACCATTACTTTAATAATATGTAAATTACCCAAATTATAGCATGATTTCATGATATAGAAAGTAATAAATTTATTGAACCTTACAAGTATATATATTTTTCAAATAAGTATGGATTAGCATAAAAATGATTATGACCTAACGTAATAGTTTGTATAAAAGAAATATTTTAGAAAATTAATTGTAAGACCTTATATTAAACCCTCTCTATAAAGTATGATTATGAATAAATATATACATATATTATATAGAAATTTTCTAATGGCAAGTGGAAAATGATTTAAGATCACTGCATTAAACACGAAGAAGTTATATGGAAAATTTCAAATTTATATCCAAATATGATGAACATTCATAAATGTAGCTTCTTTATGATTTAAAAATAGAGCATATAGTTTAACTTTACAACTTGTAGTTTAAGCATGAGTTTCCCTAAATAAGATCATAAATTTGATACATAAATATAGAGTAAAATGTAAAAATCATCTTTTTATATTTAAAATAATTATAGAGATTTTTGTATAAAGATATCATCTTTCTAAGTTTAAACAAATCAAGATTCTAAATTAACTATAAAATATTTTAGTTATAAAAAGAAAATCATAAGAGTGGATGCGGTTCTACTTGCCTTGTAATGTATTCTTGAAGTAGATGTTGCAAATAAGAGATGATGTTGAAGTTTGGAGGTTGAGGAAGTGTGGAAACTTTATCTTTTGTTCAGAAAATCCAAATCCAATCTAATATGAGTGTATGAAAGAGAGGAAAAGTTTGAGAGAAAATGAGACAAAAAAGTCTCTCTCCCTCTCTTTTCAGTTCAGTCCAACAGTATGGGGAGGGTTTGAGATCCATAATTTAGGGAGATGGGGAATGCGAGATATGGATGAATAAAAACAAAATAGGTATATGACAAATAGTTAGTAATAATATGTTATTAGAGTTGTTTAAGGCCATAAATTTTAATTAAACTAACCCAAATAAAGTCAAATTTGATTTTAAAAGTCAAAAGAAAATAGACTAATCAAAATACGTGTGTAGGGCCAACCGATGATTAAAATGATATTATTTTAAGTGACTATTTAGAAAATTTCAAGAAAATCACCAAAAATATAGAAAAATAAGATGAGCACAACGTACTCACTTTGGGATTAATTTTACATCAGGAATATAAGTTATGATTGAATTTAGGTTGTTAGTTGGCTACTCATGCTGACGAGAGTGGTGCTGGAGCCAGCTTCAGTGAGATGGTGGTGGATCTTGAGAAGGGAAGAGGTGATATTTCCAATAAATTAGTAGATTCTATCAAAGACAAGTGAATAGATGGAGAGAGAAAGTGAACAAGAGTAGGACTGGTGATGAGTCTGCCTTTATGGAAGAACTTATTAATATAAAACTTTAAGGAACAAGGACAAAAGTGGCATATGATAAATCTTTTAGACACTTCAAATTAAAAAAAATAAATGTGTGGGACCACTCTTTTGTCGGTCAAAAGACTCCTTGAGTTGAGGAAATGAACCAAGCACTTCTGCAATTAGAAAAAAAGAGCCAAGGAATTTTTTTAATGTTCCTCTATTTTTTAAAATTTTTTCTGTGATATGCAAACTTGCCCATATGAGAATATCTTGGAAACTTGAAAGTTATCAGATATGCTTGAAGAAGTATGAAGCTTATGCACATAATTGTAACAATTATGGAATAAATCCCTATTCATGCTAAGAAGTTGTTGAATGGAAGGTGGTTCACTAATCTACAATCTATAATGAAAAAGTAAGGAGGGATGTGGATAATCTAAACATGCTTTTTATTGACTTCTATGTATATCATAGGATGATGTAGGAGTTGATTTCTTGGACATTAACTGTTGAGTATGTATGACAGTGGAACATTATGTTTGTTATGGATATGCTTTCTGAGGTAATGAGGAAGAATAACATTGGAGGACAAGTAAGATCTGCTCCAGTACCAGAGGCTACACTTTGGTTCGGTGATACATACAAACAAATATATTGTCATGCTATAATTTTCATAGCTAAATCTATTGGTGACATTCAGTAGGAGGCATGTCCTATGCATTACTCAAATATGATATTCTGCTATATATGACCCGGGTTTGAGATTTCAGTCTTGGTATTTTACTAACAGTTTCTCAGATTTGAAGATTGGAGTTTTGGTTTCACCGTATCGGCAGCTCAATGCAACTCTAGAGTAACTTCGAAAGTTGTAAAAAAATGATAAGCAAGTTTTTGACGTGTTAGTTATTTTGGCTATAATATAAAATTTGGCAGTTCTGTTGTTAGCAACTTTATAGCTGCATAAGAGCTTTGCAGTCAATTATTTATTTTAGCCTTCATGATTACCATTTAACTAGTTTTTGGATTCAGTGCATTCAACCATATTTTACATCTTACTCTAGGATATATCGAAGAAAACGGACATGAGAACTATACCTGCAGTGATAATGTAGATTGGAACATATGTGATTGTGAATATCCTTTTGCTAACACAAGTTCCAAATTTATGAACAGAGAGAAAAAGATGTAAAAACTTCATATTCTTCTTTTGACGTGAAGTATGTTTGTGTATGCTAAATAGTTCTTGTTTCCTAATTATTATAGCCGCCTTTTTTCGAGTAAACTTATTATTTTCAGCTTCATATGAAAACATTACAGAAAATATCATGGTTTTCCGGATGAGTTCTTTATCTTTAGGTAAATGTTATATCTAAGGATTTTGAGGCAAGTAGGCAATCAAATGCAGTGTATTGAAGCCCGAGCACAAAGTTCAATGCATAACCATGGCTATAGGTTCACATGCAGAATGAGAACATCTACAAACTGCAATTGCTTGGGCATAACCATGTGGTTATGCTGTTCAATTTTTGTATTGTTAATAATTAAAAACTGTAAGTTTCTAAGTTTTAAATTACACAGATAACAACTTTTACTCGTTAGAATTTAAAATTTAATATGTTATTTGTGCTAATATTTAACTTAAACTTGAAATGTGATTTAGATACAGAAATATTGTAATTTTTCCTTCATTTGGTCTATAATAGTATCTTATGATTGAGGGCTCAGTACGCCTCTCATCTATAGTAATGTCTTGGATAGTCTCTCTGTGTGGGGTCTTACAGATGATTGCATTCTCCTACATCAAATCTTGTTTCCTCTATTACTTGGTTAGACCGTTAAGCTTTTCTTTTATAATCTAGCCGAGTTTTCTGGTTGCCTTTTTTTTTCACAAGCTTAAAATTAAGATGTTGTTTCCTTTAAGACAATTGATAGTCCATGCTCCATGGTATTTCCTTTACCCTTGACCAAGACCTGAGAGCTAGTGGAAAGGTTATCTTGAGTCTGTATAGTTTGGTTTAGTCTACTTAGCTTTAGAGAGAATTTTGGCGTGCTTAATCATCTGTGCCAATAAACCAACATTAGTGGTGTGCTGTTAGCTATTTTTTGGTTTCATAATATTTCATCTAAATTTAAAACATGCAATCTCAGACAGTGACTGTAGGAGTTGGATTTTTTTTTTTTTTTTTTTGGGGGTGGGGGGTGTGTGTGGAGGCTACATAAGTCAATAATTGCACGTCGACTTTATTTCTCGTGCAAAGAGCTATTCATGCTTAGAAAATGCTCTATCTGTCATTCAACCAAGGAATATCTGTAAAAATATGGCTCATAGCATTGTAGCATTTTTCCTTATTTTAACTGGATCATGAAACTGGTTGCTTATGGTGCAATTTCAACTGCTAACCCATGAACGGCCCTGATTATGGATTCCATTAGACTTTCTTATATTTTTCTCATTAACATTCAAGTTGTCTATGTGCTAAGCTTCATGTCTAGGCCTGGAATGCCCTCGTGGCAGTGAATGCATTTATAATCATTGCTTGTTTCCCTCTCAGAGCCTGGTAGATCACTACTTAGCTCTTACGTGATAGCTGCTTGTATCAATCAGCAGCTGCCTTTAATTTGCTGTGCATTATATTACAAGAGATTATTAAATGTTATGATATCTGAAATATCAAAACAGCTGCAATATAACTGAGCCATATCTTGATGTCTAGAATTTGCAGCAATGCATGACATATTTTTTTTTAAATTACAGAAATACATCAAATTTGACGAGTCTTCTGGGGACCCTGCTCGTGTTCAGATTCTTTATGAACGTGCTGTATCAGAGTTACCCTTATTCAGTGAACTGTGGTTGAGCTACACTAGCTATTTGGACAACACCTTGAAGGTATTCTCATGACCTTGTCTAATTTATAATTTCTGTTGTATGTTTCTTTTGTTTAGATTGAGAGAATGCTATCTACAGGTACCTAATGTTGTCAAAGATGTGTATTCTAGAGCTGTTAGAAACTGTTCATGGGTCGGTGATCTTTGGGTCCGTTACATGTTATCGTTGGAACGCCTGGGTACTTCTGAGATGGAAATGAAATCTGTAGGTTTATTGCTCTCTCTCTCTTCTATCTTCAGAGATTTAGTGAGACTAAATTTACTGTTCATCAAGGAAATTTTTGACAGAAAACCATTTTTATCATGCTTTTAGTACATTAGATCTTCATGTGTTAATTTATGGTTACGTTTTCCAGTATGCTGGCCTTTCTTACTATTTGTATTCAACTTTGTCAATTTTGTTTTGTTAGACACCGGAATCTTGTTATGGGTCACTTCTCTTATCTTAATTTTTTTTCTTTCTTGGTAAATGAAAGCCCTGTCAGTAACACTCCTTGATCTCAAGATGAAGTGCCAGGTTTAGCCCTGAAGATATCAATTGAAAAGTTTAACTTGAGTAATTAATCAAGCTATGGCCTAATACTAGAAAATTAAGTCTCAGTTAAAATTTTGTAAATATTCCAAGAGATGAAACAAAAAATAATTTACTAAAAAATTCTATATCGATAACCCAAATTAGAGGCTTATAAAATAGAAGAGGAAATCATGTTCATTCATGAATTTGACCTGACTCACATTGCAAATCAACTCTGTTGGTCTGTGTGACAGTTTTCAGTACCAGATAACCAATAATATTTTAAATATATAACTAGCAGCCATGAAAGGATGATTTCAAATCAGATTTATGGTTATGAAGCTTTAATACACGTTTTTTATTTTCATCTTTAAGTTACTTATGCAGTTATATCCTACATTGTTAATACAGTGAACATTATTTAAGAAATATGGATATTTATATAGTTTGACACTTAGTATCTGGCTTTTTTGCTTCTAGTTCTATACTAGCAATTAACACTCCAGCTGGTTATCCGAGCCGTTATCTGTCAAATGTTTTCTTGACAAGCAGGTTTTAATCTAATTGACACGAGCTGCCCACAATCCCGTGAAAACTACTTCTAGGGGATCATTTCCGAGAACACTAGCATTTACATTCATTCAACATCTAAATTAATATTTCGAGCCACAAGTCAGGAGCGTTACTTGCATATGTGTATACATTCACACATACATAATTAAGTAGTAAAATGGCATGAACATGGGAACATGCATATTGGTTTATTGCTATGATGGGCAGGGAAGCTTCTTCCTGGGAGGAGTTGATGATCATCATTTCTTATTTAGATTTTTTAATCATATCTTTTTATAGTTAATTTCTATGCCTCCTATTTCCCCAATCAAGCCATATACAGTGACTTAGTTGCTAAACTGTACAATTGATGGGCTTCTGTCTTGCTGGTTTGACTCAAAATATCGTGTATTTGCTCACTTATCACTAGTAAACTGGCCATTTGCTATGAACAGTGGCAATAATTTATCCTATAATTTTACAATCCATTAGATTTAATTATTTTTCAAAATTTATTTGCAAAAGGTTAGATGTAATAACTTAGTATTAATAAGGTAAAAGAAAGAAAATGTGAGCTCGTTGTGGGTTGTCTTTGCTTCCTGATATTAGGCCTACAATCACTACTTCAATAATCTTACACTGAACTAAGTCTCTAGTTTGAGCATAGAAGCAGTAATCATCAAGAAAAGGAAGAGAATGGAGAATACAGGAATCACAGCAGGTAACTTTCAAACTTAGTTACATATATGACGTGACAACTATGGGAAAATATGAGAAAAAAAAGCAGAGGCTGAATCTGTCATCTTTCTTCTTGTTTGAAAATGCTATGGTTGCTCGGAATGTTAGCTACTACAGTGGTACTGGGCAGAAAACCTAAATACTGCACTTCTTTTTTTAATACAAAAAGAAAAAGGAGCAAAGTAGTTGATTTAGAAGAACGATAAAAATAAAGACAAGTTAATGGTTACGTTAGAAAGCTTAGGTTCTTTAAAATACTAGGGTTTGATAGCCAGGATAAGTAAATGAAAAGGAGAAATAGTCAATGACATATCCTTTCGAATTTCTCTCTCCCCTTGATAAACTTTGTACTTGAGAAGAAAGGGCCAACAGGTTTTATTGTTAAATTCTTGCTTAGTGGACATAGAGAAATAGATTCACTAGCCATTGAGCTGCACTGAAAATAGTTCCAGATTAGGTAGGAGAGCTCACTTGCCCACTATGTATTGTGATAACCAGTAAGTCGAATGAATGCTTCTCCATTATAGTTTATAGCTACCAAGATGTTCTCTTTCAAGAAGGTGGGGTGAGGCTTCTTCTTGAAATTGGAGGCTGCGGAACCATGGCCTTATCAGGGTCCATAGGAGGTGCTGGTAAGCACAGGGCACATGCTTGCTGCACAAATAAAGCACCAACCAGACCTGGTTATTTCCCTGGGCAGAAGAGGTTTCCTTATCAACCAAATTCATGTCTGTAAGTTCATCTCAGGTCCTTAACAAGCCATTATATGTGTATAGTTAGTTGGTTACTCAACATATATGCCAACCTATATAGCACGAACATAGGTACGGATATGGGTACAGATACGAACTTGGATGTAGGTAATGACAAATGTGTAAAGGTACAGTACTGGGATATGGCTGTATATAAAATGACATACAATCCAAAAAATGTTCATCTAATGCTACAATTTTGAAATATATAATTTAGATGAGATCATCATTATTTTTTTCTTCTAGTAGTTATCAAAATTAATGCTAATTTAAATAGTGTTTTCTATATAAATGAAACAAATATATAGCTGAAATTTGTATAGTATAAAAAAAGCATATGGAAACGATGCATGTGTCTAGGAAGTGTCTTAACTTGCAAAATATTATAAAATTGCGGACGTGGTTAAGAAGTGGTGAATGTGCCCAAGGTGAGTCTTAGAAGTGTTTGTGTTGGACATGTCTTCTATATGGGTACAATATATGGTAGAATTGTTTGCCCTTCATAGCTTCCAACCAATGTTTAAGGTTTTGTCAGATTTGTCTCGGTTTCGGTGGTTTCATCTCAATTTTGATGGTTTTTGTCTCGGTTTCAGTGGATACCAGTCAGAAACTGGCATAACTCACGGTTTTGCTAAGTTATGACATATTATAATAAATTTTGGACTCACTTTAGAAATTTTCATTAAGTCTCAAACTAGTTTCATAAAATTTAGGTAAAACTAATCAAAACTTGCAAATAAATTCAAAATTAGAGGGAGAAAAAGAGGCTAATGTTTCTGGTTGTTGATAATTTTATCTCCCCTCAATTTCTATACTGATTCCAAATTTGTAAATTCCAATCAATTATAATCTTCGCAACTGTCGCAATGAACTCCGTGATAGGTTCTTTATCTTGGTCATGAGTTGTTCGGGCACTCCAACCCTTCTTTGAATATATTTTATTTACTTGTAAGTGTAAGCATAATTGAACCTTAAATAAGGATAGTCGTATTTATGATTAACGACATTAATATTTATTTTGATCAAATTTTAGGAAACTTGTTTAGTATCATAAGTTCATTTATCTTATTTAACATCCACTTGACCTATATGTTTTAATAAATGCTCTTTGGGCACTACACATGTTTAGTGATTGACGGATATCTAGCCTATATATGTTTATATATAATGGAAATGAAACCGAAATTTAAAACAACACCGTTGAAACTGGCAAAACTTGTCAAAACGTTTTATATGTTGAGGGTCCGAAGCTAGAACCGAGTTCTTAGATCATGTGTGAACCAATAACAACAATATTTCAAGGAATTATTTCTTCTTTTGTGTTTATTGCTGCTTGTTCTTTTGTGCCCTCTTCGTTTTATTGTTGGGCTAGGGACATAGCGGGTGAGTGTAGGCAGTGCAAGTTTCACAAATTGTAATATTTGTGGAAGTTGTTAAGACTTAAGAGGATGACTTACCATGGATGTTGAGTTTGTAATTTTCATGTGTTATCTCTTAGTTTATTTGGTTTCTGATTTTATGTGGCAATTTTGTACTGGATGAGGCAGAACTATGTGACTTAAGATCATAGGTAGGTTTTTGGAGGTGTCAGTGGGTTAGGTTTGGGGGTTTTGACTTTTGAGACAATTATGTACATAAAACCAACTTTTTGTAGCAATTCAGCTGGATCCTACTGGAACCTAGTGGATAGAGAGATTACTCCACCCATAACTTTCTCGTGGGTATGCATTGGTAGCTCAGTTTTGTCAGATAATTCGGTTAGGATCAGGTATGAGTGGTTGTATTATATAATTTGGGTTTGATTTGTTATTTAATTATCATAAAAAGCTAAAGCTATCAAATTTCAGAACATAATAATAATTTTACACATTATTAATTATTTAGTAAAGATGAATTATGTAGGATGATTGGTCATATATGATTAGGATAATTTCTTTGAAGCATTTTTCCTTGGTTTTAAAAAATGGCTTTGTGAAGATGCACCAATTCGAATGCATATAGGCATGCAAAAAATGAAGTTCGTATGTGGAAGATATGAGGATTTGAAGATGCATGGACAATCCTACAATTCTATATGGGGCAATCTACAAAGTTTTAGACTGAACAGTAAATAAGCTGCTGAGCAGAGATCTGATTGTAATTCTCCATGAAACTTTGTTGCAGCTTGTTTCTGAGATGATTTTTTGTTTTTAGATTATTTTAAAAATTTGATTTGTTTTAGTTTTCTAAATATTTTGTAAGCCTTTAGGATTTATTTTCCCTCAAGCTTGTAATTCTAGGATTTTATGCCTATATAAACCTCAATTGTAATCAATGGGCGATGGACTATGATAAATAAAATTTTTCTTTTTCAAGAATATTGTTCATGTTCATCGTTGGATTCTGATTTTTGTCTTGTGGATTTGAGGGTTCTTGGTGAATTCTAGAAAAAAATGGTTGATGGCTCTGGAGTTATCGATAACTTCTGCATTGTGTCATGTCATTAGAAATGTCGCAACATTGAGTTATGAAACCATTATGGCATTTCATCTCTTTGGAGTGGAAATGAAATTATTGTGTAGATAAAGTAAGTCAAGAAAAGACAATGAATAAGGAGCTCAGGAGTTGGAATGGGCATGAACTATAAGATAAGACAATGCCTTTTATCCTTTGGAGGGAAAATTTCTTTGCCTTGGATCAGGAAATTAAGTACTAATTATGATATGATGGTTATTAATCTTAACTTGTCATTTTAGGATTAATGCTTGTTATGAACTTTTTTCTCTGGTATGCACAGGTGCTCACATGTACCTATACCATGTATAAAATTGGTTGGATATATAGATTGAATAAATTGCTTCAAGTTTGGTTGGTTTGGCAGGTTGGAGTGTGCCCGATGTAGATAAAAGATTGATAAAATGTTCCAATATGTGAACTCTGTTTTTCAGTAAAATCCTTGTATTTTCAAATCCTGCATCTTCAAATCCATCCACAAGGCAATTTCCTCTCTCTCCTCTTTCCACATATGAAGGTTCTAGAAAGAGAGCGACAGAGAGGAGGGGTTTGGATTTGGGATGAGCCGATGATGAGGTTATATGGTCGATTTGGTTACTTCCATCAAGATCGATCAATCCTATCCAATTCCATGCTATAATTGTCAATATTGTAGAATATGCAATGTATCTTACAATGCAATATACAAGGAAATCAATATATATATATACAATATGATACTATAGAATGAGATAAACAAGGATTTGCGCTTGTTGCTTTGATTTTTGTTAAATACAATATGATATTAAAATTAAGACAATAAAAGAGGAAATGGAATGGAAAAACATATGATCCGATTTAGCTGTCAGATATGGAACCCAATAATGAATAGGTTAGGGAGATGATCATGTTTATCAGAACTTATATTGATATAGTTGGATGGATTTTCATGAATGTTTTAATGTTAGATGAGTAACAAGTGGGTCTACCAAAAAAACAAGGATAATATAGCACAGTAACATTTCAATTAATTAGTTATTTTTTTCCCTAAAAATTAGTATCTATTAAGTTTTTTTTTTAAAAATAATTATTACTAGGATCTGGTAAATAGAATACGATTTCAAACAAGAACATATGCAAAGAGAAGGGGAAAACTGCTAGTGGAGGAAATTGTGGAGAGCTAAGGAGATGAAGCAAGAAAAATTAAAATATCACTCTTCAACTTCAAGTAAATTTGATGACGGATTATGTTTGTTAATCTTGGTATTTTTATCAAGTGACTTTATGGTCATTGTACTTTTGTTTTCTTTTATGGAAAAAGGACAGCCATTTCTATCATGAGCCCCTTTAAAAGTGGTAGCTTAACATGATTGGGGTTTGAACCTCTGAGCTCATATACGATTGGTAAGAGATGTTACCACTATGCTACATGGCACTTGTAGGCTTTGGATATTAGTTACCAATTTATATATAACTTTTGGCTTGTATTTTGTGCATTACTTTCTTATAGTAATTCATCGTGGTTGTTTGTTAACTTGTACTTTCAAATTGCTTATATTTTTGTTGTATACATTATTATGTGCTTGATTATTTACCAACTATGTATATATTTTACGATGTGGTATGCGATACAATGTGGTATGCGATACAATATTATGCGATACGGTACACAATGATAATGATACATGATATATATCCCTATCTAACGACTATGTTCCATGTGTATGTTTTTTTCAATCACTAGGAAATTTTCGTTGTTCTTAGCAGAACATATAAAGGATTATGATGTCATATATCATTTTTTAATGATTAGAATTAAGGAAATTGCCTTGTGGATGAATTGAACTGTGTTTTTTGTGTTTGTTCATGAATTACACACCCTTAACCAGTTTAAAGATGTTGCTTAAATGATTTCTATTCCAGGTGTTTGAGCGGTCCATTCAGTGTGTCTTCCAAAGTTTTGAAGAGGTATAGAATTCCTCACATGGACACTGGGGTTATCATTTATTCACTACCTTTTATATTTTTTCTGTTAACTGCTATATTTGCAGGGGTGACAGTTGCTCTTCATTTGCATTGTTCAGAGAAATTCTGTATTATCATGCTTATCCCATATGTTTCTTTTGTTCTTGTTCTAAATCTCTATTAATACATAAATGTATTGAAAGTTCATTATCAGTCTTGTCTTTTAAAGAAGTCATTTACAGTAGAAAGGTAATTCCCAAGTTCTTTACATACAAAAAAAAATGTACTCTTAATTGTTAAAGATGCAGCCTCTTACACAGGACGACAATGTCCTAGTTTCGCCTTTGTTGTGTTCATAGAGCTTATTGCTTAACAGTGTAAGTTAAACTCTCCTGAGATGTAAACTTGTTTTCTCTTATCTTTATAATTATATTCTTTTCTTTTTAACGAACCCTCCTTTTGTATATGAATAGTGAATGGATTAATGAAATTCCATAAATTATATTCATATTTTTCTACCTCAAATATATCCTTACTCCTCAATAGAGAACGCTCTCCTTCAAATCGATAGAATGCCATTTCTTACAGAAATTTCTCATCTTTTTGGTCCATGTCACAGTGGGTAAAAAATAGAGCGATAAAATAAACGGTGCCTTGAATTCTGCACAGAGTTTCCAAGCTACTTGATAGAAAATAGACCTATTGCACTAGCTGCTTAGTTATGTCATCCATTGAATTCCTAGATTGAGACCTTTTAAATTTACAGGATACTTGTTAAGCCCCTGAAACTAAGAAATCTAACATATTCATCAGATAAACTTTGCCCACAGAACATAAGTGAATGGTCCACATGTTATTATGGTTACCTGCTTGCTGGCAAATGTTCTCTAACTGGAGTGGGACTACCCACAGAATATGTTTGAACCTTGAAACGTACACCTCATCCTTGCAAACATGCATGATCATTTAAGGTAACTGCTCAGCCATAGTCTTATATGTTTGAAACTTTTGCATCCAGTTTAGGGCCCTATGCAGTGTCCTGCTTTTAGCTTGTTTTAACAAATGACGGACAATAATAGTATTTGGTCTTATTGGCTTATGCTGTTTGCAGTATTTGAATCTATTTCTTACCCGCATTGATGGTTTAAGAAGGAGGATTTCTTTTAAGGGCGTAAAAGAAGACGGGCTGGAGTATTCTCTGATAAGGGATACATTTCAGGTTAGCTTTTCTCTGCATCTGCCTCCATTTGCTTCTCATTATTTCCTTTGTTAAGGTTACCCTTCATTTGAATTTTTAATGTAATAGTGGCTCTATTTTCATGCTCTTTTTGCAAACTGTTTTTAGTTACATCTCATGTCTGGATGTTGTGCTGTATAGAACATAATTATCTCTTTAAAAATGATATCCAAATATTTATTGTATGCAACTTATGTGGACATTGATGAAGAAGGAAATTATCATCAAATATATTGATATAATTAAAGACATGTACAATGGAGCAGTGACAAATGTCAGAACTTATGGTGGCTTGACAAGTAATTTTTTTTAATCATAATTGGGTTGCATCAATGATATGTATTAAGTCCATTCTTATTCTGCACAAACCACAGTGATGGATGAGCTTCCTAGAGCCATTTGAATGAGATACTTTGATACATGCTCTTTGCTGATTATATTGTCTTAGTCGATGAGATGAGAGCAAGGGTTAATTCCAAGTTGAAGCTATAGAGGCAAATTTTAGAATCTTGAGGTTTTAAATTGAGTAGGTTCTAAACAGAATATATAGACTATAAATTTAGTAAACGAAGGACCGAGATTATAGTGTTATGACATTGAAGTTGCGAGAGATACAAATGAGCAATCAGTTTAAATACTGAGATTTATTATTCAAAATGATGAAGAGATAGATAGTGATGCCAACTGTAGAATTCAAGCTGGCTGATTGAAATGGAGGAGCAGAACAAGAGTTTTATGTGATCATAGTATTTTGTTAAGACTAAAGGAAAAATTTTATAGGACTGGTATTAATCTAGTTTTGTTATGTGATACGGAATGCTGGGCTATAAAGAGATATCATTCATATAGAAGAGAATATGTGCATGCTTTGTTGGATGTGCGATAATACTAAGAGAGAGGAAGTAAAATCACTGAAATGAGGATATTCTTCTTATGATAGGTGTAGCCCCTATAGAATAGAAAATGCAAAAAAAATTGTCTATAATGGTTCGGTCATGTGTGCCATAGATGTACAGATGTAATAATTCAATGAGTAGAGTTTATCAACATAGAACAAATTAAAAGAGCAAAATGTTAACCAAAGAAAACTTGGATGTAGGTGATACAGAAAGATATGGATGCTAAAGCTTTAAATGAAGACATTGTTGGAAAGGACCGAGTGGAATAGGATTATCCATGTGATCCATCCGACGTGATTCTATTTTTAGTTCATGTAGTCTACCCCAAGTACTTGAGTTAAAAGACTTAGTTATTGTTGCAGCTTATGTGATTTGTGGTGAATTCAGTTACTAAGTTCACTTTTGTTGATATGATTTTTACTTACTAATTTAGACTTATTTTACCTTAAACTTCATTGCGGCATGTATCCGTTTTTCCCATCTCAACGAAGGCTAACGCATTTGACTTAGTGGGTTTGTCAATTTATTAATTTAATTGCTAGATTGGGTTCACAATCTACAGATCAATTATGGATTCAATAGACCAATTCTAAGTTCATATTATTTTTTTATAAGTGTGATTATATTTTTGCTCATGTTTGAAGTGTATCTTAATGGTAGTGTAGAGTCTTCACTTCTTGTTCGTTAATGTCTTTTTCCTTTTAGTTGAGCTGCGTTAGTGGGTTAGTCTTTATATGTTTTGAGCCTGGAAGGAATTAATCTTTTTTGATAGATTTATGTGCTTCAAATATGTTCATCTTTGTGTATTTGTCTTTTTAGTAGTTGGTTGATTAGGAGAGGGCACATAGGATAGGGAATCTGTCGAAACTGTCTTACGTAATTTCCTAATGTTTTGAATTGAGTAACATTTTAACTTTTAAGAACTTCACCAAACTCAATTCCTATAAATTGTATGAATTAGTTACCAGTCAATTTTCATGGTTAACCCCTTAAACTCTTAAGAATAACATGGACATCCTAGAAAGTCTTAATACTAACATGGTCATCTTGTAAAACTGTTGCATGATCCCCCATTTTAATGCATTGTACATAACCTCTATATAAAGTTAAACTTTACCCTCCATGATCTTTAGTTATATGGCATGGAAACTGAAAATAATACACGCACATGATTTTCTAGCACTACATTAACTGAAATCGAAGCCAAAACTAAACCAAAACTAATCAAAACTACTGAAACTGGTTGAAACCAAAATTATCTTTTTTTGAAGAGGCTGAAACCGAGTTCTCAAAGCTCGTTTATAAGAAAGGAAAGAGGTGAAGAGAAGAACCAACAGTTAGTCAAAGATGTTTTGATAACTTTTGGAGCTCTCCTTTAAAGTATGATGATATTTCTATATCCATATATAAATAGAGATATGGAGATGGATCTGGCAAGAAGAAAATAACTGGGTGTTCCTCAGCTTTCTAGTTGTAGTTGATTTTTAGTGACATAAAAGTATTCGAGCTTTCTAATAGATTCAATTTTTAGTTTTCTAATTTTGTTAAAAAAAAAGACCTTTGAAGGTTTTAAACTTTTTGTTAATTAAACCATATGTCATATTATTCTTATATGGTTTCTTTACAAATTACCTCTGAGGCTTTGCATATTGTTTAAAGTCATAGTTAGATGTCTAACCCCCAAAACTATGAAATCGTCACACGTATCCTCAGATTCTATTATGTACTATAAGGGATAAGGTTACATATTGAATAGGAAGCCAAGAGGTCTCTGGCCTTGATTTGCACTTTATGTATGCATGCCCTCTTCTTTCCCATATTATCTAGAAATAAGTGTATTAACCTCCAGTCATATGGATAAAATTTTATTTGGAGGTAAAAGAAATGCATCCTAGAAACAAATGAGAACAAATTATGTTTGTCTACAAAAGCAATTTAAAATATTAATAATTTCATTAATCTTCAGATTACTTTAGCTTTTAATCTTTTACCATGTTGCGTTACACAGAGACCTAACTTAGGGGCATCTAAAGTTTATTATATGAGCAAGCATGCAGAAAGTTATATTTTTGAGGCTATTTATACAGAAGACCCCTGATAGCTTTGTCATGGTACAGGGTTCCTCTATGGCAGCTTATGTTTGTTGGATCTTGTTTTGGAGAATAAACATAAGGGCTGATTTAATGTTGTATTTAGCATCTTCTTTGTTTCAGTTGTAGAAGTTTAATTTAGTATAGTATTTGACTTTTCTCCTGGTTAGATTTTTGGTATGATGAATCAATGCCTTTTTTGCATCTAGTCACCTTCATTTCAATGAGGATATGTATTAATTTTCTGTCCGCCACATTTATCTACTTGTGAAGAAAACTTGGATGATGCTTTCAAAGTATCTGGTTTTTATCCAGTATCATGTTGACACATACTGGATGTCCATTGGGTTAATGTAAGTTTAATGCAGCCATACCTTGGGTTAATTCTAGTTTCTTGAGGCTAAGTGGTTGCTATAGGAATTACGGGATCATGGCAGGGACATATTACAAGTTTCATTTTGTAATACGATGATTTCATTGTTCAACAAGAAGTTTGGAATATTCCTGCTGATGAATATGGGGGCTTGAGTATCAGTTGACTGGTGGTTACTGGTTGCCTTCTAATGACCTTTTCATTTTATATGTGCATGCGAAAATTGGATGTGGTTTGTATTATTCTCCTGAGAGAATTGGTTCACAAACTGAATTTCTTAGGATTGATTATATTATGGAGCCATACCTAATGCAATGCTGTAAGACAGCACATTGTCTTCAAAGCAAGGGCAGGCGCAGGCTGGATTAGACCTATGCTCTAGTTGTCACTAATGATACGTACTCGCAAATCATGGATTATTGAAGAACTCTAACTGGTAATGTGTACTCATCTACACACTATTTTAGCTGTGGTGGGTGTTTCATTGTAGGGGGTCCTTGTGCTTCCTCGAGATTGTGCCAAACTTGTTCCATAGAAGATGGATTATGGAATCTTATTTGTAATAGACTGGATTTCCTACCTTTTATAGTTTCCACCTTTATTTATATGAATTGGAGATTTTGGTCGCCTTATTTCCTTTGTTTAATTGCTGTTAATTCATCGAATTTCTATAACATGCTTATAGAAAATTGAAACACTGGTACAGTAAAACATGATTAGGAGCATGGATTCCTTTACTAAGATCTGAAAAAACTTTTCTCTTGATGCATCAGTAATATACATGCTAAAGTAACAAAACTTCCCATACACCATCACGTGTTTTTCTGAAATCCCCCTGTTTATGTTATCTAAACCCCCAAGAACTTTTAAATTTCACAAAAATGCCCAAACATCGTTATTGGATGACAATGCCCTCCTTTATAAACTTACTGAACAACCATTTTCGGTGTTAATCTCAATTAGCAACAAATGTGAGTTTGGTCAACGAAATTTGGCTAGTAATATTAACACCGGATGTGGGTGTTTGGTGGGTTTTTAATGGAGGGTATTTTTGTTTATTAAATTTGTCATTGGTTTTCTTGAGATTTAAATGTTCGTAGGTTTAGATAACATAAAATTGTTCGTGGTGGTATCAAAGAAAAATGTTATAGTTCAGGGGGGGGTTGTTACTTTAGCCTTATCTGTCAGTCTGTTTTAATTTGGTTTTATATCTATCTATCTATCCAGTCTTTTGGCTGCATGTTCACTTGAGATTGATTCCTGTATGGATATGCAAGCAGCATAATTGCAGTGTTAATGCACCTAAAAAAGCATGGAATGTATCTGGAAATTGCTCCTGTATTTGTCCCTTGTCCTTTTGCTATATAGCCTTGTTTGTCATTGGAGTTGTATTCTTCTTTATTTTCTTTTCCTTCAATTGCAGCAAGCTGCTGATTACTTCTCTACAGAGATGATTAGGACTGATGACCTATTGCGTTTATATGCTTATTGGGCTCGTTTAGAGGTTATCCTTGGAGAAGATATGGATGCAGCTCGAGGTGTCTTTGAAAATCTGATTAAAAAAAGGTTTGCTTGAAGTTAAATGTGAATAATATTTTTTTAGTTACCTGTTAATTTGAATGACATTGACAGACATACATGATTCGAACTAACATACCTCTTTAAGTAAGCAACTTGAGAAAACTGTACCAATGCAGGATTCCTCTTGTTTTCTCTAAACAAATGCATCACTTTTTTCAGTGCCTCTATGTTGGAAGTTTGGCAAGGTTATATATCGATGGAAATTGGATTTGGTCATATAAATGAGGCAAGATCCATTTACAAGAGATGCTACAGTAAGAGATTGTCAGGAAATGGTTCTGAGGTAAAACAGTAATGTCTCATTTAATGGCAATGATGTACATGCCTGTTTTTTCCATGTTGCATTGTTTAGACAGTCCATATTTTTTTTTTTTACGCAAGTAACAACAGAATCTTCTACTGTAAAAGTATGCTCATCTTTTCTAAATCTCCAATTTTGCAATTCCTAGATGCTCTCTCTCTCTCTCTCTCAAGCCTGGAAAGTTAAAGTTATTAGATTATGTAGCTATATTTTCCTGGAGGACATATTATGTACTTTCCATAGAATACAGCTATATTTTCCTAAAGGACATATTATTTACTCTCCGTAGAATGCAAATGTATTTTATTGTCATCCCTTATCAAAATGGATGGCCATGGAGAATGACACAAAATGGAGAAAGCCCCAAAAGAGGATTAATCGAGTTGTTATCACTGATTGCCTCATCGGGCAGTTTATTGCGGGTTTTATTTGATGCAAATCCTTCCATGAAAATAAAATGTTGATCTCACTGAGACTTTCAAATGCTTTCTGTTAGAATATCAAGTAACTGCAAACTGAAGAACCGTTCATCTCAAGTTGCTTTACATCATTTAATATAAAATGATGGTTCTTTGTTCGCCTTCCCTTGCATCAAGTAGCCCAAAAATAGACACCTGGATATAGCATGTTGTTTAGATATTACATGTTACACATATTCCTGGTTGCACTTTATAGGATGTTAAATTTTAGTCTTGTCTGCCTGATTTATGCAGTAAATTTTCATACATGTTTGGTCATTTATTATACTGTTAATTGTATGCTATTTCTAAAGGTTTTTATTTTCATGGATTTGAAGTTTAAAGGCATGTTGTTTTGTGTTAAGTTTTGTGTAGTCTTTGACTGACTAGTGTGCCGCACCAGTGTTCTGTTTGAGGCATTGGACTCTGTGCCTTTCCAGTTGTCTAGATATGCATTGCAGATTTCATGTATTGTTTCCTTATCATAATTTTTATTCTTAGGCTTGATTTTTGAATTTTTAGTGATATGCTCATTCCCTAAAATGTTGAATACTTCAGGAGATTTGTCATTCCTGGTTGCGTTTTGAACGGGAATATGGCACAATAAGCGATTTGGATATTGCGATGAAGAAGGTATTCTATTGTAGTTTTCCTTGATAAATAGAGTCATCTGGAATAACTTCAATATATGAGTACTTGCTAAATATGCCCATTTTATGGGATCCTCTGATTGAATTTGCTATCTGTGATGTCAGTACTTTATTTTTGTGTGCTGATCTTGGTAAAAGTTATGCAGCCTCCGTAACTATTGCCTTCCTAAATTAGAATTTCAATTTCTTGCGATGTTGTTGATACAATTAAAAAGAACAACTCCCATTTGTACATCTTCACATTTTTCATTAGAACTTTGCCTTGTATTGAAAAATAAGAATGCCAAGCTTGCCTTTACTTTTAGTTTTGAGAAATTTTTCTTGATGAATATGTGTGCTTTTCTCACAAGGCCTAATTGCTACTCTTCAAGTCGAGTGTCTAGATATTCTATTCTATGTATGCATCTATAAAAAAGCATTACTATCTACCCAGATTGCAAGAGTATTGACATTGGTGATATGCTATGGCAGATGCACTATTAAAAAACATCGTGATATGATATTGTGGAAATATTACATTATTACTATTTAAATGCATTATCATAGATATTATTACATCCTGATTTTAGTTTTTCATTTTTAAAAAAAAGATGGCAGATAATTGTCAAAATCATAAAATACATGTAATAGAGCAAAATTTTCCAGTTTAAGGTAATGTTCTGATGCATTACAGAAAACACATATAGGGTGTAAACTAGCCAAACTTGAGCTAGGTAAAGCTTAATTCGAGTTCCATATGAAATCTGTATGAGCAACTCGAGTTTGGTTCATTTATATTTCGAACCAGTGGGTGAGCTCGAGTCAGCTTGGTAATAATTCCAAACGTTCAAATAGGGTTCGTTAAAAGCTAAAAAATTCGAGTATTTTCTTAATAACTAATTTCGAGTCTATTGGTGTTTTCTTAAAAGAAAATTTATTATCATTGATAAAAAAAAATTTACATGTAAAGGATAAAAGTAGATAAAGTAAAATATTCTCTTTTTCTAAGAAAAAAATAAAATATTCTCTTTTTCTAAGAAAAAAAATAAAATTTGGGAAACAAAAGAGGGTAGAACAGGTTGAGAGGAACTACCCACAATTGGTTTTCTAATATATGTTATTTCATCTTCCAAAGAGAGATGGATGATGAAAAGATTAGTCCTTTTTAGTTAAAAAAAATGCTAAATTAATGGGGCTATTGATATTTATTTAATGACTGAATTTAAAGAAAGATTGGGAGAAATAGAGGTAATTTGAGAAAATGTAGGTATTCGTATTTAGTTAACCACTTTAGATTGTTAAAGAAAATGATTAGCATAATTACCATATTTATTATATAATTAAACTTAAAATATCATATATGCTTATATCAAGCCTATTCAAATCGAATATGAGCGAGCCAGCCTAGTCCATATGCGGCTCGTTTATAATTTTAAGCTTGATTTGAGTTCGAGGTTGGTTCAGTTATTAATCGAACAAGCAGCTAAATTCCAAGCCGAACTTGAACAGTTTCTGAATTGCAAGTTCTTTTGACAGTCCTAAACCTAAATGGTTATTTTAATCCTTGTTATCATATACTTTAAAACTGAAGAAATGTGATAGTAACTACTCATCACGTGTCCCAAGAGTCTTCTTCTGGAGGTTTCTTATCTAACGAATGGTTCAAGGTTTGATGTATGAACATGTGTGGGGGGCACAGCATGGTGTTATGATAGAAGTGTCTATGTTACATAGCTAACACCCCATTCCTTTTTTTCAGTATATGTTGGGTTATCTTCATGTTGATTAGTTGATGAATAGCGCGAAGCTGGAATTTAGAAGAAATGTCAAAAAACTACTTACATTGTTATACTTTAAAAGGATAAAAAATTTGAACCTTGCATGTTAAATAAAGGGAAACATTTCTGAAAGTATCATGAAGACTACAGCCAGGCAGAGAGGTGTAGAATTTATAGCTTAAAGAATTTGTCTTTCCTCAAGGATTAATTCATTTAAATGATATACTTCCATATATTTTATAATTTATACTTTATAGCATGATAATTTCGTCATTATGTGGACCACTAGATTGCTATTGTTTACTGATCTTGGCCTGATGAGATGTTTAAAAAATGGCTTGGGCCAATATTGAGAATCAATTGTTGTAAGCTAACTATTTCTTTTGAAAGTGCTCTAGAGGGGGATGTATAGGGCAATATGGCAACTATGATAATAAAAACAATTGTAACGCACACATTTATAAAAGAATCTCAAAGATCTCTCTCCAACGAATACGAAAACAATTGCACTAATGATGATGGATCTATTAAAGATGTTTCACAAAGGAACTAACTTGTAATAAGAAACACTTAGGTAAATATCTCAAACATAATTTCAATCAATCAAATCCACATATATGCAATAAAAAGGATAGGATAGAGAGAAATAAAGAGACGCAAACACGGTTAAGATTGCAATGTATAGTGGTTTGACATGGTATCAAATGCACTCTTGTGAGGACATTCTCCGTTTTTCCATTTCCACTACAACCCCTGAAACCGAGATGTCCCAATTACATCTCAGTTTATTCCGTGAGCCATGCCTCACAGTACACCAGAGTCCTTGTATCTAGGATTGCTGAGTCCATACCCCTGAGATTGCCCTTCCCCTTACGACCATTTTTGACGATTAAATTAAAGCACTATATAAGTCTTGCAATTGGCATATTAGCAAATGTAAACAGTATATGCAAATGTAATATGAAAGAGAAAATTAAAGTAACAAAGAACGTTTTGAAGGAAAAAAGTTTTGTTGATCAAACTTGAGATTGCTTATTGAAATCTTGCAAACGAAACAAAAAATCTTGCTCAATTGCAAATGGAGATAGCCAGGCGAGTCAGGTGGGGGACGAAGTCGTAACTAAAACCATTCGGAAATTTGCGATCTTTAAGTCAAGCTCTGTCAAAGCACAGTATTCACCGCTTCAGTTGAAAAATAAATTGTAGTGATTTATGTAGCCATCAAGGGCTTCTTTGATTGAATGCCACTAGAAATTTGTTTCTTTTAGAGAGTAGAAGAATGGATGGATTGAACAATGATTTAACCCTCTATAGTGAAGAGGAAGAAGCAACTCTTGAGACAAAAATCAACAAGAATAAAACATGTGTCATGAAGTTCCTCTCACTTAGATTAAACAAAACTCCCAATGTGAGTGAATCCCAAAATAGAAAAGCATTTGAATTGTATCTCAATTGAAATCATATATAAATATCATCAAGCTATTAGACAGAATCTCCCAGGAAACACATGGTATATAGGCTAAATTAGGAAGTAGAAATGACTATAATTTTAAATCTGTTCACAAAATATGTTGGCTGTCGTGTTTCTACCAGTGCATCAATCGATTGTTTGATCGAGTATTACAATGCCAACAACACATTCAAGACTCCTTCAAAGAAATTTACTGATTCACTCAACTTCTGAAATCTCACTGTGATATAACGTCGATTGACCAATGGATTATTGGGTCGATTCTAGAAGATGGATTTTGAAAATTCAATGCAAGGTTGGCTGGTTATCAGTGTTTTAAATACCAGCCGGCTGATATATCGTTTTTAAGGAAGAAATGAGACGGGATGGAGTTTTTTTTTATCGTATCCCGTTTTGAACCGGTATAGGCAGATATATCGGCTGATATTTAGTATGTCAAATACCGGCCGGTATGTTGCCATTTTATCGGCTATTTTGTTAATGGGCTAGGGTTGCAGTTGAAACCCGTTAATCCGCTAGATCTGACCCGATAGGAAAAAATAAAAACCAGATTTCTCATCCGATCATTTGCAAAAAAAGCCCTAATCTTCTTTCCTCCCGATTGCGAGCCTGACCGACCGAAGAAAATTCCCCCCTCCCAAAAAAAAAAAACCCTATTTTCACGTCGTTCACCCAATTTCGTCTCTTCCTTGCTGTTGCCGACTCTCCTTCGCTTGATCTCGAGCAACCAAAGACAACTTCAGCCTTTTCTGAAGTTTCGCCGAGCAATATTGGAAAATTCCGGAAGCTTCGCCGAGCAACTGAGAAGGCTCTCTCTTCTCTTGCGTGTCTTCTAGCATCATCGACGATCTCGTTTGATATGTCAATCTCCCACTTTGTAAATGTTTAAATTTCTATTTTTGGACAAGAATTATTAGCTTCTAATTAGTCTAAGTTTCTTTAAATTGTAGTTTGTGACTATATAATATATGTTTGAATGTTTAAAATATGAAAGAATTTTGGATTATGATTTGCGAGGTGATTTTGTGTAACAGTGAATTGGTTCACTGATTCAGTGTGAATCAGTGAATTGATTCACTGATTATACAGTGAATCAGTGAATTTGTTTATTTTGAAGAGGCTAGATTAAGATAATTTTTATGTTAAATTTGTAGCATTGTGATACATAAATTTTTTTATTTATATTGAAGGCTAGATTAGGCATTGTGTTATATAAAAAAATTTATTTATGTTGAAGGCTAAATTAAGATATTTTTTATGTTAGGGATGTAGCATTGTGTAATAAAAAAAATTGTGATTGTTGAATGCTAGATTAAGCATTGTATAACTCGTGTTTTATAAAAAATTATGTTTATGTTGAAGGCTTGATTAAGATATTTTTTATATAAAATATGTACCATTGAGTTATATAATAAAATTTGTTTATGTAAAATATGTAGCATTGTTTTATATAAAAAAACATATCACTTGGATTATGATTATATGTCGCTTGGTGCATATGCAAACGTTCTAAACGGTTTGCATATGCAAACGTTCTAAACGGTTAGCATTGTGTTATATAAAAAAACATCACTTGGATTATGTAAAATATGTAGCATTGTGTTATATAAAAAAACATATCACTTGGATTATGATTATATGTCGCTTGGTGCATATGCAAACGTTCTAAACGGTATCTACAAATTCGTAAGTAGAATGCAGATAGGCCAAGGTAAGTATCCTAAACTTGTTTTATGTGTTTTAACCAATGTTCAAGAAAGCGTTTTCATTATGCGTGCGGTCCAGGACCGCATAACGCATAATCGGATTACGCGCCGATTATGCGGATTACGCGGAATTATGCGGAATATTAATATTTTAATATATATTAATATAATAATTATTAAAAAATGGATATATTAATGCTATAAAACTCTAAAAAATTATAAATAATAACCGTAAGCATATAAAATGAATATAAACTGGCTCTACATAAGAAATTAAAAAAATAGAAAGACTTATCTCTTAACTCCCAATGTAAAAAAAAGAACGACGCATGTATGTATGGATCAAAAACGTCGCTCACCTGCAAATCGAAAAGAAAATTTAAATGAGAATCAATATATATGATATATAAGAATTAAGAAAGTTCTTTAACACATAAAAAAGAACAATGCATGTACAAATGAACATATGACAATAATCCACATATTGCTAATACATGTTTGTGTCAACTACATAAGTAATTAGTTTTACATATTCAAAAAATAATACAAGTTTTTATCAAATACAGTTCATCCCACTCAACAAATTCTCTACTATTCCTCATTGTCATCTTCATATTGAACATTGTTTTCCAACTCCTCCTCAGAGCTATCATCATCATCGTCATTCACATCATCACCCTCTTCTAAAATAGCTATAGCTTGATCATGTTCAGGAAGATCTTCAACAACTGCACTGGATGAACCCTCTTGTGCTCACATTCCCGCTGCAGCTCTCCTTCTTAGCGTCTTTTTGCTCCTCCTGAGTCTATCTTCGTTAGCTCCACTTGCCGCAGCAATAAGATCCAATGTTAAGCCGGAACCAGGGAAGATCTCATCTTCGTCATCATTCTCTATTTCTCTAACAAATTCATCTTTCCAGTGCAAAGCTCTGGAATCATCTGAAGCAATCAGCACATCCTTACTATCTCTATCCTTCTTCTTCGCATTTCTTTTCTGTGCCATTTTTTTGTTAAACTGAACGAAAACGAGATCATTCAATCTTTTAGCATCCAGCCTATTCCTCTTCTTTGTATGTATCTATAAATTTATATATGATTTTACAGAAGAGAAAAAAGAAGGTTAGAGTATTAACTCTGAAAATAATATAATTAAAAATTATAAAATATATAATCATTGTAGTAGTATTTACCCCTTCAAATATACTGAAATTTCTCTCGCACCCTGAAGAGCTACTTGTCAAGCTTAGAATCTTAATTGCTATTTTTCGAAGATTTGGTGCATCTCCTCCATAAAAATCCTACCAATGAGCTATTAAAGCAACATATAACAATATGTTAATAATTAGAAAGAATAGAATTTAATATTAAATTCTTTTAAATTTCATGTATAAAGGTTACCTAGGTCGAAATTATCCGTGCCATTAAAGCTCATTCGGTACCTTTCCGCCATCCCACTCCCCATAAGTCCCCCCTTATCTTTGTAGACACGAAATTCATATGAGCCAATCTGATCTTGGACATCATGCTCAGGGTAAAATATGCATATGCAATGCATGACGACATTTGTTACTAGTGTATTTTCTGTGACTGTATTATCCCTATAATAATAATAGGGATTAAGATAATATGCCATCAAATGCAATATACTATCAAGTCTGCCCCTGGATTCTTTCTCAATTATATTAATAATTGGTCTAAATGCAGACTCCTTTCGATTGCAAGCAGCTTTGATCTCGTTTTTTGCATCTTCCAGCATTCCATAGATAAAACCCATTGAAGGTCTACGATCAGCATCAATAATTCTCAGCAATTTAAACAAAGGAGTGTATACCTTCAGAAACTCTTTAATGTCTTTCCAAAAGGAGTCAGAATATATTGTGGTTTTAGTTGACTTGCCCTTCTCTGTCTTCGACCATCTGTTATTATCCCACTTATCTGAAGACACCATAGCAGCCAACTGTGATTTTTTGTCTAGCAGGCAGCTCAAGCTTAGGAAGGTGGTGGCAAATCTGGTGATTTCTGGACGAACAAGCTCCCTCATGTTTGTAAATGAGCGCATCAAAGCCAGAGTACTGTGATGCGCATAGAGAAAAACTGTCATTGATCTTGCCTTCTCAATCACCGCTTTGTATTTTGGTATCTTACCAATACCCTCCAACATAAGATCTATAGTATGGGCTGCACAACTGGTCCAAAATATATTAGGCCTTCTTTCCTTCATATTTTTTGCTGCCATGTTGGATGGGTGGTTATCAGTAACCACTTGAAGCACGCGCTTCTCACCCACTTCCTTGATACAGTTTTCCACCCAATTCAATATGTATTCGCCAGTATGTGCATTGGCCGAGTCCTCAATGGATTTAATGAAGCATGTGCCGCTCTTACAATGGACACATAAATTCATAATACTTCTATACTTTCTGTCAGTCCATCCATCAGTTAAAATACTGCAGCCATATTCATCCCACGCTTCTTTTGACTTCTCCAAGCTGTCTTCAATTTTTTTGTATGCCTTATCTAAAAGAGGCACTCTCAATTGATATTGGCTGGGCCCCTTATACCCTGGACCGTGCTTGCCAACAGCCTCGCAAAACCGATCAAACTCTTCACAGTCGAAAGTGTTAAAAGGAATTCCTTTGGCATATGCCCACATAGCCGCATAATCATGTGCCAGCTCCTTTCACTTCTCTCTCCCTCATTGATAACCATTTGCTTCCATTTACCTTCATCTACTAGTCTGTTCAGTGGACCACTAACACGGGGCCTATGATCTCCAGTGAGTTCGGATTCTTCTCTCTCTTTCTACTGATATCTGCACCTCTTCCCGAAACTCATAATCAGCTTTCCGCTTGTCAACTTTCCTTTTCTTGATTCCCTCCAAGTTCTCCCTGCATATACGCCTCTCTTCATCTGTGGCAAGCACACATGATGACATTTCTCTTCCAACTCCTGCAATATGTTGCTTCAATCTATTTATTTTCCCTTTCACAATCTTATTACATTTGATGCATTTCACATCATTATAAGATCCTTTCTTTATTAGCCTTCCATAATTCCACCCAATGTCATTTGATTCTGGTGGTTTCAATGGAATCTGGCTATTTTCCTCACTCGATGGATTTGGCCGTCCACAACTACTTGAATTAGAGGCCATTGATGATGACATATTCATCAACTTATATACTTTTAAGAAATTCCTACATCACCATTAAGAAAAACAATAAACTCTCATTGAAAAAATTTGAACTATTTCAAATTATAGTTACCGCAAGTAATATAAATTTTAGAAAACATAAGTTTTATTAACTGTTTTAAAAGATTTAAATTTAATTGAAACAAAATAGGAGTTCAAATAAGTCCTGTAGCGACTAGTAAAATTTCTGCAGCAAAAAAAATTTTCTTTGCTAAACAAGATAATTTTGTTAAAGAGAACTGAACATACTCTGCAGCAACCAGTCAAAAAAAACTAACAAAAATTAACCACTAACAAAAAACTAAAAAAAACCAGCAACCTATTTTCGCAGCAACCATTTAATTTCTAATTAACGAAATTAGAACATTATTCTGCAGCAACTATTAATTAGTTCTTTGTACAAATTATACAATGTGCAAGATTTGTCAACATTAAAACCGTTCAAGGGAAATAGACAGTGCAAAAATCAACCCCGAACTGAATCTGGAATTTGTACAGACAAAAAATTTGTATACAAAATTTAAAAAAAAAAACGCACTGATCAGAAATTGAAAAAAAATAAATTTATAAAATTAAACAAGACTAGAAGCAGTTAAAGAAGAAAGGAAAAAAAAATTACCATCGGAGGGGAGGATCGTTCGCCGGAGGGGAGGTTCGTTCGCTGGAGGAGGGAGGACCACAAGATTGATGCTCGGAGGACTCGAGGAAGTAATAATCGGAGGGAATGGAGCCGAGGGATTGATGATCAGAGGATTCGATCGTCCAATTCCTACAATGAATCACTCGATCGACCGATCGATTGATCGAACGGGTCGGTGAAGAAAAGGAATTGATCGGTCGGCGAAGACGAGGAATTGATTGACTGAGAGGAGATTGGGCGATCAGATGGAAGAAATTTGATGATCGGAGGGAAATTTAGGGATCTAGGGTTTTTTGGGCGAGAGAGGATTTTCGGGCGAGAGCGAGAGAGAATTTTCGGGTTGCGACGAAATTAAGAAATGAACGGAGAGAAGGGGAAATTAAAGGGTTGGATGCGGGTCGGGTGCGGGTCGGGTTTTCATATTGTTTCCGAAACCCATTAACCCGCGAGCGATTAATCGCCTATGCGGATTATGCGGACGCATAATATCGCATAATCGCCCTGTCCGCATGGACAGGGCGATTTTCCCCACTTCTCTGCGTTTTCAGCCCGCAAACGTTTATGCGGGCGCATATGCGCCCGCATAGAACGTTTTTTAGAACACTGGTTTTAACATATTCTATTAGGCAATTATATGATTATTCTTTAATTGGTATGACACCGATATGGCACTTTGGTATTTAGTCATATCCCGATATTCCGTCCGGTATGTAATTTGGTCCACCGGTATATCACCGGTATCTGATATTTAGAACACTGCTGGTTATCTGATTGATATGGATACATAGATATCTTTGTATTAGCCAACTGGACAGTCAACCTATGAGTCAACTGCCAGTGCACTATGGGTAGAAATTATAGTGTTTAGATATGCAATTGAAATCTTGATTGATTTCTAACGAAAGGCTAGGTGGTTCATTGCTAGGTGATGATATGAGTACGCATGATTCTTAGTGCTTCATGAAGCTAATAAGCTTAAGCTGAAAAGATCTTTACAATCATTCATACCTATTTCCTCACTCAAGATACAATTGTAAGTGACCTTCTTTGGCGTAGAATCTTTCATCTTGTTTATGTGAAGCTCATGTCTTGAGCCGGATTGGACGTATGCATTGAGCTCCTTAGGTCTTGTCTACTAATTTGTGTTGAATAAGTGACCTTGAGCTTGACATATCTCGTTTAAGCCTTGTACTTCTCCGTCATATAAATAGTTCAACCTTGAAACACAGGCAACTTACAGTTTGTTAAATAAAAGATTTAATATCATCCAAAGCATAGTGGATGGATAGGAAATCACAAGTCAGCACTCTTTTTACCAGAATCTACTTGCTAGTTTACAAATTTTAAGGGATAAATAAATTGTATTGTCATTATATTACTCATTGTGCTTGTAAGAACATAAGTCATTCTCTTTTGATGGCATGAGTATGATACACATATTTTGCATGTGGAATAATGGAAAATGTTATTATTGTTCTAACAAGAAAAAAAAAGAAGGAAAATGTCATTATCAGCCCGTAATTTTATGATATTGTATAAATCCAGCATTGCTTATTACCTTATTAACTTAAGGTCTCGGAGCATAGCCCTAGCATTTTCTCGTCAAATGGTACTCTTCTACGGAAAATGAGTAGAAGCGTGGAATACACCTTTAAGAGGCGTACCTACTTTCGGTGGAAGTTTACATTCTCGCTATCATTATTTTTTTTTTCTTTTGAACGACTTTCTCGATATCTCTTATTCTTATGCTTTTCTTCTTTATTATCTTAGGTGACACCCCGCCTACAGGAGCTTGAGCTGTTCAAGGCCCAGCAAGAGTCAAAAAGTGGCTCTACATTTTCTGCCAATGAAAATAATTCTGTTACAACAAGTGTTCCTCGAAAGAGAAAGATAACAAAAGTAACCAGTGACAAGGAACCTCCCTCAAAGAGACAGAAGGATACAACATCTAAAGTTGTGGATGCTTCCCATGCTGACTCAATAAAAGATACTCAGAGCATGCATAATGCAGTAGATAAAGCAGAACAATCCGCTTTGCCAATGGCTGTGGAAACTAAAGCCAGTTCTACGCATTTGATAGGAGATTCGAAATCCAAATCTAAGCCAATTTTGTACAACGATCAGTGCACAGCATATATTTCAAACATTAGTCTTGGGGTAAGTTGGCTTTCTTTTACTCTGACAGTCTTGTGGTCACAATTTAATCCGAAGTGACTTTCTTACGCAGGCAAAAGAGGAACACCTTCATGAGTTCTTTGCACACTCTGGTGGAGTGACTGCTATTCGTCTACTGAAAGACAAGTTTACTGGAAAATCAAGGGTCTCTCTCTCTCTCTCTCTCACACACACACACACACACACACACACACACAGATGAATCATGTACACAAAAAAAGCACTTGCATATATGCAGGCACACAGAAAATGCATGTGCTCATGCACACACACAAATAACTGCGCATACATTATGTTTATAGACACGCACTTTATGGTTATATATTATTATGACATGACGTGAGATAACCTTGTACTTCTTAGTCAGGCATGCCAATATCTGAGTCATCTGGATACATAGAAATGCATACATCAACACATACTTTCAGGCATGGAAATATATAAAAGCACTGTATATTTTGGAGTTTTAATTTAAATCTTTGTATTGAGGGTTGCAGATTTGTCTAACCTTTAGATTTTAGTTGACACATCTTGGTTTCACAGCCACCTTAACTGATACGGTAAGCATTATGTGAAAATTTGGTATCAAGGGTACATTTCTTACTTTTCCACTTACACTGTTAAACACACAAAATTCACAACTTTATTTAAATAAATATATGGACAGCAAAGTGTAGGGTCAGATTTTCCTATTTGCTAATGGAAAGGTATATTGAACCTAAAAGTCCCTTTCAGCATATTAATCACCAATTCTTCGTGATATGCTTCCCATACTATAACCATTAGTCAATGTTTGAAATCACAGAATTGGCATCAGTATCAATACTGGCCTCGGTGATGGTTTATGGTATCAGAAATTAACAATTTCGAGCATATCATAGCGGCAAAATGCATCGATAAAATATTGCATTATAGGGTCTTATATCGTATTAGATATCTAAAAGTGCGACATGCTATTTACCATATGTATCGGTGTCGGTTGATATTCAAAACCTTCTTGCAAGTGTCGAAGAATTCACTTAGAATTTTGGAAATGCTAGGAGATGCATCTCTTTTAAGCGACTATTGCCATTGGGGACAGTACGCTGATCTGACATCATTATTTTAGTCATTTCTGGTTACTTTCATCGGTTTATTATGTTGCCTTAGGTAGTCCTAGTACTTTTACCTCTAGATACAAGTCCTGTTTCCTTTCTTTACATTAGGTTGCAGTCTTAGTTCTACGCATACAACATCCTTGTTGATTAGCCATCAGCTTGCTCCTCTGGTGCCTGCACTGTTGTTTTCTGGTCTGTTAAATACTGTTGTTTCATTAAAAAATTGACCATTTTGTTGCAATCAGTACGAATAAATATTTGCACACTGTCATTGTCTTTGTTAGTCCAAGACTGACTTTATTTAACTCTTTTGTGCTTTCCAAGAAGCAGAAATCTGGGAGTGTTTCTGATCTTAAATTTTATCTGTAGGGAATAGCATATGTTGATTTTTCTGATGAGGAACATCTAGCAGCAGCCATTAATATGAACAAGCAGAAGTTACTCGGGCAGAAATTAAGCATAGCACGTTCAGATCCAATGCAGAACCGAAAAAGAGCCTCTTCTGGTAGCAATTTATCTAGGGGCCGTGGTACTGACAATCATCCCTCTTTGTTATGTGCTTTGATAGAGCAACTTATTATATTGCTTTATGAAGAGTGTGCACATATGAAACCATTGTGATGTTTCATCTCCACCAAAAATTACAATAGGCTTGCTTTATTATAGAAGAGTATCATGAACTTTGCCTAAGTCGTTAAGACACTACTTAGATTGCTTCATTCGTATTTCGAGATTACAAGATGGACCAGCAATGGATAGTATTTTACTAATAATTTTTGAGAAAAATATTTGCTTATGCAGCTAACAAGAACATTCCATGATTTTTTCTGTAATTCAAAAAAGTTTACACTTAAGTCTGTCAATAATTTCTTAATTTCAAAATTTACCAGTTGCCATCCGTAGTAGGTCTTGATAAAAGGCCTTCTATCTCTTTTTAATAACATTTGTTTCTCTAATGAGATTCTAAATTCAGTCTTACATTGGTGTGGTATCTCCATCGATGAAAGTTACTAATAATCCTTCAACACTCAAGGGTTTTTTATTAGATTAAACTTATCGTGGTAGATTCTGAACATAGAGACAAATATAGCCACACAACAAAGGTCAATATGATAACGTTAAATAAGTTTCTGAAGCAGCACAACTTGGAAGCCCACATGATCACGAAAATGATGTTTCTGAAACATATTGCCATCATTTCATTTTAGCCCTTTCATGTGGCTACCATGTGGATTACTTTTGGTGCTTCAGAATTTCCATGTAGAGGTGGCTTCAGATGAATACTCCCCTATTTCCGCACTAAGCCCTCTTTTAAGTTTGAACTGGAATCTCATCCAAGTTTAGCTCTCAAAGCCACTTTATTTCTAAAAGGTATGGAGAGGTAGAGAGGAAAGGTCAGCGTATATAACTTTCTAAAATTTATGCTAACTGCTAGAGAAATTATAATCGTGAAGAAATCAGAACACCATGGATGTACTTATGGCTCCTATAAGATGTAGCAGTATAAGCTGTTTACATGGTTCCTTCAATGAAACAATAATATCCTATGAACCACAAAAATGGGTATATTTACAGGCATGAGTACAGGACACTACAAATTTGCAAAAAGAAGGATACAAAGATATGTCTATATATGTACACAAAAAAAAAGTGAATCTAATACTGTAATCTAATCTAAATAATATCGTCACTATTATTTCATCTACCAGTCATTAAGGTTGTCCTACTATATTAAATAGCTTTTATACATAAAAAAGCTAAACAAGAAATTCAGAACTTGTAATGTAACAAAAAAGCATATGAGAAATGTGCATATGTTCAAGATGTGTTTGATGAGTGTTTTACTTAAATATATGTTGTAGAATTGAGGACACGGCTAAGAAATGTTAGACAATTTTTGGAGGAGTATCTAAGAAGTGTCAAACACATGTATAATACGTGCTTGGTAGGGGTATAGCTAATTTTAAAAGTATTTTTGCTACATAGGTGATATCTTTATATGTTTAAAGACATGGGAAGACCTAAAAGCTAGAAGCTTGTGTAACTGATATCTTTTATGGAATGAACTTCAGGGATACTGGTGGAGAAGTGGAGACCTTAGTTAAATTAGTGACATCACAAAGTTCTATGTTGTGATCACTTGGTATTAGTGTTTTAAATATCAGTTATATTGGTGATGTATTGGTTTGGAAAAAAAATTCTAAATCAGATATCTTATATCAGTTGATATATTGGGATGTTCACAGGATATCAGATTATAAATTTACATTGTCATTGCCTACACAAATCATATAAAATTACTTAAAACATGTTTTGGACCTTAGGGTTTACTTATCTTGGCAATTTACTTTAAGCCTATTAATAACTTATTTGTAAAAAATTCTAAAATGCATCAAGCTATGAAGGAACACATAGCCTGTAAAACACAAAAAAAAAAAAAAAATTAAATTGAATGCTTGGCGTCCCTGCTCGCTTCAGGTGGTACACTGTTGCCACCTTGGTCAGATGGTTATCAAGGAGAAAAGGGGCTTGAGACAAATAGAGAGATGGTCCTCTCTTTTAGTGGACAGTCCGGGTTTCAGCATGGGTTAATGGTCAGGCTCAAGTTACTTTAGTTAGGAAAAGTAAATTTAAAAATCTTATATATAATAATTTTTGTAAATTGAAAATAAATTTAAAAATTTTAAGCAAGAATAAAGACATTCTATCACATACAAATTTATTTTAAATTTCTAACAAGTTATACAATAATTTTTTTCATTTATCTTTATCAATTATATTGAATTTACAACCGTAATTTCAGTCATAACCTAAACAAAAGCAAGATTTTAATTTAATTTTATTTTATTTCAGTTCAATTATAATTAACATTGTAATTTATATTTTGTAACTATCAATTTATCTTATTTGTAATTTTTTTTCTTTTAGTTCAGCAAGAATTCAATATAATCAACAGAAAGGAAGAAATTCTAGTGACCGGAGAGAAATTCCAACAAGCAAATAAGGAAACAATTCTAAATTAGCAAGTTAGGAATTGCATAAGAATTGAACAAATAAACAAGAAATAAACAAGTAATCAAGTAAAAAAATTGTATCAATTAGCTATCAATCAAAGCAACTAATAAACAGTAATATGAAAATGACTCCAAAAATAATAACAAATAACATACCATAACGTAAGTTAACGTAATATAATGTAAAATAATATAAAAAACGCATTGTAATAGTGCACTGAGTTATTTTCGACTATTAGATCACGTTGAGTCTTTGATAGGTATCAAAACGCAATATAATCGGTTACATAATGGGTTTTTTTCAACAGTGGTTGGAACTTGGAACCACTTGGATGTACTTAAATGTAATATCCAAGAGGATGTCTGGGTATATGTTAATTGATTCAGGCAAGTGACCTAAGTATCTTTTGTAGAAACACCCTCAAATGGCCTGAGCTAAAAGTCATCTGAATGGACCGACAGCTTATGTGGAATTGTGGCCTTTCATAATTCTACATTGTTGAGTTATCTCAGATTTATGCTACAGAAGATTATCAAACTGTAAAATACTTTTATCCGATTAGAGGTGAGTCAGTCAATGTGGTAGAAAGTGCTTTTCAGGTGTTGTGTAGCTGGTGCGAGCTTGATGACACGAGGGCTAATTTAACTGACAAAAATAACTATGGATTTTTTCCCCCCATTATGCATGTGACTGGAAATCTTTAAGAATTAAGTTAAAGAAGTGTATCTCATTAGAGATGAAGGTTCTGGTGTTGCTCAGATTTGATTGCAAGGTTACTAGATATGATGGAAAATGTAACAAGAATTTGCAAATGCTTTAACAAAGGGAGACTGCTTTTTTAAGAATAAAAAGATTTGATAGGCTCATCAAGATAGTTGGATGAGATTTAATTTTAGTACTGTGAGTCTGTAGAAGCACCCCTAAAAAGTATTTTGTGTAGCTTGCATGTTTACACTCCGGTTGTTTGTTAAGAAATTTTAGGCTAGGTGACTTTCAATCTTAAAACTTCTGTGGATTCAGGTAGTGTCTTAAAGTTGTTGAATAAGTTTTCACTGCAATAATTGTTTTGAATTGAAGTGCTCTAATGAATGTTTTTAGTGGCTTGCATGTTTGCTCTCCACTTACATTTATAGAGGTCCACGTAGAATTCTTGAATTTGGAGAGGATTCGCTGTGTACTTCTAACCTTAGGTTATTAATCTTGGTTTAGAAATATATTATAAACACATCTAAACATTTTATAAACACATTCCTCTTGGCGGTATGTTCTTATTATGCCCTTTACTGCTATAGGCTTGGTACTAATTATTAAAAGATGGATTTTAGACAAAGAATGATGTTTCCACATGTTGTAACTGTAAATTTCATTCTGCAGGTAGAGCAGCCGCCAACAGAAATGACCGCAGTGATACTTCAAAGCCTGAAGCTGTCTCTACAGAGAAGCGTGACGATGGAGTAAAACTCGTCGGGAGAACAGCCTTTTTGCCCAGGGCTGTCATACCACTTGGACGGACAAACAAGGAAGCGAAAGCTGCTGACAGCAGCGAGCAACCAAAATCTAATGATGAATTCCGAGCAATGCTTTTTAGGAAATGAAGATCTTCCTCTTTGCACTAGCTTAATTGGAGGTATTGTACAGTTCTATAGGAGTTGACTTGTAGCTGTCCTTATGGATTGTAAATTCCTTGCTTTTAAAAAAAAAAAAAAAAAAAAAAACCAGTTAGGAATTGATGTCGCTGCTACTGTTTTTGTTCCACTTGTAGAACATAAACAAATATGGTTAAAATGTCTTCACTTGTTTTGTGCTGTTGTTTTATTGGTGCAAGGGGGGTCCTTTTGTAGTAGGAGCTTATTGCGAGAAGTAGTTGGAGTTTATCAAGAGAAAGAAGGTGATTGGAATTTGGGAGTGAGAGCATTGTTCTAACTGTTCGTTTGGTACAATCAATATATCCACCAATAACGTTGTTTTGGGGGATTGTTGCGCTGCAGTAGCAGAGTTTGATATTGGTGCTACATATTTTTATATGAGAATCTTTCATCCATCTGGAGCCTTGGGTGAGAGCTAGGAACTGGGAATCTGGGAATCCCTTCCCTCTAATTCCAATGGCCATGTGAAACTCCTGTTGCAGTTTATTTTCTCGCTGGTGGCGCTTGGGGAGTTCTAGGTTGTCTGAACATTACCATGGCTGTTTTCTGGATATTAAGGTTAAATTTCATAGCTTGCTCCTGCGGTGGCATGCGAGCTCTATGTTATGATGGCTGCTTCTAGGAAGCAGGCCTAGGCGTCAAATGGGCCTCCAATAGAAGATCTATCTGTTCGGACTAGCATTGGTAATGGGAAGAAATAGAAGTTGCTGTTTCTCTTACGATAGTAGGCGATGCAAGGCTGAACAAGAAGATTGTACGATGGAATCCTAAGATGTCAGCCAAGGCCTGCTATTAGGTTGGATCTGGTTTGAATAATATTTCATAAGGTCTCAAGAGTTCCAACTCTCACTTGGTTATTTTGGACCATTACAAAGAGGTCTGGGACCAGGTTTTTAGTGCGTAATATTTATTAAACGATTGTTATTTCAACATTATTCAGTAAATAGATGAGTGTGATGTGGGTTCAGGTTCAGGACCAGGTCGATTTTGATGATACCATACTCACCAAGATAATTAATATACACGGATCTAGTTTTTAGGATTGCTATATATCCGTAATATCTGTTTATAAATTGTCCTGGTCCTTATCTAGATAGGACCAATTAAACTCCACGTATTGGGTTTTTAAACTAAAATTTGATTTAAACCATATAGAATTCGTTAGAATTGGTTTATTGTTTGCCTAACTATATAGCTTGTGTTGTCTGGATTGTCCACGTTGGTTCTAATCTAGAACCATGCCCATTAATAATCAGGGGAGATAAGTCTCTTACAAGCAACTTGCTATAACATGATATTTCATTTCAGTCAACAAGTTCCTTCTTATTAGATGTATGTCCATATAATGGACCTTGATTTTATGAGTAACGAACTCATATATTAGTATGACAAGTTTTTATGGAGTTACGTGCAGGCATGACAGATGTGTAAAAGAATCAAGCGAAGCAACGAACTTGACAATAATATATTGCTGCAATTTTAAGACAATATTTGATAGTACTACAATGGGAATGAATGAAGGAATCCAGTACAAAACTGTAGGGCTTTGTGTTGTCTTAGAAATGGTACTAAGATAAGCTCAATAGGAGTTTGGAAGGGAAAGATATCATCTTTAGAAGAAGGGATAATAGAATATATATTATGCCTGCATAAGAAACTATTGGCAACTTAAGTCTTTCGTGGCTGCATATTAGTTTAATTATGGTTGAACTGGCAGCTTGAGTATATCATGGTTGCATGACAAACTGTACTGGATTACCGTGGAGACTATATTATGGAAGTTTTGTTTCATATCAATCTATGTTGAAAAATCCAATATTCCTATGCAAATAATTACCATATGCACTTAACTTGCAACTAAGGGCTAGTCCTGGAAATATTTGACACCAGTATATTCATATCAAGTGCAATAGAATAATCAAACAAATAAACTGCAATATGTTAAGTAGTTTTTTTTTTTTTTTTTTTTTTCTCGCTTATCTCATCTATAAATATCTGATGAGGTATTTTGAGTGTCATTAATATAGTTCAAAGGGTATGTTTATATGTAAATATTAATTTTTGAAGGACTATATCTAAATATTTGAGAATTGAAGATCTACACTCTAATTTATATGAAGCAATATGAAGCATACACATTTAGCTGTGTAGTTTTTAATTCCTTTGTAGTTCAAATAGGGATGAGATTGGGTGAGTTTTCATTTTCATTGATTTTTTTGATTGGGCTGGCCTTGAGCCAATTTGTAGACACTCTAAGTATAAAGATCCTTAGTTGCAACATAAAATTGATACAATCAAAGTAGAGGATCATTTTAATTTCTTCCTCATGTGTTACTGCACTTGCACCTAGAAGACATGAATATTATCACCAAAGCCTTTCTGTGTACAAGTAATCTTAACAATAATATTCTGGCAGTGCAGTAATTATCACTCTCAAAAGAAAAATCCTCATAGTGTTATAATGTTCTATACAATTAATTCCAATTTGAAGCCTGCACCTCAATGTGAAGATATAGAAATTGTCAAAAACCAACGCTACAAGGACAAAAATTCCTCTTTGAGTGCTTCAAATATCAACATCAGAAACAACACAATGCTAATAAGAAGAATGAGATTGTCCAGTTCCAATGAAAAAAATGAAAAAAAGTGATTCCTTTTCAACTAAGCAAGGGGCTGATCAGTCGAAAGTCATAAGCTCATTTGACTTATCAAATCATAGGCTTCAAAAACAAGCTTAGGCTGGGCGTGATGCTCAACTCCCTCCGTCTTTGCTTTGCTACATACACATGTGCTTCGTGTGATTTAGCTCTAATCCGAGATACAAAATAATGTTAGAAACAAATGTTTAATATTAGAATAGATGGGGAGAAAAAGGATGAATGGAATAGACTGTAAGAGTAAGTGAGCGAAGGAGGTCATGAACAGTGGAGAGACTACTGCAATTGTAACAAAATAAATAGCTAGACAACCTGGAATAGATGTTAAATTCTGAAAGCAACGTCGTAAACAGTAATTCACAGCTCATTACAGATCATACTGTTAGCATTTATCAGTCCTGAAACTGGTATAAGTAAGATTACATAACACCAATGATTTTGAGCAGTATTTATACTTTTTAAGTATGTTGGTGTCAAATATTCCATTGTTACCTTGGTTATAATTACCATAATTACCTTGAATATGTTGAAAAATCCATTGTTATGTCAATTACCAAAAGAGCAAGTATCATATATATAAAACGAGTCGATGATTTCCTTGATTATACTTTTTCATAGCCTGGAGTCATAGATAGAGTTCGTTGTCCATGTAACAAATGCAGAAATACTGTTTATAAATTTCGCGTTGAAGTGAGAGTTCACTTATTTAAGAAAGGCATTATGAATAATTCACAGAGAAAAGTATGGAGAACATGTTGATTTATCAAATGTATAGATGTTAGTGATCAGAATGTAGAAAATCATATGGATCAAGATAATATGATAGGAGTAATACATATTCGGCTACAGAAACGTATCAATTGAAGAACAAGATGACATTAGTGATTTGCAAAGCCAAATGAGGAAGCCAAAAAATTCTATTGGTTGCTTGAAGATACTGATGTTAAATTATGCCCCACTTGTGAAAAATTGACGAAGTTGTCGTTTATTGTTAAATTACTACACATAAAATGTCTTAATAACTTGAGTCGTACAACAATTGATGATTTGTTGAAGCTTTTTAAAAAAACTCTTCCAAATGATGCATTGATCCCTGACTCTTATTATGAGGCAAGGATAATTATTCGCGATTTAGGTCTCGATTACATCAAAGTAGATGCATGCAATAATGATTGCATCTTATATTGGAGGGAGCATGCAGATACACAATCATGTCCTACTTGTAGATTTTCTCGATGGAGAGATGTGAATAAACGTTCAAAAATCCCACATAAAGTACTTCGTTTGTTTCCATTGAAAAAAAGACTACAAAGGTTATTTATGTGCAAAAATATAGCTAAAGAAATGAAATCACATAAAGAGAAACGTATCGATGATGGCATAATGAGGCATCCAGCGGATTCAATTGCTTGGAAATAATTTGATGAGCAATATAAGTCATTTGCTGCAGATCCGAGTAATGTTAGGCTCGGTTTGGCAAGTGATGCAATCTTACGGTAATATGAGCTCTTCACATAGTATTTAGCCAGTAGTTCTTGCGCTGTATAATTTTCCACCATGGTTATGCATAAAATATTCATACTTCATGATGTCACTTCTTATTCTTAGTCCAAAGTGTCCAGAAAATGATATTGATATTTATTTAGAGCCACTTATTGAGGAATTAAAAGAACTGTGGGAAGATGAAGTAAATACATATGATACACACAGTCAGCAGAATTTTAAATTATATGCTGCTATTATGTGGACTATTAATGATTTTCCTGCATATGCTAGTTTATCTGGATGGTCTACGAAAAGAAAACTAACTTGTCCTTACTGTCGCAAAGATACTTCTTCACTCTCGATTCGTAGCAAATTATGTTATATGGATCATCATCGTTTTCTGCCACATAATCATCCATGGCAAAATAATACAAAATCATTTAATGGAAAAAATGAGGATATAGTTGCTTCAAAGATGTTAACGGGGAAGGCGTGCTTGATCAACTGCACCCTTTTAGTAATATAATTTTTGGAAAATGACAGGAAAGAAAATGAAGTCAAATATTATATATAATTGGAAGAAGAGAAGTATATTTTTTTAATTTGCCTTAATAGAAAAATCTCATATTGCCCACAATATTGATATAATGCAAACTGAAAGAAATATATCAGATAATATTTTGGGAACAGTGATGAATATTAAAGGGAAGACCAAAGATACTTTAAAGAGTCGGTATGATCTTATTGATATGTGAATTAGAAAAAAAATTACATCCTTATGTTGATAATAAAAGTCAACTATATTTATCTCATCCTTCAAATGCTTTATCATCGAATGAGAAGATCATATTTTTTTTTTTTTTGTAAATTTCTGGAAAATATAAAATTTCTAGATGGATTCTTGTTGAATATATCTCGATGTGTAAATATCGATGTGAAAATAATATCTGATTTGAAGTATCATGACCATCATATTCTTCTACAACAAATTTTACCACTTGCCATACGTGGATTGTTACTAAAGGATATCTGTGAACAACTAATTAAGCTGAGTAATTTTTTCAAAAGATTATGTTCAAAATCATTATGACATAATGATTTAGATTGACTTGAAAACCAGATTATATTAACGTTATGCAAACTTGAGATAATATTTCCACCTTCTTTCTTCGATGTGATGATTCACTTACCAGTTCACTTAGTAAGAGAGACAAAGATTGTTGGTCCAGTATAATATCAATGGATGTACCCAATTGAAAGGTAATTATCATTGCTTAAGTACTAAGATTTTAAAATGGTTAATTTAAATTTATATTATAAAACATTGTTTGATTATTTTTGCTTGTACTAGGTATCTACGCATGCTTAAGTCATATGTTCGCAATAAAGCTCGTCCTGAAGGATTGATTGTAGAAGGATATATTGCGGATGAGTGCTTAATATTTTGTTTTAGACATCTTCATGGTTTTCGTTCTAGATTCAATCGAGCACCACGAAATGATGATGATCATACCCATAAGAGCGGACTAGCTATTTTTGAAAGGAATGGTTCTGCGAAAGGAGCGAACAAGCCACACTATCTTAATAATGAGGAATTTAATCAAGCACAAATGTATATACTCTAAAATTGTAAAGAAGTTTGGGCGTTTATTACATAAGTAAGGATAATTCTTTTTAAATATAATCTTTAGTTTGATATTTCTAACTACTATTAATAAACTTATCTATATTTTCTTTCACAGTGAGCACAAAAATGAACTGCAAAGGCAAAATGCAAGAACTGGAGTTGAAAGACACATTAAAGAGTTTCCCATCATGGTTTTATAAATGTGTAGGTGTTTGTTTTTTAATCCCTTTTGAACATAGATGAATTTTGTATAAGAGTTTTAAAAATGTTGGTTAACATGGTTCATTATCTTCATTATACAATAGGCATCAAAGCTTCATTCCGAAGGACTTGCAAATGATGGTCTTTTTAATTTAGCCATCGGTCTACAAAAGTTGTGTTATCGATATTCGATGTATCTTTTTAATGGTTTTCGGTTTCATACACGAGATCATTCAATTGGAAAGAAAACTCAAAATAGTGGCGTTCTTGTTAGAGGGGATGACTCATCTCCTCATAAGGAATATTATGGGGTTTTAGAAGATATTAAGTTATCATATGTTGGAAGTAATAAGGTCTCTCTTTTCAAGTGTCATTGGTGGGATGTGGCCTACCTGGGAAGAGGATATAAGGTTGACAATTATGGATATACAACTATGAATATTTATGGGTATTTGAGTAGCGATGAGCCTTTTGTATTAGCATGTCAAGCAGAACAAGTTTTTTATGTTGAAAATCTTACAAATAAGGATTGGTTTGTTGTGGTCAAAGTAAAACCTCGTGATCTTTATAATATACCACTGAACAACAACAACTTGGACACTGAAGATGTAGATACTTCAGATAATGAAGATGCATATCAAGAAAAGGAATTTGATCATGTCTTCAATATCAACCAAGCCATAGAAAATGATAACACTCAGTAATACTTACAAGAGATGATATCGAACCTGAATATCTTGATGCTATATGGAGAAGGATATCAGAAGTTCAAATGTACAAAAATTTATTAGTGATAGTGATGATGATATAGACGTGTTACATGTTGTAGATGATGCAGATAGTTATTCATCTAATTAATAAATGTTGTTTCTTGATTTTATCATTATCTTTTATGGAAGATTCACTATTTTGTTTCATTTATGCATGTTTTTTTTTTGTTTAAACATTTATTTGGGTTGTAATTGTTATAAATTCAAGAATTAATTTGTGTCTTGTATATGATTTTAAATTTTATTATCATAAATTGCTGAGCTAACACAATTTCTTTGTTATAATTAAGATATGTTTACCAGAGAAAGAGGTGGATATGCAAATAATTCTAGAAGAGATGAGGGAAAAAGTCCTTATAATGAAACTACGTCCCTTTTAAATGTGCAGCAAGAGCCACAATCAACGATAAAAAGACAATTAGAGAATCAACTTTTATCAATACAACTGCAATCAGAGAATCAATTTCTACATGTAGATAGAGAATCTCCAAGCAGTATAGGTATACCGAATTAATTAATTAACTGACATGCAAATTTTAATTTGATTAAAAAAATCTTATATTGCTATTTCTTTTAGTACCCTCTTGTACTATAAAAAAAGAGAGGTGTCAGAAGAAAATATAAAATTTACAAGCTTGTTGAGAAGTTGAAAATTGGTAGGCAGAAGTTAAATATTGATATACCTGAGGATATTCTGAGAGCAGAGGAGACAATACTAGAGATATCGTAAATTACTGTGGATTTACAGTTCGAACTTTTGCTCACTTAAATGTTAATGGTTGGCAAGACATAGTCAATATTGTGGGTGAACAAATATTACAATAAGTGAAGGTAAAAAAGTAAAGTTTTTTTATGGTTATATAAATATCAAGTAGTTATAATTATTTACTTTTATCTCTAACTAAGATCTCTATGCAGGAAATGTTTAAGGTTGATCCACGTAATGATCTTCGGTTTAATGTATTCAACTTATCCACAATGCAACAACTATATAGGTGTTGGAAAAGTCGTTTGTATTTGACTTATAAAAGATTTGATACGGATGAAGAACGATTGGCAAACATTCCTAATGATGTATCACCAAAAGCATGGACTGCTTTAATTGAATATTTTTCTTCTGAGTCATTTCAGGTCATGACTTTAGCGATGACTGATATTCTTTAATTGCAATATTATTAATATTATTAATTAATATTATAGTACTAATAATATTTTATTACTATTTTTTTAGAAAATAAGCAAGCGAAATTCAGATAATAGGGCAAAATTGATAACCAAGCATTCATGTTGAACCAAGTAATTTGCGGAGATTGAAGAAACAACTGTAAGTAAATTAAAAGTTATACTATGATAATTTAAATAATATCTTCATTAGTTTACAAATATTTTGATTATAACATAACAATAGATGTCTCATAAAAACATAGAGATCCAATAATAGGTGAGAAAGCAGCATCAGATGAGATTTGGTTAAAACAACATACCAAATTGAATGCACAAGGAGAGATACAGTGGTCTGATGCAAAATCACAAGAAATATAAGTAGGTTTTTACACTATCCCTAATTTATGTTTCACTTATTTCTATTCATTTCCATATATTAGTTATAGTGCATGTCATATGTATGTCATGCAATTACTGTTTGCTAAAAAATTGCATCTTTCCTTCCATTGTTAAAATTATTTGATTACAACGAAGATTTGAGATTACAAAAATTCTGAGAGATTACAAGAACGGGAATATTAATTTATTCCCTTTTTTTGTGTAGGTTCGGGTGGCGATGGAGCCTTGTTAATGCCTCCGTTGACCATCTGACTGGAAGAAGACGGCTCTGCTCCGCTTCTCAACTTCCCGAGCTTGCCCGAAATCTTCCCAAAGTCCAAGAATCTAAAAGTCTCCAAAAGTGCTTTCTCCGGACTCAATCCCTGTCTTTTATAGATCGAATCCACTCGAAATCCGGCTCGAATCATCCCTGAAAAATCGGATCACGAGATATCAGGAAAAATAAATAGGAAACAAAATAAACGGAAAACAACCCGCGGGTTGGCACATGCGGGATCGCTCCCGCCGGTGGGCACCCGCGGGAGCCTTCCGCGGGTGGGAACCCGCGGGAGTCCTCCCGCGGGTGGGCACCTGCAGGAGAATTCCCGCGGGTGGGCACCTGCGGGAGATTCCCGCGGGTACCCCCGCAATCAAATTTTTTTTAATTTTAATTATTATTATTATTATTTATTATTATTATTATTATATATATATATATATATTATTTTTTTAGTATTTTTTAGTATCTACATAACCCCCTCCAAAGTTTTCGAAGTTCTGTATTGAGCCGTACAGAATTTCGAAATACTTTGGATTTTTTATTATTTATTTATTTTTTTTTTATTTTATCTTATTATTTTTTTTTTGCTATGAGGCGTGCCAAGGATTGGGTAGATAGAGATAATCTCATAAAATATAAGCGGGGTATGATTTTACTGTGCTCATTGGAGAACAAGTAGAAGTATGATGTTAATGTACTCGTTGGGTAACAAGCAGAGGTATGATGTTAACATACTTATTTTAGGTCAAGCAGAGGTATCATGTTAACGTGCTTATTTTAATCCTAACCGTTCAGTGACATCTAGTATGACGGATCAGGGAAAGACAGAGGTGACATTAAACATGTCTTAGAGCTTAACCTATTCAGAGGATCTGGTCGTGATAGGGACAAGCTGACTAAAAAGAGGTGACAGTTAACGTACTTAGCTTTGGAATCGGACTATCAGAGGTAACTGTTAACTAGATAGGGAGATGATTTTCGTCAGAGGTGATTTTTAACTTAACGGCATCAAAAGCACGTTCATCAGAGGTTGTAATGTTGGACTTGATGAAGTGTGAATTTTTTTTTCTGTCAGAGGTGAAATCTTAACGTGACAGGGGATCGATTTAATTAGGATTTTATCTCTTTTGATTTTGAATTATGATGTCAGAAGTATGATTTTAACTTGACAAATATTTTGGAGGGTCACTTGCTTTGTTGGAGAAAAAATGACGAGAAATATTTTATTGTTAGAGGTGAAATCTTAACGTGACAAAAAAATTTATCTGATTAGGATTTTTAGCAAACCCCCAGCTATCAACGGATTTTATTAGCCTTTACCAACTACCGTTTAAGTTAGCCATGCTATTCCTCTCAGCATGGTGAGTTATCGAGAATTTTATTTGGGCTTAAATGCCAAACTTTTCCTCCTCCCTTTGCCTTAGCGGCTTAGGACAGTGATGTATCCTTATATTCGGATAAGGATACTGTTGTGACATGTTCGCCATGGGATTTTTAGTAAATCCCCACCTATTAACGGATTTGATTAGCCTTTACCAACTACCGTTTGAGTTGGGCTAACCATACTATTCCCCTTAGCATGGTGAGTTGTCGAGGGTTTCGTTTGAGCTTAAATGCCAAACTTTTCCTCTCCCCTTAACCTTGTCGGCGTTGGGTAATTTATGCTTTTTACCCCCAGTATGATAGGGTTGACGAGAAATTTATTCTCTTCCCTTTGCCTTGACGGCGTTGGGTGATTCACGCTTTTTACCCCCAGCATGTTGGGGTTGGCGAGAAATTTATTCTCTTCCCGTAGCCTTGTCGGCGTTGGGTAATCATATTTTTTTTTTCTTTTTACCCCCAGTATAATGGGGTTGGCGAGAAATTAATTCTCTTCCCGTTGCCTTGACGGCATTGAGTGATTTATACTTTTACCCCCAGTATGATGGGGTTGGCGAGAAATTTATTCTCTTCCCGTAACCTTGTCGGCGTTAGGTAATTCTTTTTTTTGATATATATATATATATTTGATTTTTTTTATTTTTTTTATTATGGGGGTTTAAATTAACCGCCCTGAGCTCGTCTTGGGAATTGTTGTGAGCCCAAGTGGTACCTTTAGACCACACACATTAAATGTGTTGGAGTTAGCTTTAACTCCTTTTTTGTTCAGCTTTGAGCTGAACTGCTCCAGCGTCAATCAACGCTTGAATTTTATCTTTTAAGATAAAACAATTCTTTGTAGGGTGACCTACAATCCGGTGATACAGGCAGTAATTGGGATCGTCAGTCTTCCCTACCTCTTCTGGCCTCTTGCTCTCCGGTAACTTAAGCATTTTGCGTTTGCTGAGCAGGTTGAACATAGTAGCAGTATGTTCATCCTTGAACGAATACTGCTTCTGAAGCCGGGTGACTTTGCTGTGTTGCTTTCTACCGTCATTGCCATTATGTCTTTCCCTTTAGAACGGGAAAAATGGAATGGAGATTCATTTGTACTGCCTCCGGTTGCAGACTGCTGCATTTCGAGGCGTCGAAGTATTTCTTCGGCCTGTTCACCCTACTTAAACAGATCTTTCCATGATTTGGATTCGACCGAGCCCATCTTGTCTAGGATATCGGTCAACAAGTTGTGTCTGCAGGTTTCCACAAGCGCGTCCTGCGTCATGCCATGTGGGCATCGAACAGAAAGCTCTCGAAATCGCTCGACATAAGTTTTGACTGTTTCGCCTTCTTCTTGCTTCGCTGCTAGCACGGATAGTATAGAGACTTCAACATCATCTTCAAAGAATCGGGCTAGGAACTCACGTTCTACATCAGCCCATGATTTAATTGTTCCCTGGGGTAGCTGCATGAACCAAATGAATGCGGGCCTCCGTAAAGTGCTCGCAAATATCCTAGTCATAGTCGGATCATTCCCCATGAGGTATCCTGTATGCGACAGGAAATAGAAGATGTGCTGTTGCGGCGAACCTCTACCATCGAATGACTGAAGGTTCAACTGTTTGTATTTTGCAGGATAGGGTACGGTCTCCCATTCTATGGGATAAGGATGGACTACCCCCACGTCTTGCAGTTTCTTACAATGAAGAAGAGCTTGTAGTTGATTCTCCATCTTCTTTATTTTTTCTACTTGAGGGTTGATGATAACCTTCACTTGCTCTTCCTTTCTTGAATGAGGAGGTACTTCTTCATTCTCGTCCTCGCTGTCTTCATTTATTTGGACGGGTAGTTTTCCTTTCTGCCGACCAGAAACGGATGACGAGGATTGGTTCTTTCTAGTTTGAGTTAACAACTCAATCAAAAATTGTTTCATCTCTCCTATAGTCTCCTCTTGCTATTCGAGACGTTTTCTTGTCTCTCAAGCCTTTCAGAAACTTCTTCTAGGCGCACGCCTTCTGATTCGATAGAAACTCCTTTTGACCCTGGAGTGATTTCCTTATCCGAAGGGTTGTTTCCGACCACCTTTTTGCCTTTATTAACCATATGTGATGAGGCAGCAAGTAGATCGGTTCCAGAGTACATCTTTTTCACCGTCCGTATTCTTTTGGGCTCGGTGATCCGCTAAAAAACGGACCGTTTTGAGTTGCACTGGCAGTTTGATAGAACAATTGAAATCAGCTGTTCGCATTGGCAGTGAAGAATATTTTGTGAGGAGTTCTTCTTCCAATTGAGATACTCTCTCAAATCTTGAGGTATCTTCTCCTCTCTATTTGCATCTTGACGCCTCTTGCATCGCAAACTTGGTTCATAATACTGGAGAGTCTGCAATATTTCAGGGCTGAGCTCTTTTCCAGCATCAGATTGTTCTCCAACCCTTCTGCGGATTCTTCTGGAGTGCACACTAGTCTGAGTAGTTGTGTGGGCTCCGCACGCCTCTGATAGAGGGATTAAAATTCTTGGTGTATGTTGCGTGCTCACCATAGGCGTGCTCGAAGAGATATGAGGGTTGTATTCATTGAGCGTAACCCGTCGATTGCATCTGCGGGATGCAACCCGCACTTGCAATTGTGGGTTTGTATCCGTGGGTTCGCTCCTGCGGAGTGCAACCCGCGGGTTGGCACCCGCCGCTGGCAACCGCGGGATGCCACCCGCGGTTGGCAACTGCGGGTTGCTTCCGAGATTTTTTACCATCTCGGAGTTTTCTGCAAATTTTCCTTTATGATTGAGGCGTGCTCGTTTAGTTTTACGCCTCAAATTTCTCTTTTGGGAGCGGGTCAGGGACTGGTTTGACTTTTGGCTTGACTTTGGAACGGGCGATAACGTCGTATACTTGACAGACGATGACGTCTTGTCAGTTTCAACGGGCGATGACGCCTCGTAAGTTTTCATAGGCGATGACGCCTTTTGATTCCGGTGGGCGATGACGCCTCACCTTTTTTCATCGTCACCCGGCGATGACGCCTAGGCTCCGAATCAGAGGAAGAAAGAAATTCGTCATATTTTTGCTGGTCAACTTCTATGACCAGCGTCTCAACCATTGAGCCAATCTGCACCCGGTCGGACTGCGCCACCAGATTCTCTGTCGTAAACAGAGGGGCTCCCGCTGTGGTCACCAGTTCTTGTTTGCTCAAAAATTGCATCTTTCCGTCCATTGTTAAAATTATTTGATTACAATGAAGATTTGAGATTACAAAAATTCTGAGGGATTACAAGAACAGGAATATTAATTTATTCCCTTTTTTTTGTGTGGGTTCAGGTGGCGATGGAGCCTCGTTAATGACTCCGTTGACCGAACGACTGGAAGAAGACGGCTCTGCTCCGCTTCTCAACTTCCCGAGCTTGCCCGAAATCTTCCCAAAGTCCAAGAATCCAAAAGTCTCCAAAAGTGCTTTCTCCAGACTCAATCCCTGTCTTTTATAGATCGAATCCGCTCGAAATCTAGCTCGAATCATCCCTGAAAAATCAGATCACGAGATATCAGGAAAAATAAATAGGAAACAAAATAAACGGAAAACAACCCGCGGGTTGGCACCTGCGGGATCGCTCCCGCGGGTGGTAACCCGCGGGATCGCTCCCGCGGGTGCCCACCCGCGGGAGCCTTCTGCTGGTGGGAACCCGCGGGAGTCCTCCCGCGGGTGTACCTGCGGGAGATTCCCGCGGGTCCCCCCGCAATCAATTTTTTTTAAATTTTAATTATTATTATTATTATTATTATTATTATATTATTTTTTAGTATTTTTTAGTATCTACAATTACGTACATCAAATCACCATGGATTGTTTTAAAATTTTATATTCTGTTTTAGAAGTATATTTGTACACTTTCGTAAAAATTTTATATAAATTGGTTGACATTTTGATATTAAACTAAATATTTTTGTTAGCTGCACCGATATCAGTATAGTGTGTGAGTTGTAGACTATATAGAACAAAAATTATATAAAATCACCATGTATCACACTAAAATTTTATATTCTGTTTTTAAAGTATGTTTTTATACTCTTATAAAAATTTTATATTAATTGGTTAATAGTTTATATACATATAGTGACAAATAGTCATGTCTTTTGTGACACTTTTTATTATCACAAATTAGTTTTAGTGACAGTCAATATCGTTACTAAAGAGTTGCAATAGAAACTATATGATAACTTTTCTATGATAAATATTGTTGTTACAAATACGATTTAGTGATGACAAAAGTTATCACTTAAGAGACATAACAATGATAATGTAATAACTTTTCTATAATAAGTATTATTGTCACAAATACGATTTAGTCATATTGAAAGTCGTCACTGAAAAGTTGTAATAGTGACTATATAATAACTTTTCCATGACAAGTATTGTTGTCAAAAATATTAATTAATAACGATATCAGTTGTCACAAAAAGAAACGTTATAATGACAATCTAGTTAGTATTTTGTGACAAGTCATAGTTGTCACTGAAAACTATTTTCAGTGATAGGCAGTAGAAGTTGTCATAAAAATCTTTAGTGATAGCCATATAAATTATAACACTTAGTCATCACTAAACTCGTTACTAAATATTTTCAGTGACAACTTGAAGATGTTTAGTAACAAATTTTGTTGTCACAAAAAACCTATATTCTTCCCCTAGAGGCGATTAATGAGATGAAGGATATATTGTTGTTATGAGTTCAAGATGATTTTTGATAGGGACACAACTTGAATCAACTAATAGAATCTGTTACAAAATTGTAAAGTTCTTAATTCTCTTCAAAACGATGCTAATAATATCTCAATAAGACTTTGGATGTGAGAGTTATGGTCATTTTACTACAAATCCTTTACTATAGCCTTTGCTACCACTATCGATTGCGAAGCAACCTCTGAGGCCCTTTCTCTATAGACATTCACTGCTGTGATGGTGCAGCACAAGAAAAGGAAAGTGTTAATTTTTGGGTATGTTTTACGAGGATATTTGACCTAGGATTAGTTCCTTAAGTGTTTGGTATGTCAGCAAGCGAAAGCTGAGTATCAAAGAACATTGTTGTAGAGTCCTAAAGGCAACAATGCAATATAGATAATTATAGATCATCTCACCAAAATGATACAGTTTATTTTATTTCGTATAGGACAGTCTACAAGGGCTTTGGTATAAAAATACTTGCATGAAGCAGTGAGATTGCAGATTAGTATCTTGTCAGATCAAATACCCAATTTAAGTCACACTTTGGGATCGAAGTTAGAGTTTAAAACTGCTTATCACTTGGAGATGGATATTCAGTCACAAAGAACTATTCTAATCTTGGAGGATATGTTGAGAGTATGTACACTTGATTTCAGTGGTTCATGGAAAGATCACATATACCTGGTAGAATTCGCCTACAATGATTGTAATAACCTTTTATTTTCTTTAGCCATAAATAAATAAATAAATAAAATAAATATGTCCTTTTATTTTCTTTAACCTCCCAAACCTTTCATGTTATCTAACCTCCTAAACATGTCATCTTCTTTGACTCCCAAACCTTTCATCTTTTCTAACTTCCAAATATTTTATTTTCTTTAACCTCTCAATCTTTCATTTTCTCCATAAATTCTCCAAATTAAATTCATCTTTTCAATTCTTAAAATTAAATCTCCAACATCCTTTTAAATTCTCTTAAACACTTTATGTTTTGTAACTTCCAAATCCAACATTATATAAATCCAATATCTCTGCTCAATTCAACATATACAAACTCAAGTTTTCTAAAATTCTGCTATCTTCCT